>CM077078.1:91625946-92016297 GCA_039513925.1 Platanthera zijinensis
CACTCTGACCCTCCTCGGGCTCTGACACTGGCCGTATCCTCGCACTGGTCCTCCTCTAACCCTAGGCAGGACTTCTTCAATCTGGACCTCCCAGAGGTCTTGCTGCTGATGCCTTCCTGGTTCCCCTCAATTCTAAGGAACTCCGGGCACGTGTCTATAGATGACCCTCCTCCTAATGGAAGTCGCAATAGGGCAACTCCACCCTGACAACATGTCTCCTCCTTTGCCGGCTCTCCTCCTCCCTAAGTCTATCGCTATAGCTTGATGTTGATCGGGGAGAGGAGGCCTTTAGCCTTACCTACAGCCTGAGGGGTTGAACTAACCTTGGCCCCCTAGCATTGATCTCCTCCATGGAAACCTCTCCTCAGCCCCTGGTCCTGCCACTCCTGCTAACTTCAGCCGAGCCGATTGTTCAGCTCCAAGCACCCCCACCTCAGCTACTGCTGATGTTCCCTCTGCCTGGGTTCATCTCTCCTCACCTCCTAACCTCTGCCACCTCCTGGCACCTTCTTCTCCGTGGCCCACCTGGACAACTTCCTAGAGAACTTTGGGTTTGACACCTCGCCGTTGACCTCCCCTCACTGCCCTCTCTATCATCTCCTCATTGGAGAGAGGAGGCACCCTCTTCAAATCCATCCTGAAGAAGCCCTGATGTAGCCCTAAGGTGAAGACCATCATCAGGGTGTGCCCTGACATCTCCTGGACCTGGGCGACCTCTTCCTGAAACCGGTCCACATAGCTCCCTAAGGTCTCGTTCACCCCTTGATTGATGTGAAATAGGGACTCACTCTCCTTCTTCCGTTTCTTGGAAATGGTGAACCTCAGCATGAACCCCCAACGTAGGTCCTCGAAGCAGTAGATAGAGCTGGCCAGTAGCTACTGGAACCAATCTCTTGCCTTCTCCTTGAGGGTGATGGAGAAGAGCCTACACTTAAAGGCATATGACATTTGCCTTATCAAAACCACATCCTCGAACCACTGGATGTGTTGAACCGGGTCATCCTTCCTAGTGTAGTAGGACATCTCCGGCTCCCGAAACCCCTCGGGGACTGGGGAGGATGAAACAACCTCACTGAAGGGGCTGCCACCCGCTACCAGGCGAGCCGGGTAATCTCACTGCTCCACCTCGCTGATCCGACCCGCGCTAACTAAACAAGGTAATAATACCCTCCTGGGGAGATATCGCCCACTCCCCTCCTCCGCTATCTCCTTCTCGGCTCGCCTAGCCGGGGCGTCCTTGCCTAGGGCTAGGTCAGTGGTGACTGGGACGGTCTGCGTCGAGCACTCGGCTCACGCGCCGAGTACGCACTTGACAAGGCTAAGCACCTCCTGCCTGAACTCTTCGAACATCCCGATGGTGGTAAGAGGGGGAGGGGCAGCGAGTTGGCACTGCCCGAACCTTGTCCTTCTCCTCCAATCATCGAGCTCGTATAATATTTTCTGTACTGATCACGATCCACGCTCACCGCACCAAAATGTTAAAACAGAAGAATCAGTCTCTGTGGAGTCCGACCCTTGGGGAAGGGGTGATCGCACACTTACTTCTCTCCAACAAGCTAAACGACCAAAGACTTAGCATAAGGAACAAACCTAAGGCTCTAATACGAAGGTCCCACCATACACCCAAAAGATATTAGAGTGCTTCCCCTCCTTAGCCAAGTGCTGAGCTAAGGATACCTCAAAAAGTGCAAGAAGACCAGGTCACAAGTAAGCATGTCTTCTGAGGTACCCCCTTGGATCTATTTATAGTTTTCTGAAAACAGACTGTAAATACTGTGACTCCGCTATTCTAAATAGCTATGTGCAACCCAGATCAGGAGTAGAATGGTAAGAATACAACATACAACACTGGGCGAGTGACCCTCTGAAACCTCCACTCGCCTGGGGCGGTGAGTGCTCGATGGAGCTTGCACTCGCCGCCTCTTTTTGCCATGGGCGAGTGCCGGCCTGAGTCTGCCCCACTCTCTCACTACTTATTGAGACCCTAGGGTGAGTGCGAGCCCACTTGCTCCACTCGCCCCTCATATATTCCCTCCTGCCTGGCGAGTTGGCGAGGTTACAGGGCTCTCGCCTCGCTCCCGGCTCGCTTGGAACTTGGACTGCCCGAGTTTCCTGGTCTGGCTCCTACCGATCCTATTCGCTGGATATGGGGTTGTACATCAAGCAAGTTTAAGAGCGTAAAAGAGAGCATTCGTGCTTTATAATTCTGGCATACTTTGTAAAGTTTCATTGTCTTCTTCAAGTGCTCTAAACCAGAGGGAGTTTTCATTTCAGATTTCTATTTTGTAACTTTTCTTTATTCTATGTAATCGGTAGAGAAATCACTGCCTTGTGCGTGGCGGCTAGGTACGTGTGTGGATTACGGGGAAATTGCTGCCTTGAGTGCAACGACTAAGTCATTGAGTGATCTATGTGGAAGGCTAGTAGTTCCATTTAGGGAGAGATAGGCTTTTGCCTACCGGTCCTTGGGAGAAGGACCAGTGAAAACTAAAAGGAAGTTTTTCATTTGTTGCCTTTATTTCAAGCTCTATTAGAATATTTTTTTATATTTTTCATCACTTATTAAATAAAATCATCATTTCTTTTTTGTTAAATTCCCGAGTATTTGAAATATATTTTGGGTTATAAAAACATCTTCTTAACTTTCTAAATTATTTTACATAAGTTTTACATTAAAAAAAATATTATTTGCCCTTATTCGCTCCCCCTCTAAGGGCGCCTCAAGACCCAACACTTGATATCAAAGCAAGGTTACTTTGAAATGATTTCACCACCGGGAGTAATGGCGCATAATTATCATGCATTTTCTAAGGGGCAAGGGATTATTAGACCTCCCTTATTCACTAGCACGGATGATAATTACTAGAAAACTCGAATGCGATGTTTTCTAATCGCATTAGATATGGAAGTATGGAGCAGGGTAGAACAATGCTACACTCCACCTATAACGGTAGTTGGAAGTGTCACTATGGAGAAATCTAAGGACTGATAAACTGAGATGCAAAAAAAATGCTAAGGCAATGAGCGCTTTATTCTGTGTTTTAGATAGAACTGAATCTAATCAGGTGTGTGCATGTGAAACTGTGTATGATATTTGGAATATACTTGAAATTACTCATGAAGGTACATCACAGGTGATGTAACGGCCTCCCCAGCCGCCGACACCCCCAGCACCACGCTCGAAAGGGTTCAGCCTAACCAGGTCTGCAGACCATGCACCCCAACCCCTCCCCGCGCCTGTTTTTCAGCAGCGGTGGGTTGTTGCCACTGGGGATCGAACCCAGGACCTTAATAAGAGACTCTTTACCACAGCTCTCATCACCAATTGAGCTGCAGCTCAGTTTGTGATGAGAGCAGCTCAGTTGGTGATGAGAGCTGTGGTAAAGAGTCTCTTATCAAGGTCCTGGGTTCGATCCCCAGTGGCAACAACCCACCGCTGCTGAAAAACAGGCGCGGGGAAGGGTTGGGGTGCATGGTCTGTAGACCTGGTTAGGTTGAACCCTTACGAGCGTGGTACTGGGGGTGCTGGCGGCTGGGGAGGCCGTTACAGGTGAAGACTCAAAGATGTTTCAATTAGAGTTAGAATTTGAAAAGTTCAAGATGGAAGTTGATGAAGATATTGATTCCATATACACGAGATTCAGTAAAATTGTGAATGACTCCAAAGTTCTTGGAAAGAACTTCTCAAATGGTGATTTAGTTAGGAAGATTCTTTGATCACTCCCCTAAAGTTCAATTTGAAAGTGACTGCCATCTCAAAATCACACGATCTAAAAACTCTTCAAATTAAGGATCTCATCGAAAATCTTAAAACTCATGAAGTGGAGTTAAGGATTTAGAAATAAGAGTACAATATGAAGCCAAGAAAGAAAGCATTGGTGTTAAAGTCCAAGAAGGATGAGGAAAGTGAAACAGATGAAAATGATTAAGAAGATGAGGAGAATTTGTTTGTAAAGAAGTTTAAAAGATTTATGATTAACCCTGAAATAAGAAATTCATTGAAGAAGTTTTTAATAAGAAGGAATCTGGATTCAAGAAAGGAAAAGAAAAGGCTAATGTTGAGGATGATGAAGAGCGTCCACCATCGGAATGTTATCATTGTAGAAAAGTAGGTCATATCCGGAGCAAGTGCCCAAAATATATAAAAGAGCTGAAAGAAAAGAGGTACAAGAAGAAGGACAAGAAGAAAGTTCTTAAGGTAGAAACTTGGGATGACTTCACATCTGAGGAGTTAAGTGGATCAATTTCAGAAGCTGACGAGGAGGCCAACATGTGCTTGATGGGAAAGAGCATCTCACCATCAGATGATGAGTGTAGTGTCCAAAGCGACACAGAGGTAACTCCTCTAACTTATGACGAGCTATATTCTTAATTTTAAAAAACTTACAAATATTTTGATAAAATTTTAAAAGATATTGATTTGCTTAAATCCAAAAACAAAATTTTATTAAAAGAAAATAAAAAACTATCTATTGAATTGAAAGTACTTGGGAAGGAGAAAGTTACTTATCAAGAGGACGATCACTCTTTGGCAAGGGTAATGGAATTAGAGAAGTCTCTTGCTAAGTCCCAATCTGATGTTGATTGTCTTGAAAAGAAAAGAGGGACTTAAAAATATCTCTGAAATATTCTCAATCTCAAGTAGAAGATAGTAAAAGGGCTTTTGCGAACCAGTGTGTCATGTTAGTCACTTAAAACACCGCTTTGAAAGCTCGAGTCTTTGATTTAGAAATGACTATTAAAAAGTTTGGAGTGGGCCGAAAATCACTAGATATGATTTTGGCAAATCATTGTTATGGATCTGTGAAATATGAGCTTGGATACACTTCTGGAAACTATCGCCCGACGAGAGTCACTATCGACCGCAATGGAAAAAATTTCAAAACTCAAACTTTTTGGATAAAAATATTAAATATGCTATCACCACTACTTCCAGCAAGAATTCACAAAACATTTTTAAAAATGCTTCATCCCCTTTTATTACGTGTGCCATATGTAATAAGTTTGATCATACCACTAACTCTTGTAGGAAGAAAGGCAATAGTTTTGTTAAATAAGTCTGGATACCTAAGGCTTCCATATATTCTATATCAAATGTTTTGAATGTAAAAGGTTTAAAACACAATATGATTTCTATAAGTCAGTTATGAGATATTTGTTTATTTGACTCTTCTATAAACTTTTGGAAAAATTTTGATTCTAAAACAAATAATATTTTTTTAGTGCACCAAGATCTCAAAATATTTATATGATAAAATTTCATGATCTTTCACATTCATTTTTAAAGTGTTTTATTTTAAAAAATGAGGAGTTAGATTTGTGGCATAAACGACTTGGTCATTCTAGTGCAAAGTTAATTTTGAAATTGTTAAAAGATAAATTAATTAAAAGATTACCAACCTTAACTGAAAATTTATCTTCATTATGTTTGCCATATCGAAAGGGAAAATTTTCAAAATCTTCTTTAAAAAGTAAAAATATTATTTCAACTACTAGACACTTATAATTAATTCACATGGATTTGTTTGGTTAGATTACTACACAAAGTCTAGAAGGTAGAAAATATACTTTTGTTTTGATTGATGATTATTCAGGTTTTTGTTGGACTACTTTCTTAACTTCCAAATATAATGCATTCTTAGAATTTACTAAATTATGTATACGTATTCAAAATGAGCTTGACTTAAAAATAAAATACATTCGTTTGGATCATGGAGATGAATTTGAAAATGATAGGTTTGGTTCTTTTTATAGTGAGTTAGGAATTAAGCATGAATTTTCCGCTCCTCGCACAACACAACAAAATGGTGTAGTAGAAAGGAAAAATAGGACTCTTCAAGAACTAGCTCGTACTATGTTGTCAAAATACAAATTACCTAGATCGTTTTGGGCTGAAGCTATAAATACTGCATGTTATGTTATTAATCGTGTTATGCTTCACTATTTTTGAAACTAACACCTTATGAACTATATTTTCAAAAGAAACCAAATGTATCTTACTTTAAAGTTTTTGGTTGTAAATGTTTCATTTTGAACACCAGAGATACATTAGGAAAAATTGATTAAAAATGTGATGAAGGTATATTTATTGATTATTCTTAAACAAGCAAAGCTTATAGAGTTTATAATAAGAGGTCAAAAGAGTTGAAGAATCAATTCATGTTAAATTTGATGAGTTTGTCCCTTATGTAGAAACTAATCTTGCAGGCAATGATAAAGAACCCCTTCCACCACTAAAAATGGATGATGATGAAATACTTGTAGATCAAGAAGAAGATAAAGAAGAAAGAGAAGAAGAAGTGGAAGAATATGTCCTCCAAGTGAACTAAGATTTTCAAAAGATCATCCACAAGATTTGGTCATTGGATAACAATCAAGAGGGGCAAGTACTCGTTCTTCTTTACATGATTTATTTTCAAACCTTTATTTTGTTTCCAATATAGAACCAAAAGATGTTTCAACCAGTTTAAATGACGAATCTTGATTTCAAGCTATAGTCGATGAACTTAATTAATTTGAACGTAATAAGGTTTGGAATCTTATAAATATACCTTCTGATCATTCTGTTGTAGGAGTTAAATGGATTTTTAGAAATAAATTAGATAGTAAATATAGGATCACTAGGAACAAAGCCAGACTTGTAGAAAAAGGTTATGCTTAATTTAAAGGAATAGATTTTGATGAAACTTTTACACCCGTTGCACGTCTTGAAACAGTTAGGATTTTCCTTGCATTTGCTAGTTTCAAGAGATTTAAAGTATTTCAAATGGATGTGAAAATATCATTTTTGAATGAGTATATTAAGGAAGGAGTTTATGTAAAACAACCCCATGGTTTTGTGAATGATAAATATCCTAATTATGTTTATAAATTAGAAAAAACGCTTTATGGTTTGAAACAAGCATCTCATGCATGGTATGAAAGATTAACTTTATATTTGTTGAAAAATGAATATGGGTAGTGCTGATTCTACACACTTCATTAAGCATATTAATAATGAATTAATAGTTTTATGAATTTATGTTGATGATATTATTTTTTGAGTCACTAATGAAGAGTTATGTAACGATGTTGTAATGATTATGAAAAATTATTTTGAAATGAGCATAGTAGGAGAACTTATATATTTTTTGTTTTTCAAATTACTCAAAAACATGATGGTATTTTTATTTGTCAATCAAAATATATTCACGATGTTCTTAAATGATTTGGATTTGAAAATTTTAAGCAAGCAAGTACTCCTATAAGTGTTTCATTAAAGTTAGGAAAAGTTGAAAGTGAAATATCTATTGACCACTTTATATAGAGGAATGATAGGTTTTTTATTATACTTAACTGTATCTAGACTTGATATTATATTCGTAGTTTGCTTATGTGCTAGATTTCAGGTTAATCCTAAATAATCACATTTAAAAGCGATTAAACGAATTTTTAAATATCTTATTGGTACTTCAAAACTAGAACTATGGTATCCTCATAATGATGATTTTGTTTTACATGGTTATTCTAATTCATATTATGTTGGTTGTTCGTTAGATCGTAAAAGAACAAGTGGCACTTTTCAATTTTTACGCCCTTCACTTATTTCATGGTCGAGTAGGAAACAAAATTCTGTTTCCCTCTCCACCACTGAGGCCGAAGATATTACACTAGGTAGTTGGTATGCACAAGCTTTATGGATGAAACAAACTTTAGAAGATTTTGGAATATAACAACAAACCATAGAATTAAGGTGTACAATAAAAGTACAATTGATCTTACTTACAATCCAGTACATCATTCACGATCTAAACACATAGATGTTCGTCATCATTTTATAAGAGATCACATTAAAAAGGATAACATTAAAATCACCTTTATAAGAACCGAATCAGAAATTGTCGATATTTTCACCAAACCTCTTCCTTATTCATGGTTTTCTACATTAAGACGAGAGTTAGGAGTCTTAGATATTTTAAATTAAAAATCTAAATCATTCAACCAGAAAAGATATGTATATTATTATAAGCTTAACAACATTCAAATCACCTAATTAATTAAAAATGCTAACCATGAAAATCAAGCTTTAAATTTACTTAATTATCCAGATATTACTTAAAATAGATTCAACAAAACATCTTTAATATAATACTAGTCCAGCAAAATAAAATAAAAAATGAAAATATACAATTTCATTATCGCCAGACGATAGCTCCCTGTCTCTAGGTGATAGCTTCCTGTCACCATGTGGTTGCTCCCTATCGCCAAGCATTAGCTCCTTTCATAAAACCTGCATACAATCTGATTAGAAGTCCCAATCCTCACTAGTAGGTGGCTGGTCGTCATTTGAGCTCTGTCCTCACTCTCGCGGTCATCTTATACGTCGAATTAAATGTTGAGGAGGATCTATAACTAGACTCTCCCAGTCTTTTTCCTCCTTTGGAGTTGGATTCAAGTTTAGTCCTTTTGCTATAAACTTCATAATTTTTTTCAATCCAGTCAACCTTACCTTCATTTCAGCCTTGTGTTCTTCCACTAAGTCATATAGCTCATCCACCCTTTCTCAAAGAGATCCTCCTCGAGGAAGTGGCGGTCTAGTAGATGTTGAGGCTTCACCTCGAGTCGATCTTGCTGACGTGGAAGCTTCACCTCATCCTGAAGGATAACTTGTTGCCTCTGAATTATATAGGAGGAATGCAGTCGTTGATATAGAGATCCTGGTGAATCCATTAGTATTTTTGATAAAGAACCCACTGAATGACACTTCCTAATGGAAGTATGTTGATTTTCCTCCTTAAGGGATCTTTCATCTTAAATGTATATCGGATCACTGATAATACCAGATCTGCTACATCAAATTGCTCCTTTTCTATTACTAGAAAAGTGACTAAGCTCAGCTATGCGATGATTTTTCTCGTATCACCGGCTTTCAACAATGTAGTATTCCTCAATATATCTTGTACCAAATAAACATCCAGAGTTAGTGTAGTGGTCGTCTGAATGAGATTCTTAGTTGATGTTTTGAGAAGGACCTGATTCATCTATGTCCAATATAACACCCCCATTCGTCACGTATGATATAATAGAAGGCCCAGTCGGGGCCCCATGTCATATTCTACATACAGTTATCAGAGTTACGTATTAAAACCATAATCCATTTACGCATTCTAACTCAGAGTATATTCTAGCAGAAGTTAATTAATTTTCTTAGAACCCAACCACACGAATGTCCATTGAACCCAAGTAAAAATGATAATCTCAAATATACAAATCGTTATGGCCTTAAGGCCTTACAGCTGTTTTCTTAATTACAAGTGTTTTACAGACATACCATACATGAAACAGTAAAAGCACTCTTCGCTAGGCCTTTGAGGGTTGGCACAACAAATAGAGCTTCAGCCCGCTACTTCCCACTTGGCTCAACTGCACCTGCATAAAAGCATTCCATCCCGACAGTGGCAAACAAAGCAAAGCCTAGCATTAGCTGACCAAATTTTAACAACCCCAACACTCTCCCGGGGTAGCGGTGCTCCTTCCCTACAGGAAGAACATCATATACAATAACGGTAACAAAAAGTGCATTTTAAGCACCATTCACCACAGATGCTGACGAAGCCGGTCACACGTCCTATGCACTCAGGGCATATAATCAGTGTGCTGAGATTCAAGCCCCACCACCGTTCTCAAGAAGGTGCCTTTGAGCATTACTCGTCTTTCCGGCCCAAAGCATAAGACTCTCCCTATGCTATGACAAAGAAATGATGAGATTCAAGCCACTGACTCACTCCAAGCCGAACGCCATAAGGTGGGTACAGGTCAGCCATAACTTGTTGCTCAAACCATCAGGCTCGCAAGCCACGATGCAGGTCATCCTTCCCTTGCCCATTCACACAATACATAACCATGTTATGTTCCAAGGCTTGCTCTCACGACCATCGTAAAGGATCAATCTAAGCTCACAGTTCAATAACAAGCCCCCAAGTCTCTGCGAGACAGGCCTCACAATCATTGCTCATTGGGAGCTATCGCCGATGCTAGCGCTACTGCTGCGTGGTAGGGGACAGACTATCGTTTATTCCCCAAAACAGGTGTTTTTCTGGAGACCAACTCCAATACTCTCACTACAACAACCTGCACACCCCACGACTCCATAAATTACACATTTACAATAGAGTCTTCTCCAACATACAAAAAAATCATCATCAATCCATACCAACCTGACCGGATGGGCTCACACAACATGCCTATTCTGTACTTTGATTCCTAATTATAAATGCACAGATATCGGAGATACAACTGATCAATCCGTCGGGAGACTCGCTTCCACGTGTTCATGGAGCGTCTACCCTCTCATGCCAAAATAAAGGACTTCACATGTCCAAGGAGGAAGATCGTTACCCTTGAAGTCCTCTTTAGATCCATAGATCAAAATCCAAGCGGATGGAAAGAACCGCGTCGAGCTGCTCTTCACAGATCTTGACTCGGTTCGTGATTTGGGGATCCAAAGCTCCGGCAATTGCAAGATTCCTATTGGGTACATTGGAAATTGTGTACCAAATTTGGAGAAGCCTCTCTGTACTCAATGTTATACATCAATTTGTATTTGATGGGATGTTGAGTTTCAGTGTGCAGGTTTAAGAAATGTAGGAAAATTTCTAAGTACAAGTGTCGACACTTATAAGGAATGGTGTCGACACCTGAAGTTGGAGCTGTGTCGACACCCAGGAATTGTGTCGACACCTAAAGCAGGAGTTGTGTAGACACCCAGGAGTTATGTCGACACCAGAAGTAAGGCATGTATCGACACCCAGGAATTGTGTCAACACCTGAAGAAGGCTTGTGTCGACACACAGGACTTGTGTCAACACACACTCAATTCCATCTATCAACAACAGCTATACTGAGTCTAAAAGGCTTGTGTCGACACATAGGACTTGTGTCGACACACAGTCAATGATGTCTGGACATACACTTAACGCTATCTATCAACAACAGCTATACTGAGTCTGAAAGGCTTGTGTCGACACACGGGACTTATGTCGACACACACTCAACGACGTCTCGACATACACTCAACGTTATCTATCAGCATCCGCTATGTCGAGACTAGGAGCAGTTGTATCAACTCACAGGACTTGTGTCGACACATACAACAGAAGTTGTGTCGAGAAGATAAAGAATGATTGTGTCGACACATTGGAAGCATTGTCGACATCATCAAGAATTGTGTCGACACTTGGTCTATTTGTGTCGAAACATTTGAAGTAGTTTGCTGACAGTGTCTTGCTGAGAAAGAATTTCAATGAAGGGTCAGTTGTCACGACTGAAGACTTGACAGCTGTCATAAGTAACAAGACTGACACATCTATCAGTGCTGTCAGAAGGCCGTTATAAACCGGATCAGCCGATAATCATGGATGAACTCTATATAAAGGGCTGATCCATCATAACCACAAAAAATCCAACAGAACAAATTATATAGAACTAACAACAAGTATTGGAGAGCAAGAGGCTGACCCAGAAGAAGGCAGATCCTGAACAAGTCTGCAAGAAAGATTCAGATCTGATTCTGAATTTAAGAAGGAAGCTGATTAAAGATCAACTTCAACCCCAAGTAAAGATCAACCTAATTTTGTTCAAATTCAAGAAGCTTTGAAGAAGCTAAGTCAAGTTGGATTTGAAGTATTCAATCATTCAAGAACTGATCAAGAAGCTCTCATAAATTTAGATTTCAATCTGGGTGAAATTTCTATTTCTTTAAATAAACCTTTTTTGTAAGATCTTATATAGATCTGAGTTGTAAGCCTGTATTTATAAAGGCTGAGTTAGGGCTGAGTGCCTGAGGTGTAGGTCTTGTTAAAGTCTGAATTGTAGGCCTGGAGATAAAGGCTGATGTAGGGCTGTTGCCTAAGGTAGGGTTCTTGGGAAGAATTTGAGGTAGGACTTAAAGAAGTCTGAGCTATAGGAACCTATCAGGTTCTGAGTTGTAAGATCTGTGGATCTAAGATAGTGGAAGGAAGTTTGGCTGAATCCAGTTCTCTACTAGATAGGTGAAGGGGGGAAAGTGGATGTACCCATAAATTGGGGAACTATTATAAATCTTGTTGTGTCTATTTTTTCTGAGAACTGTGATTTTATATGCTGTGTTAGAACTTGTTAATTGCCTAAATAGTTAAAAAGACTAAACCTATTCACCCCCCTCTAGGTGTCTAGGATCTTGAAATCAAATCTTTCAAGTGGTATCAGAGGGAGGTTGCTCAAAAATAGACCTAACATTCTGAGTAAATCTCCAAGGCAATTAACAATTAGCCATAATGGGTTCAAATGAGAATTAGAAGGAATTTGGATCCATGAAACTGCCCATCTGCAGGAAAGAAAGGGTCAGATTGTTCATGGAAGCATTTGATCCTAGAATATACATCACAGTACAAGAAGGTCCTTTCATTTTAATGAATATATCAGCTCTTGATGCTAATCTCAAAACCCCTAAGAGCTATTCTGAAATGACTAAGGATGAGATCATTCTAGCAACTTTAGACAAGAAAGCACAAAACATAATTGTGAGTGCTATAGATGATGCCATATTTCAGAATTTGGTACATTGCAAAACCTCCAAGGAGATGTGGAACACCTTGATTATCTACATGGAGGAAACTAAAGAAGTTAGAGAGGATAGGAAATCTATGTTGAATCAATAATATGAAAGCTTCAGACAAGCTAAGTCAGACAACATGGCAGAATATTACAAGAAGTTCTTTAGAATTGTAAATGAGTTGATGACCTATGGAAGTGTCTTTAGCACATATGAATTGAATGATAAGTTTCTCAGGTCACTGACCAAGGACTGGGATACAAAAATATGTGTCATCAGAGAGGTGGCCAGGCTTGCTGATACACCTCCACCAACCTTGTTTGGAAAACTGCTATCTTATGAGATGCAACTCATTGCCAAAAAGGAGGAGGAGAAAAGCAGTAGGTCTGAGTATAAAGATAAGTTAGTAGCCTTCAAAGCTGAAGCCGCAAGGAAGTGTAGGAGAAAGTCTCCTTCTCCACCCAAAAGAAGTGTTGAGGCTGAAGCAGAAAATCCTGACATCAGTACATCAGACAGCCACTATTCTGATGAAGACTTTGCTGTCTTACAAGGCAGTTTCAGAGGTTCATGAAGAAGAAGAAATGGAGAACCAAGCCATCTTCATCCTCCTTCAAGGATGATTATTATAAGAAGAAGAAGAATTCTAAGGAGGACATGTATGCCACTAATCCTAGTAAGCAAACTACCTCTAAACTTGTTTATTGTTGGAACCCTAGGTTTTGATTTGAGTTCAGTCCTCTTTTTCTGTCTCTTGACCCAAGATTTATCTATGGTCAAAGGTTAGTTGATAGGTTAGATTCTCTAGTTGTGTAGAATTGCTTTTCCAGATGAATATTTGGTTAAGTAGTTTTTTCGTTCGACTATAGTCGAACGTCGCTCGACTATCGTCTATCGGCTGATCGACGATCGTCTATCAGTTGGTCGACGTTCTGTCTGCATTGATAGCTTGACTATATGTTGATAGGTCGACTATCTATTTGCTTTGGTAGTTCGACTATCTATCCTGATAGTTCAACTATCTGATAGCTCGACTATCTGTTGATAGGTCGACTATCTGTCCGCTTTGATAGTTCGACTATCTGTCCTGATAGTTCTACTATCTGATAGCTCGACTATCTGTTGATAGGTCGACTATCTGTCCGCTTTGATAGTTCGACTATCTATTGATAGGTCGACTATCTGTGCTGCTTTGATAGTTCGACTATCTACTTGGATAGTTCAACTATCTGATAGTTCGACTATCTGTTGATAGGTCGACTATCTGTTTTGCTTGATAGCTCGACTATCTGTTTATAGGTCGACTATCTATTTTTCTGTGATAGGTCAACTATCTGTTTGATAGGTCGACTATCTGTTTTGTTTGGTAGTTCGACTATCTGTCCGGATAGATCGACTATCTGATAGCTCGACTATCTGTTCTGATAGGTCGACTATCTGCTGAGGTAGTTCAACTATCTTCTTTGATAGTTCGACTATCTGGATCGTTCGACTATCTGTCTGATACGTCGACGATCTCCGTGCGTCGGTCGACGATCTCCGAGGGTCGTTCGACATTTTGCTGTATGTCTTAAATAGTTTTATCATCTTCTATGATGTGACTAATTTCATACTTATTTTGGCATATGTTATAAAAGATTATCTGAATAAATTGTGATATTATTTCCATGCAATATCAGTTCCATTCTTTATGCATGAGCTAATCTTTTTTCTGACAAAGTTGTTTGTCTTATAGCTGAGATATGTTTTCTGCTTTATCTGCCAGGCTGTCCTTTATAGCCGTTAGACTCAAAAAGTCTCTCTTGGCTGTAAAGAGTCTTTTCTGACGTGACTTTCTCTAGTTTTATTTCTTCAGAATTATTTGCAGCTTCTTAGAAAGCTTTATCCTGTTATAGGATATATGCCTGCAGTATTTTGTTTTGCTTTATGCTTTTTGCAGCCCAGCTTACAGAGTTCAGTAAAAGACAAGATTCAAACTCAAGTTAGAGCCGTTGTTGCTGTTGCTATATAAAGACTTCTTTGAAGAAGAAATCAACTAGTTCACAAACATTAAAAAGCTAACTGCAGCATTCAAACAAAAAGTTTACAGTCTCAAACTACTCTCAGCTCTTTCACATCTAACTGAGAAGAAGCTTTAGTTCTTCACTCTTCTTCAACCTGAGTTATCCTGCTTACAGGAAGATCTTCACTCAGAGCCTTTTGAAGAAGAAGAAGAAGAAGATAGCTGCCTGAAGAAGAAAATCTTATTTCATATTATTTATCTTCATGTAGCTTTTTCCTTCAGTATTTTCTGAAGTGTTTCTGCACTGAAGCAAGACTTCACCTAGACGTTCTTTGAGCCAGGGGGAGCCTTGATTCTTTTAGAGCTTTCTAGCTCAGTGCAAGTTATTGTGCTTCTCTAATCTATTGTAAAATAGAGAAGACACCTTAACCTCCTTTCCCCCTCCTGTAAAGGGTTATTACTCCCTTCAAAAGTATCCCTTGGTGGCAGGGAACCTGATCAAAAACCTGTGTTGGTTTTTAGACACCTGATCAAAAGTCTAAAGGGTTTCTTGATCTACCTGAAGCAGATCTTGTTGGTGGCAGGGCACCTGATCAAAAACTTGAGTGGATTCCTACCTTGTTGGTAGAAGAGTGGACGTACCCAAGTTATTTGGGGAACCACTATAAATTTCTTGTGTCGTCTGGATTGCTTTGTTTAATTACTTGCATTGTGGCTGTGATTAGATCTTAACTAGGTTTGCTAGTTGCTGTTTAGGTTTCCAAGCCTTAACTATAATTACAGTTGGCTGCCTTTTGTGCACAATACTTGTGTTAAGCTCTAAGGTTTAATCTCAAATATCTATAACCTTCATTCCGCATTTAACTCCAAGGGAGTTGAGTAGAAAGTCAACTTTTCTAGTGTAATTTTTGATTACTCTATTCACCCCCCCCCCCTCTAGAGTAGTATCTATCCCTTCTCTTTCAATTTTTGATTGTTTATTATTGTTGTAACAGGCCTGGACATGTCATAGCTGACTGTCCTGATAAGAGAAAGGAGACTAAGGATAAGAAGAAGCCTCAAAATAAGGGCAAGAAGGAGAAATCCTTGGTTGCCCAGAAGCAGAAGAGTTTGATTGACTCTTCATCATCAGGATCTGAAGAAGAAGAAGACGCAGAAGCTTATATTGGGTTGTTTACTACAGAAAAGGATTCTATAGAATCAGAATTCTTGCAAATGCTGGATTCCATAAATGGAGGTGAAGACTATTGTTGTAAAGGGCTGATGGCTCTTTCAGAAGAAGATCAGTGCCTGGATCAGCCTGGTCCAAGTAAGGTATACAGTCCATCCTTAGCTTTTGATTATTTTACTGGATCAAAATCAGTAGCATAAACTTCAAGAGAAGTGAGTGGTTCTGAATCTGAGGGGGATGTACATCAATTAATTGATGAGTATGGTGGTTTGTTACAAGAACTTAAGAGGAGCAAATTTCTTGTCAAGAAGTAGGCTAAGGAAATTGAATCTCTCAAACAGGCTGCAACAGATTCAGCCAATCTGATAGATTTGAAATTGAAGGAGGTTGCCAAACTAAAAAACATAATTGTTATTCAGACGGGCACAATCTCCTTCAAAGAAAATCACATCAAAAATCTGGAAGCAAGACTACAGAAAGAAAGGAATCTAGTGGCTAAATTTTCAAAGCCAAAGTATTTCTTGCCTTTAATAGATAACTTCGTATCTCAGAAAGGAAAGATAGGACTAGGCTTCAAGGAAAGAACAAGGGCATCCAATTCTCAAGGAAAAGGCAAAGGCCCAGTTCAACCACTAGCTATGAAATCCCCTATTTCTTTTAGAAAGTGATACAACCTACTAACAGGTATGATCATGACCTCACTCATGGTCACTGTGAGTGTGGTGATCTCAATGTCAAGGGTGCACATGCTAATAGGGCACCCTATAAGCAAACCCATCATGTTCTTAAGGAATCCTTGGGTATGCTGCTCCAACACCTACACTTAAAAGGAATGCTGACAACAATATTGAGAAGCCTGTACTTAAGAAAAGGTACAATAGATTTGAGTGCTGGTGTTGTGGCAAGGTGGGACACTTTGCCATTGATTGTTGGTTCAATTCTAGTATTCAGATAAAGCCAGTTTACCTGTCAGAAAGGATGAAGGTAAGCATGTCAGATTTCAAGCTAATTTTAACCTAAGACCAAATAACAATTTCAGTTCTAAGGATGGGTAAATCTTTATTTGATGCAGGCGAGTCCAAGTGTCCATACCCCTATATGGTACTTGGAAAGTGGATGTTCCAGGCACATAACTGGAACAAGAAGGATGTTGAAGGACTATTCTCCCATAGAGAATGGACCCAAAGTAATCTTTGGTGGATCAGAAAAAGGTGTCATCAAAGGGTTTGGTAACATTTCTAGTAACTCTTTCTGTATCACTCAAGTGGCTTATGTGAACGGTCTGAAACATAACCTAATTAGCATAAGTCAAATAAGTGATCTTGGGTATGACATCTCTTTCCTCAATGGTGAGTGCCAAATAAAGAGGTCAAGTGATCAAGAGATCATTCTGACTGAAACTAGGAAAGGGAATGTATATTTTCTTAACCTTGATTGTGAGTATAACAACTCACCTATCTGTCTAGTTGCAGATGAGAAAGCATCATAGTGTGTCCAATGGCATAAGAGGCTTGCTCATCTGAACTATAGGTCAATAGGACAATTATTTAGTATGGGGCTAGTAAGGAGTGGTCCTCAGGTCAAGTGCATTAAAGAGGGTGTTTGTTCAGCTTCCTAGAAGGGCAAACAGACCAAGACCTCTTTCCATGGACTTGTTACCAAAGATTCAATGAGATGTTTATATCTCCTACATATGGATTTATTTGGTCCAATGCCCGTTCATAGTCTAGGTAGGAAAGCATACACATTAGTTATTATGGATGACTATTTTAGATTTACATGGGTTTTCTTCTTGAGGTTGAAATTTGAAACCACTACTGTCTTCCAGACTTTTGTTAGAAAAATTCAGAATGAATTTAACAATTCAGTGGTCAAAATTAGAAGTGATCATGGAACTGAATTTCAGTTTGAGTGTATGACAAAGTTCTGTGAAGAACTTGGGATTCATCAAGAGTTCTCCTCAGCTAGAACTCCCCAGCAAAATGGAGTTGTTGAGAGAAAGAATAGGACTCTAATTGAGGCAAGTAGAACACTACTAAGTGACACTTCTCTACCTGAATACTTCTAGGCTGAGGCAGTAAATATTGCATGTCATGTACTCAATAGAGCTTCCATTAATAAAAGACATATGAAGACTCCCTATGAGATTATGAAAGGCAGAAAACCAAACATTTCCTATCTTAGAATCTTTGGTAGCAAATGTTATGTCCAAGTTAATGGTAAGCACTACCAAACTAAGTTTGCTGCCAAAACCCTAAGTGGGATATTTATTGGGTACAATAATAATAGTAGGGCATACATGATCTATAACTTGACTACACAAGTTGTAGAAGAATCAGTCCATGTAGTATTTGATGAGTCTAAGTTAATTAATAGAGAACTGTCTAGCTCTTCTGGTAGCTCAATAGGTTTAAAGGAAAGGATGGACAAGCTGACTATTAGTGAGGACCAACCTGCAAGACTGGATGAAGAAAAGGATGGAAACTGTCCAGGGGGAGTACAAGACTCTCTGGATGAAGATGAAGATAATGAAGTGCATCAAAATGAGGAAAGAGAAGAAGACCAAGAGGTTGACAGATTTCCTCCAGCTAGAAGACACTTGAAGGATCATCCTGCACACCAAATCATTGGTTATGCAAGCTAAGGAGTTCTAATCAGGAGCAAAAGCATGAACACAGTTCTATGTACAAGTTTCTATCACAGATAGAACCTAAGAAGTTTGAAGAAGCCATGCTAGACACAAACCGGATTGATGCCATGCAGGGAGAGCTGAATCAATTCAGAAGATGTAAAGTCTGGGAGTTGGTTCCTAAACCAAGGGATCACAATGTTATAGGAACCAAGTGGATCTAGGGGAATAAACTAGATGAGAATGACACCATAATCAAGAATAAAGCCAGACTGGTAGCAAAGGGCTACAGATAGGAAGAAGGGATAGACTTTGATCAAACTTTTGCCCCAGTGGCAAGGTTGGAAGCTATAAGATTGTTCCTGGCTTATACAAATTTTAAAGGTTTAAAAGTATTCCAAATGGATGTCAAGTCAGCTTTTCTGAATGGAGACTTGAAGGAAGAAGTATATGTAGAATAACCATCAGGTTTTGTTGATTCTCATTATCCCAACTATATATATAGGCTTAAGAAAGCTCTATATGGTTTGAAACAAGCCCCTAGTGCTTGGTATGAAACTTTGTCTGCCTTCCTTATTAAGAATAAATTCTCAAGAGGGAAAATAGACAAGACTCTATTCTTTAGGGAATCAAAAGGTAAGATCATCCTAGACCATATTTATGTTGATGACATTATCTTTGGTTCTATTGAAAACAATCTTTGTAGTAAGTTTGCCAAACTTATGCAAGGGAAGTTTGAAATGAGCAGCTTGGGTGAGCTGAAATTCTTCTTGGGACTCCAAGTTAGACAGACTGATGATGGATTATCCATATCTCAGTATAAGTTCACCAAGGAGTTAATTAAGAAATATGGCATGGAGACAGCCTCAACCATGAAAACTCCTATGGGAACAAGTATGCCTATAGGCAAAGATGAAGCAGGAAAACCTGTTGATGAGTCTTTGTATAGAAGGATAATTGGCTCCCTACTTTACTTGACTGCTAGTAGACCTGACATCATGTATGCTACATGTGTCTGTGCTAGGTACCAAGATTGCCCAAAGGAATCTCATTATACTGCTATCAATAGAATTTTGAGATATCTTAAGGGCAAACCTAACCTAGGTCTTTGGTACCTTAAGAATAGAGATTTCTTACTAACAGGTTTTTCAGCTGCAGACGTTGCAGGCTGCAGAGAAGACAGAAAAAGTACCAATGGAACATGTCAATTCCTAGGTAGTAGGCTGGTGTCATGGAGCAGCAAGAAGCAAACAAGTGTGGCTATTTCCATTGTTGAATCAGAATATTTAGCTGCAGGCAGCTGCTGTGCTCAGTTGTTATGGATAAAACATCTAGTTGAAGACTATGACATCAAGATAAGTAGAATTCCATTGTTTTGTGATTCTACTAGTGCTATTTCTATTGCTAAAAATCCTGTTTCACACAGTAGAACTAAACATATAGAAATTAGATTTCATTTCATCAGAGAACATGTTGAAAAAGAAGACATAAATCTAGAATTTGTAAACACTAACAACCAAATTGCTGATATATTTACAAAACCTTTGGATGAAAGAAAATTCAATTATTTTAACATTGAATTAGGTATGTTGGACAAAGAATAAGGTGATAGGTCAACATAAAATTTTTCAAGTAGTATCTGTAAGTCCAAAAATTCTAAAGAAATTTTGTCTAAGTTAGAAAATTGTGTCGACACATGCTAATTGTGTCAACACATGCTAACTGTGTTGACACTATCATTTAGTTGTGTCGACAAAGAAAAGAATTGCGTTGACACAGAAATAGTATCTGTGTCGATAGAAAAGTTGGCATCGACACAACTCTTTCGAGACCTTGTATTAGTATATTTTTGTGTCGACACACAAAAATTGGTGTCGACACTCTCTGTCGAGACTTTGATAGTCTGTGTCGTCACTGGCACAAGTATATCGACACATAGACGTGTCGATTAAAATAAAGTTTTGTCGTGACCTAAGTCATTACTGTCGACATATGTATATTTTTGTCGACTAGTATTATTACTAAGTAAGGCGTGCTTTTGACCTACCCTTTACCAGTAGTCTATAAATAGAAAGAGACAAAATCTAGTCGACTACGCTTTCAGAATTCTCGACTCTAGACTTTGTGTCGACTAAGATATTCTCTTCCCTTCTCTCTCTCTCTCTCTCGTCAATGACGCCACACCAGGACGACAAGATCAATGAAGGATATGAGCTAGTTCTCAGGAGATTCGAGACAGCTTCACAAGAAATCAAGGGTATGCTTACCCTAATCTCAGAGAATGGGTTGGAGTATTTAGTCTCCAAACCTACAAAATTTTGGAAGAAGGAAGTGCTTGAATTCTACTCGTCTCAACTGTGGATTCTAAAGGTAAGAAGATGAAAGCCACTATTCATGGTACAAGAGTGAAACTCTCACAGAAGACGATCAGGAAGTCGCTTCAACTCCCTAGAGTTAAAGAAGATGATGACATTGTTCCATCAATGACGAAAGATGCACTCAGTTGGTGTGGACTTAATCCAAATACCAAGGTAGGATCCTCTATTACCAGGAAGGGAATGAATTCCCAAGGTAAATTTCTCTCAGAGATCATAAGCAAGGTAATTCTATGCCAGACAGGTGGACATGATAGAATTTTTGCTTACATGTTCAACCTTATGACCAGAGTCATATTCAGTGTAAAAACAGACTGGTCATCAGTAGTTTTTGACAAGATTCAAGAAGGTATTAAGAAGCCAAATCTTGGTAGAATACTAAGCTTTTATCTAGCTTTTACTATCCCAGATGTTATGAATCAACTGCCAGGTTCTAAGATTAATCATATGAGGAGGATGGATGTGAGGATTCTATCCAGATGGGATAGAGTCTTGACAAAGGAAGTTCATACTCCACAAAAACAGGTAAAGAAGGATAGAAAGAAGAAAACCATTATCCAAGAAGCAGAATCCTCCAGTGATTCTGAAGAAGAAGTGGTCTTCAGCTCAGATGAAGACCAACAGGAAAAAGAAGCTCAAGCTCAAGTAGAGAGCAGTCAGCAACTAGAGAATAAGATAGTCTCCACTCCAAGGGGAGAGAATACTGAAATAAATGTCCAAAACACTGAACAATCACAGCTGCCTGCCTAAGGGGGAGGTATTGCTGAAGCTGCTCTAGAATGTGAGTATGCTGCTGATACTGTCATGGATATTGTATCAGAAATAAACAAGGAAGCACAGGTCAATACTGAGAATGAAGCAAAAGATGTGCAAATGACAGATCAAGCTCAAGATGAGCAGGTCCACTACTCTAGTGTTGAGAAGACCCTGGACAAAGATCTAGATGTCCAAAGGGAACCATTAGTTCAAAAAGAAAACCTTGTTCCTCCTGTTCAGATGCAATAGGAGTTCACTTTGGAAGAACTGTTCCCTGAATTCAATAAAATAGGGACTGAGGGGGAGAAACAAAGGATTGAGAAAGAGATACAAGGAACTGAGGGGGAGATGTCTCAACATGCCCCTACTGATATAGACACTGTGAATATACAAAGCACATCACAATCTTCTGATGATGAAGAAGCCTCCATGGATAAGAAAAGGAAGCTGGTCGCTATCAAGAAAAGGAGCACACGCTATAAGAAAGCCTTACAACTAGTCTCTCAACCATCAAACATGCAGATGGACTTCAATTCACTGATGGTGAAACTACAAGTAAAATTGGATGAGCAAAGATAATATTTGGAGAAATATGTGGATGAGACACATAAAGAACTGCAGTTCCAGCTTGCTCAAGAAATTAAATCCATCAGATTTGAAGTAAAAAAGAACAAGAAAGAGATGACAGATTGCTTCCACAAGGGAGGTAATGCTGTAGTATATCTGGCTACCAACCAACAAGAAATGAAGACTGAAATTGAAGACATTACAGTCAAGTAAGGTTATATTCTAGAAAATAAATTCAGATTAAATGAAAATCTCAAGAACTCATATGCTGAAATTCTCAATAAAATTGGAGGTATAACCACTGATGTGAAAGCTGAACTTTCTAAACAAATTAAAGATGATCTAGCAGCTGTCCGCTCAACCATTGAAGCTTCTCAAAAGACTATTTCTAATCAATTGACTAAATTCAAAGCCTACTACAAAGAAGGTACTAAATATCTGGTTGATCAAGTAAGGTTTCAAGAGAATGATCTGAGAGATCATATAGCCAGAGAAGTCATAAAGGGGGAGAGGATATTAGTCAAAGCCAGCTCTGATCATGCTAAATGGGTTTATAATACCATCAGAGCTACCCTTGGATTTCCACCCCTGTGTGATGAAGATAACATTGCTAAATCTGGTGTTCAACTAGATCATATTGAAGTTGTTCAGCAGGAAGTTGCACAGGTCATCTATCCTCCAACAGATTTTGAAACAGTACAGTAGGAAGTTCAGAAAATGTATAGCCCTGCACAGGAGGTACAGAATGTCATCATTGACAAAGTTGAAATGTCTGTAGCTGCTATGTAAGTTCAGAAAGAGGCCCAGCTTTCTAAGAAAAGATTTAGAGAATAGGTAGAATTGAAGCCTGACTTTGAGTAGTGGAGTCCTACTTCTAGGAACATTATTCTTACTGCCTGGAAAGCTGTGAAAGATAAGATGCATGAAAGAGGCAAGTGGTACTCTGAACTAGAATGGAATAAGTATCAGGCAAGGCAAGAAGCCATACTTAAGTTCAGAAGAAATGCCAAAGCTGGGAAGTTATCTTCTAATACTCTGGAGCCTAGCAAGTACTTTCCTAAGCCTTTTCATTACTTTGAAAGGCAGAAGATTAAGGCTGAAGAGCTCAAAAAAGAAGGATCAGAAAGGGAAGAAACCAGCTGAAGATACTGAAGCCAATGTGCAAGCTAAGATCAAGTCTGGCAAAGGAATAGTAATCAAGGAGCTTAGTAAACTTTAGGAGAGATAGGCTAGTATGTAGAACAATGTAATCTTTCTGTTCTATTAAGAAATCTCTAAAGCTAAACAATTTTTTCTTTAATGAATGATATCATTTTCAGTGTTGATATTAGCTGTTATTTGTGTTTATATGTTACCCTGCTGTGAAATGGACGTACACATATTTTTTTTTGTTTTATCATGTGTGGTGTATATCATTGACTAAGGGTTATGACTTCTCCAAATAGGGAGAGATTGTTGGGTACACTTGAAATTGTGTACCAAATTTGGAGAAGCCTCTCTATACTCAATGTTATACATTAATTTATATTTGATGGGATGTTGAGTTTCAGTCGACACACACTAAACGACGTCTGGACATACACTCAACGTCATCTGTCAGCATTCTCTATGTCGAGACTAGGAGCAGTTGTGTCGACACACAGGACTTGTGTCGACACATACAACAAAAGCTGTGTCGAGAAGATAAAGAATGACTGTGTCGACACATTGGAAACTATTTCGACATCATCAAGAATTGTGTCGACACTTGTTCTATTTTTGTCGAGACATTTGAAGTAGTTTGCTGACAGTGTCTTACTGAGAAAGAATTTCAATGAAGGGTCAGTTGTCATGACTGAAGACTTGACAGCTGTCATAAGTAACAAGACTGACACATCTGTCAGTGCTATCAGAAGGCGTTATAAACCGGATCAGCCAGTAATCATGGATGAACTCTATATAAAGGGCTGATCCATCACAACCACTAAAAATCCAACAGAATAAATTATATAGAACTAACAACAAGTATTGGAGAGCAAGAGTCTGACCCAGAAGAAGGCAGATCCTTAACAAGTCTATAAGAAAGATTCAGATCTGATTCTGAATTTAAGAAGAATGCTGATTAAAGATCAACTTCAACCCCAAGTAAAGATCAACCTTATTTTGTTCAAATTCAAGAAGCTTTGAAGAAGCTAAGTCAGGTTGGATATGAAATATTCAGTCATTCAAGAACTGATCAAGAAGCTCTCACCCATTTAGATTTCAATCTGGGTGAAATTTCTATTTCTTTAAATAAACCTTTTTTTGTAAGACTTTATATAGATCTGAGTTGTAAGCCTGTATTTATAAAGGCTGAGGTAGGGCTGAGTGTCTGAGGTGTAGGACTTGTTAAAGTCTGAGTTGTAGGCCTGGAGATAAAGGCTGAGGTAGGGTTGTTGCCTGAGGTAGTGTTCTTGGGAAGAATCTGAGGTAGGACTTGAAGAAGTCTTAGCTGTAGGAACCTATCAGGTTCTGAGTTGTAAGATCTGTAGATCTGAGATAGTGGAAGGAAGTTTGGCTGAATCCAATTCTCTACTGGATAGGCGAAGGGGGGAAAGTGGATGTACCCAAAAATTGGGGAACCACTATAAATCTTGTTGTGTCGTGCTGTGTTTATTTTTTCTGAGAACTGTGATTTCATATACTGTGTTAGAACTTGTTAATTGCCTAAATAGTTAAAAATATTAGAACCTATTCACCCCCCCCCCCTCTAGGTGTCTAGGCTCTTGAAATCAAATCTTTCAATTCCCCTTCTTTTTTCTCTTCCTTGCTCTCCCTTCTCTCTAACTCTTAGAGAGAGAGTGCATAGGTTTAGAATGAGAGAAATCTCTCATCCCACGAACTTAAGCCAGCAGCAATTACATCCAACTGCCGGATCTCAGCGAACGGACATGATTTAAAATTCTCCTCCGTACAGAGAGCTATCACTGCGTGGTAGGAAGATACCGCCACGCGATAGCCTCACTCGATGGCTTCTTCGGCAAGCCATCATTCAAAATATCCAATCGTAGGCCAATAAGTGGCTGCGTCGTAACTATCGCGCTATTTCCGCGCGACACCACACTATTGTCGGACAGTAGGGGTATCATCGTGTCAACAAAATGCTTACGAAGAATAGCTACTACCGCAATGCGGTATTGCTACTGCCACGGGGTATTACTACCGCCTCACGGTATTAATAATGCCGCGAGGTATTGCTAATGTCGCGCGGTATTGCTACCGCCACACGGTATTGCTACCGCCGTGCTATAGGTCACAGAGATCCACTCTAAATAAATTAGCCTCGCTACTGCCGACACTAGTACTACCGTCGAGCGGTAGCTCTCAGAGAGCTAAGCCTGGTTAAAACTGGGGCGTTACAATTCTCTCCCCTTTAAAGAAATTTTTTCCCGAAATTTACTCATACAAGCAACAACAAAGGATTACAAAACGCTTAAAAGTTTGTACCTCAATGGAACACCTCGGGGAACACCTCAAGCATGGTTTGCTCGTGCTCCCATATGAGCTCCTCATTACCACAGTTGTCCCACCGGACTTTGACCATCCTGATCTCCTTGTTTCATAATTAATTGACATCCATATCTTTTATTCAAATGGGCTTGACCTTCATTGTCAACCCACGATCGATTGGCGCTTGATCTGCAATAATCAATTATGTAGGCTCTTGCACCGCCTTCCACAAAATCGATATATAGAATACATCTTTCAGACCACTTAGTTCAGCTGAAAGCTTCAATCGATAGACAACTTCACCAATGTGCTCCAATATCTCAAACGAACCAAGGTATCTTGTGTAACACCTCCATCCGTCACATAGAATATTACAAAAGGTCTGGTCGGGTCCTCTTGCCATATTTGATGGACAGTCAGTGGAGTTACGTATTAGACCATAAACCATTTATGCATCCTAACTAAGAGTGCATTCTAGCGGAAGTTAAATTAATTTCTTAGAACCCAACCAAACAAATGTCCACTGAACCCAAGCAGGAATGATAACTTATATACATAAATCATTATGGCCCTAAGGCCTTACAACTGTTTCTTCAAATATAAGTGTTTTACAGACATCGGCATGCAGGCCGGCCATATATGAAACAGTAACAGCACGCTTCGCTTGGCCTTCGAGGACCAGCACAACAAATAGGGCTTAAGCCAGCTTTTCCCACTTGGCTCAGCTGCACTTGCACAAAAGCATTCCACCCCATCAGTAGCAAACAAAGCAACGGTCAGCATTAGCTGACTAAATTATAACGACCCTGCCCCACACCCAGGGTGGCGGTGCTCCTTCCCTGCAGTTAATTAACATAAATATATGTTGTTGATAGAACATGCAATTTAAGCACTATTCACCATAGATGTTGGCACACCGACCACACGGCCCGTGCACTTAAAGCACATTATCGGTGTACCAGACCTAACCAGGTTCACATCTCCATACTTAACGACGACCAGCATAATTTGAGCATTAATAGTCTTTCAGCCTAATGCTTAAGACTCCTCCCTATGGCTACAACAAATTCAAGGTGATCACCAAGATCCAGCTCAAAGACTCACTCCAAGTCGAACGACATAGGGTTGGGTACAGTTCAGCTCTTTCTCGTTCCTCAAATCATCGAGAGCACCAAGCCGCGAAACGGGTCAGCCCGCCTTTTCCCATTTACAATATTACATAACCATGTTATGTTCCAAGGCTGCCACACTCGACCACCATAGTGGAGCAATACAAGATCACAACTCAACATACATGCCCCCCAAGTCTCCATGAGATAGGCCTCACAACATTGCTCACTAGGAGCTACTGCCGGCGATAGTGCTACCACCGCGGGGTAGGAGACAGACTATCATTTCTTCTTCCACAATGTGTGTTTTCCTGGATAACCACTCCAGTACTCTAACTGCAGTAACCTGCACACGCCGTGACTCCGTAAATTACATGTTTACAACAAAGTCTTCTCCGACTTACAAAACAATCATCACCAATCCATACCAACCTATCTGGATGGGCTTCACACAACATGCCTATTCCGTACTTCGATCCCGGATTCTAAATGCAAAGGTATCGGGGATATAACTGATCAACCCATCTAGAGAACTTCTTCCACGTGTTCATGGAGCGTCTACCCTCTCATGCCAAAATAAAGGACTTCATATATACAAGAAGGAAGAACATTACCCTTGACATTCATTTCGGCACCATGGAAGAGAATCTAGCTGGATGAAAATGGTCGCAACAGACTTGCCTCTGCGGATCTGAACTCGGCTCGCGACTCGGAGCTCCAAAACTCCAACGACAACGGGATCTACTTTCTCTTCCTCCCCTCCACTCTCCTCTCTCTCTTCCGCTCAGAAGAAGAAATCCACGAGAGAAAATGAAGTGGAACTCAACATTCCTAACCTTAAACCGAGGTACCGCTGCGCAACAACTATCTACCGTCACACGGTACCTCAATCATTGGCTTATTCCACAAGCCAACCATACAAAAGCTTCAATCACGTGCCGACACGTGGCCACGTCGTAACTGTTCTGCTACCGCCATGCGGTACCTCACTGCAATCGCGCGATAGATGATGTGTCTCATCAATGCGTCGTTTATGACGAATAGTTAGTACCACCACGCGGTATCACTACCGCCGCGCGATAGCTCTCAGAGAGGAACTCCAAACAATTCGGCCACGCAACTGCTGACATTAACTTTACCACCGGGCAATAGCTCACTGAGAGCTTTATCGATTAATTCGACCATGATATCGCCGCGTGGTATCAACCTACCGCCAGTAAGTCTCACAGAGAACACCTGCACCAATTCCACAATGCTACCGTCGGTGCTAACCCTACCGCAGGGCGGTAGCTCACAGAACCAATCTCCTGGCTATAGGTAACTTGGGGCATTACAAGTCTCCCCCACTTAAAAAAATTTCGTCCTGAAATTACACGTCACGGGAAAATACAGAAGTATAACTATTACAAATGTATACCTCCAAGAAATAGCTCAGGAAACTCTGCTCTCATGGTTTTCTCGTACCCAGATGATAGCTCCTCACGACCACAGTTGTCCCACCAGACCTTGACCATTATGATTAACTTATTCTGCAGCTTCTTGACCTCCATGTCTTCGATCTGAATGGGCGTGAGTCATACGCTATCAGCTTCCTATGTTGAAGTAAAACGCAACCTAAGCCGCTTCTTGAGGCGTCACTGTAGGTTTCATAGCCCTTCGAACCACATGGAGAGCATAAAATAGGCGTCGTGGTCAGATGACTTTTCAATTCTCCAAAAGCTTGTGCGCATGTCGACGACCAAATAAACTTTTGATCCTTCCTCGTCAAGGTAGTGAGGGGTAATGCTATCCGCGAGAAGTTCTCTATGAAGCACATATAGTAGCCGACAAGCCCTAGAAAACTTTGCACTTTCGCCACAGTAGACAACACAGACCACTCCCATATCGCAACTATCTTCGCCGAATCAACCGTAATTCCCTCTCCACTAACTACATGACCAAGGAATGCTACCAAAGACAACCAAAACTCAAACTTAGATAACTTGGCATACAACTGACTTCTCCTCAGGGTCTCCAAAACAATGCATAAATGATCCGCATGTTCTTCCTCAAACTGGGAGTACACTAGGATATCGTCAATAAAGACTATCATGAACTGGTCCAACTACTCTCTAAACATCCGGTTCATCAAGTCCATAAAAATGAATGGCATATTTGTCAGCCCAAATTGCATGATAGTGAACTCATAATTCCCATAACGTGTACTGAATGCCGTCTTGGGGATGTCATTTTCCCTGATTCTCAACTGATAATACCCAAATTTCAGATCCAGCTTCAAGTACACAGTCAATCCAACTAGCTGATTGAACATCAATTCTCGGAATCAGATACCTATTCTTCTCTGTCAACTTATTCAACTCCTAATAATCTATACACAGCCGCAAACTTCCATCCTTCTTCACGAAAAGGACTGGTACGCACCAAGGTGATGAACTTAGAAGCACATAACCTTGATCTAGCAGTTCTTAAAGCTATACTTTCAGTTCTGCCATCTCCCTTGGTGCTAGATGGTATGGAGATCGTGACACAAGCTTGTCACCTGATACTAGCTTAATGGTGAAATCGATCTCTCTCTGAGGTGGAGCTCTAGGGAGATTTTCAGGGAAAATGTCAGCAAACTCCGATACCACGGAAATACTAATCAAATCGGGCTTGGGCTTCTTAGCCTCTAATAGGGTGAAAAATAACTCCACACCCTCACAAACTACTTTGACTACTTGGAGAGTAGAAATTAGTGTCATGCTTGATCCCTTCATACCAGAGAATGTGGTTTCACGTCCTATATTGAACCCTAGTTTGACCACCTTGAGATTGCAATTAATGCTCTCATGTTGCTCCAAGATCCAGTCCATACCAAAGAGCACATCAAACTCTACTATCGGCAATAGTGATGCTTCCAAGTCAAACTCTTGACTCCTTATCCACATATTTACGCAACAAACTTTATCTGCACGCATCGAACACCCATTAGGCAACAACACATCCAATATATCCTTCGCCATCGAAGAGGGCACTTCGATACGCGACACGAAGTCCTTGGACAAAAAGGAGTGCGAAGCTCCAGTATCAAACAGTGCTCTTGTCGGACAGTACAAGATCGCAACAAAGCCTAATACAAGACAGTCATACAACCAATGCATATGACGTAAGGTATAGAAAATAATAAAGCTAAAATACAACTCATACTTGTAACCATATCACCCTGCTTACTTGCATCATGTTGGCCAAGGTTGTAAACTCTAGGCTAGGCTAGAGCATGATGGGACGTGGTTGACTCCACCGCCTTCCCTTTCTCAGCATAAGATACTCCTGCCTTTTTCTCCGTATTTGGAGGGACACTCCAACAATCATTGGCTATATGTCCCGGCTTGCCACAATTATAGCAATGAATTGGGCCCCCTCGCTCAGACGTTGCCCCATAAGTAACAAATGAAGAAGCTGGTCCTGCAGATGTAGGCTTCTTATTCCACCTTCGATACCCAGTCTTCGATGAGTTTGGTACCTTAAACTCTGGCCTTTTTAACGCCGAGTCATTTTTACGTTGTACACGCTTCATGTCTTGCTCCAGGGATCGGGTTGTATTGACCAAGGTCAGAAAAACCTGCGTCATTGGACCTAAGAGCAGTAACCTCAGATCATTGCACAGTCCTTCATAGAACCTGATGTTCTTGTGCTCCTCATCAATAAAGGTAGAGCCCGTATATCGCCCCAACCTAGTGAACTCATGCTAGTAGTCATCCACACTACTCTCAACCTGATTTAACCTCTAGAGTTGATTCTCCAAAGCAATTTTCTGCGTTGAAGGGAGATATCGAGCCAAAAACAATCTCGAGAACTCCTCCATCGAGATATTTGTGAGATGTCTTCCAGCAAATAGATGCAACTCCAACTCGTCCCACCATATCCTTGCCTCTCCGTCTATTAGGAAGTGGATATGGTGACCTTCTACCATTCCTTCATTTTCATTGTCGTCATGACTCTCTTAACCCGAAAGAGCCAGTCTTTGGCTTGTGTTGGGGTTCCAGTCCTCATAAACATTGGAGGATTGATTCTCATCACATTCTTGAGCTGCTTCTCCGTCTTTCTTCTTGGTACTAAAGTCTCTACAGCTAGTTGATCTGCCACTAGAGGTTCAGCCACACCAAGATGCAACTTGCCCACTTCAGGGGCAGGAGGCTGCACTTTCCTCCTTGGCTAGGCATTTATCATAGCGAACACAGCTTCAACTACCAGACTTTTAGTTTTAACAAAAGGAGGGGTTGTAGGCGCGTCATTCGACGCACTACTCTTCGCAGAATGCTGATGTTGTGATTGCTCTGCACCACTCCTAGCCACCTATAATCGTGAAACACGCAATTAAGTGACTAAACATATTGCCAAACAACAATTATAGGAACACGCAGGTTCCTCAAACATGTGTATTTTTATTCCTAAGTGACCATTCATGGGTTCTTTCATGTTATAACAGTAGCGCTCCTACACGTGCTCACCACCCCTTAAAAGAATTCGACCACGAATTCAAATAAGAAAGACTGACACCTAGGGTCCTTTGATACTAAATTGAAACACCCTCATCTGTCACATTAAATATAACAGAAGGTCCGACTAAGGCCTCACGACATATTCCACAAACAGTTGGTGGAGTTACGTATTGAGACCATAAACCATTTACGCATCCTAACTCAGAGTGCATTCTAGCGGAAGTTAAATTAATTGCTTAGAACCCAACCAAACGAATGCCCACTAAACCCAAGCAGGAATGATATCTTAAATACACAAATCATTATGGACTTGAGTCCTTACAACTTTTTCCTCAAATATAAGTTTTTTACAAACATCGGCACGCAGGCTGACAACACATGAAATAGTAACAACACGCTTCACTTGGCCTTTGAGGGCCGACACAGCAGATAGGGCTTCAGCCCGCTACTTCTCGCTTGGCTCAGCTACACCTGCAAAAAAGCATTCCACCCCATTGATGGCAAATAAAGCAACGATGAACATTAGCTGACCAAATTATAATGACCCCGCCCCACACCCGGGGCGGGGCGGCAATGCTCCTTCCCTGCAGGTAATTAGCATAAATATATGTTGGTGAGAGAGCGTGCCATTTTAGCACCATTCATCACAGGCATTGGCACTACCGACCACACGCCCCATGCACTTAGGGCACAATATCAGTGTACCATACCTAATTAGGGTCACACCTCCGTACTCAGTGATGGTTAGTATAATTTGAGCATTAACAGTCTTTCCGACCCGAATACTCAGACACCTCCCTATGGCTACGATAAAGTCAAGGAAATCGCCAAGATCTGGCTCAATGCCTCACTCCAAGTCGAACGACACAAGGTTAGGTATAGTTAATCTCTTTCACATTGCTCAAATCATTGGGTGCACCAAGCTGCAATGCGGGTCAGCCTCCCATTTCCCATTCACAATATTACATAACCATGTTATGTTCCAAGGCTGGCACACTTAGCCACCATAGCAGAGCAATCCAAGCTCGCAGCTCAACATACAGGCCCCCCAAGTCTCTACGAGTCAGGCCTCACAACATTGCTCACTGGGAGATACCACCGACGGTAGTAGACCGCCGCACGGTAGGGGACAGACTATCATTTCTTCCCCCCAAAATGGGTGTTTTCCTGGAGACCCACTCCAGTACTCTAGCTGCAGCAACCAGCACACCCCGTGACTCCGTAAATTACACATTTTCAACCGAGTCTTCTCCGGCATACAAAAAGATCACCAATTCAGACCAACCTGTCCCGATGGGCTTCATACAACATGCCTACTCTGTACTTCGATTATGGATTCTAAATGCAAAGGTATCAAGGATACAATTGATCAACCCGTCGGGAGAACTGCTTCCACGTATTCACGGAGCGTCTACCCTCTCATGCCAAAATAAAGGACTTCACATATCCATGGATAAAGATCGTTACCCTTGACATTCGTTTCGATGCCATGGGAGAAAATCTAGCCGGTTGAAAATGACCACAATGGACCTACCTCCATGGATATGAACTTGGCTCGCGACTCGGAGCTCCGAAACTCCAATGGTGACGTGATATCCTTCCTCTTCCTCGACTCCACTCTCCTCTCTCTACAGCTCAGAAGAAGAAAACCACGAGAGAAAATGAAAAGGAACTTAACATTCCCAGCCTTAAGCCAAGCTACCACTGCACGGTACCTCAAGCGTTGGCTTGTTCCGTAAGCTCACCGCCCAAAACCTCCATTCACGCACCGACATGTATAACTATTCTACTACTGCTGCACGATACCTCACTACCGCCACACGATAGACGATGCATCACGTCAATGCGCCGTTTACAACGAACACTCACTACCGCCACACAGTATCACTACCGCCGCGTGGTAGCTCTCAGAGAGGATCTCCAAACAAATCGACCACATTACCGTTGGCGTTAACTTTTCCGCCGGGCAGTAGCTCATTGAGAGCTTTGTCGATTAATTCGACCATGCTATCGTCGTGCGGTATTAACCTACCGCCAGACGGTATCTCATAGAGAACACCTGCACCAATTCTACAATGCTACCGCCGATGCTATCCGCCGGGCGGTAACTCACAAAACCAATCTCCTAGCTACAGGAAACTTGGGGCATTACACATCGGACTTAGCTTTTTCAAGAGTCAAATCCTTGATAAGCCCTTGAACGGTTTGATTTTAAAATAAACCCAGTCGCCCACCACGAACTACACATTTCTTTGTTTAGCATTATAATATTTGGCATGCCTATCCTGAGCGATCAACAATCTCTCCCAAATTGTACGTACGTATAGTCGAAGCAACATCTTCAACTTCTTTTCTCTTAAACAACTTTGTTTCACTCGTCTCCATCCATGCCAGGGGAGTACGACACTTTCTACCATAAATGGCCTCGAAGGGCACCATCTGAATACTTGCTTGGTTGTTATTATTCTAAGCAAACTCGATCATATAGAGGTGGTCCTCCCACTTCTTCCCTAAATCTTGGGCGCACATGAAAAGCAGATCTTCCATCGTCCTGTTTACCCTCATAGTCTGACCATCCGTTTGAGGATGAAAGGATGTACTGAACTTCAGTTTGGTACCCAACAGTTGATATATAAGCCTCCAATCATTAGATGTGAAGTGCCCATCTCGATCACTAACGATGTTATGGGGCACACTGTGCAATCGTATGATATTGTCAATGTAAAGCTTCATCAGCTTTTCCACTAAATCGTCCTTCCTATTCAGAATGAAATGTGACACCTTCGTTAAACGGTCAACGATCACCCAAATGACATTGTTCCCTTTTGCTATCTCGGCAAGCCGTGCACGAAATCCAAAGATATGTCATCAAACTTCCACTCTGGTATAGGTAATGACTTCAGAAATCCACCGGGCTTCTGATATTTGGCTTTTACTTGGGCACAGGTGTGACACTTCGCCACATAAAGGGTTATGTCTTTCTTCAATCCTGGCCACTAGAATAACTTTTTCATGTCTTTGAACATCTTTGTGCTCCCCAGGTGGACTGAGTAATTAGTGAAATGTGCCTCGTACATCATTTTCTCCTATAATTTGCCCATGTTTGAGCCGCACAATCAACTATCCTTCCACAAGAGGCCATCATTAACAAAAAACCGGGCATTTGACCCATCCAAAATTCTGCTAAGTAGCGTTTCATGCTGTTATCCCGCTCCAATTCTTGCTGAATTTGGTCTGCGAGGTCATACTGCACCTCCGTCCAGTTCAAACATGCTTTAGCACTAGATCTCCCATCAACACGAGATCTCCAAGGCCTCCAAATCTTGAATAAGACTCTAATCATGCATCTGTACCCAGTTGGTATGTGTAGGAGCCCTACGACTAAGCACGTTCGCAACAACATTCCCCTTGCTAGGAACATAATGTATCTTGAAGGTGTAGTCCCCAAGGAGCACCATCCACCTCCGCTGGCGTATATTCAAGTCCTTCTTATCTAACAGATATTTCAGGTTCTTATAGTCTATAAAGATATCGACCTTTACTCCATACAGGTAGTGCCTCCAAAGCTTCAGAGCGAATATCATGGTCGCTAACTCCAAATTGTGGACTGGATAATTCCTCTCGTGCACTTTCAATTGGTGCGAGCCATACACTATCACCTTCCCATTTTGAAGTAAAACGCAGCCTAAGCCGTTCCCTAAGGCATCACTATAGATTTCATAGTCCTCCAAACCACTTGGCGAGCACAAAATAGGCGACGTGGTCAGATGGATTTTCAATTCATCAAAATCTTGTGCACACACCGACGACCAAATGAACTTCTGATCCTTCCTATTCAAGGTAGTGAGGGGTAATGCTATCCGTGAGAAGTTCTCTATAAACCGCCAGTAGTAGCCGGCAAGCCCCAAAAAAACTCCAGAGTTTCGCCATAGTAGACAACATAGGCCACTCCCGTATCATAACTATCTTCTCTGGATCCACCGCAATTCCATCTCTACTAACTACATGACCAAGGAACGCTATCGAAGACAGCCAAAACTCACACTTAGATAACTTGGCGTACAGCTGAATCCTTCTCATGGTTTCCAAAATAGTGCGTAAATGATCGACATGTTCTTCCTCAGATTGAGAGTAAATCAAGATATTGTCAATGAAGACTATAACAACCTGATCTAAATACTCTCTGAACATCCGGTTCATCAAGTCCATACACACAAATGGCACATTCGTTAGCCCAAACGGCATGATAATGAACTCATAATGCCCATAACATGTTCTGAATGCTGTCTTAGAAATGTCACTTTCCTTGATTATCAACTTATAATACCCAGATCTAAGATCCTGCTTCGAGTACACAGTCGATCCAACTAGCTGATCGAACAAATCATCGATTCTCAGAATCAGATACCTATTCTTCTCTATCAGCTTATTCAACTCCTTATAATCTATACACAATTGCAACCTTCCATCCTTCTTCTTCACGAAAAGAACCGGTGCGCTCTAAGGGGAAAAACTTGGACACACATAACCTTGATCTAGCAGCTCTTGAAGCTTCACCTTTAATTCTGACATATCCCTTAGTGCTAAATGGTATAGAAAGTATGACATAGGTTTGGTACCTAGCACTAGCTAAATGGTGAAATTAATTTCTCGCTGAGGTAGAGCTTCATGGAGATCTTTAGGGAAAACGTCAGCAAACTCCGATACTACAGGAATACTAATTAAACCGGGCTTAAGCTTTTTAGCCTCTAATAGAGTGAAGAATAACTCCACACCCTCACGATGTAATGCCCCAAATTTCTTGAGGCATGAGTTGCTTTCCTAGGGGTTACCACCCGACAGTAGTTAGTTACTGTGCGATAGTAACTCTAGGGTTTGCGTTCGTCGAGTGGCAAAAACGTTGAGCTATTGAGAAAGATGTTACCACGCAACGGTAATGATTACCGCATGGCGGTAGCTTGGATCTCTCGACGCTCTCAATTCCTCAGCTCTTGCTAGCGCATGAGGTAGTTTTAATGCCGGCGATAGCAATGGCAATTTTATTTTGTAAAGCTCTCGATGTCTCAGCTCTTGCTAGCGCATGAGGTAGTTCTAATAGAGTGAAGAATAACTCCACACCCTCACAATGTAATGCCCCAAATTTCTTGAGGCATGAGTTGCTTTCCTGGGGGTTACCGCCCAACAGTAGTTAGTTACCGCGCGATAGTAACTCTAGGGTTTGCGTTCGTCGAGTGGCAAAAACGTTGAGCTATTGAGAAAGATGTTACCACGCAATGGTAATGATTACCGCATGGCGGTAGCTCGGATCTCTCGACGCTCTCAATGCCTCAGCTCTTGCTAGCGCATGAGGTAGTTTTAATACCGGCGATAGCAATGGCGATTTTATTTTGTAAAGCTCTCGGGAAGTTACCATGCAAAGTTATCCTTACCGCGGAGCGGTAGCTTAGCAGTTATGATGTGTTCGCGTGTCAATGCCTGATTCGAGTTTAGGTGCGGTGGCTTCCTCAAGAAGAAAAACGATCTAGGTACTGCGTGGCGATAAATTCCTACCGCACGGCGGTAACTCTCGTAAACTGAATTCTTGGAGGAATCCTGACCGTCCACTGGTTGTACTTAGAGATCCGATGGTTGGTGCGTGCCCTTGTGGGTATATGGCCAGGAGTTAGGTTTTCCCAACTCATTTCTTCATTGGATTTCTCTTTCTAAGTACTAGAGAGAAGGGAGAGTGAAGAAGGAGGAAGAAGGAAGAGATCCCGTCGCCATTGGAGTTCCGAAGCTCTGATTTGCAAGACGAGTCCGGATCTGTGGAGGCAAGAGTGTTGCGGTCGTACTCATCCGTCTAGATCTTTGGAATGACACCAAAGAAATCGCAAAGCATAATGATTCTATACTTGGACATGTGAAGCCCTCTTACTTTTTGCATAGGAAACCCTCTCCTGTGAGTGTGCGGTGAGCGTGAGGTATTCCTTTGGGTAGATATGGTTTATCCCCATAGTTTTGCATATATAGTTCGGAATCGTAGTACAAACATAGGCATGGTGTGTGAATCCCATCAAGACAAGTTGGTCTGGATTGGTGATGTTTTCATTATGCATGAATTGCAGGAGAAGACTCTGTACTGTACATTTTTAGTTTCTACGCGGTAGATTGTAGTAGGGAACTCTGGAGAGTAACCCTAAGGAGCACCCAGAAAACTGGGCAGAAACGCATTTCTGCCAGGTACTGCGCCGCGGTAGAGTTACCGCCGGCGGTAGCTCTATGAGAGAGCTATTGTGGGGTCTGTCTCGCGGAGACCTGGTGTAATACCCCCCTCCCGGAACACAAGACACGGCACGAGAGGGGTCTTATGCCCAGAACAGCCGCCTTGCAGTAACACTAAGACTCGGGTTAGCCTGTACCACAAGACGCCTATCCTGCCAGCTTCAACCAATATCAACATATAAATGCCAACCCAACCATACATTAAAAGAGAGTCAATCCACACCAAGCATGAGTCCATAAATATAGCAAAAGAGAAGCTAAACAAGCTTCTACATAATCAGAGTACAAAAATAAAATTGCCCCGAAGGGCTACAACAAAATCTCTCTCACTCAGATCTGTAACAGACGGTAGCGACGGTACCGTCCCCTCAGGCCCTGTCGTCCTGGCCTGGCTGTCCAGCTGCATAGCCTGCTGCTCCACCTGCGGGGTTTCCTCCTAAAAAGGAAGACGTAGCAACCGTTAGTCATAAAGACTAAGTGGCTTCACATTCGCTCCCCCGGCGACTCCTTGGCACCGGGCAGAGAAAGGAACAGGTACAATATATATAAAACAGTAGTAAGAGCAGGTGAAGTAAGTATACAAATCATAGGTAGCAATAAAATAGTGTACAAATGAACAAGCTCTTATTCTACAATTCTACCATCTACAGCAGCAAGAGAGTATAATGTTATAACAGTAAGTAACTCAACTTATATTGATGCCCATACAAGCATATAAGTTGAGGGTCGTTCAGCAATAACTAACTCATCGTATAGGAGTGCCCATACAAACTTATATGATGAGGGTCTTGTGTATGTAATAAAGTGCGATGCTATGTATGCAATGCAATGACACACCCATGATCAAGCACATGCAATCGCTATGTCGACAAAGAGTTATAGTTCCCACTATTCGAGCAGGTAGCTAACCTCTCAGGCGTCAACCGTCGTGGCCAAACGGTGATAGTAGAGCGAGCATCTCCACTACTAGGCTGGTCTCCACACTACCTGACCTAGTCCTCCGACACCTCAACGCTAAGAACACAACAGCGGAGCTCACATGCGTACTACGGCTCAGCGGGTTCTCTTGGGTAAATGAGCACCAAGATTCTAGCCCCGAACTGGCCTATGCGTGACACGGAAGGAGCCTCGGAAATGAACACGAGGACCAAGCCCAACCGTTCACTTGGCACGGAAGGAGCCTCGGGACATGAACACCGAGGACCAAGCCCAACCATCCAAGGTCTAGCTGTCAACTCCCATCGGTGTGACGATTGGCGAGCCCGTAGACCTGCCACACTATCCTTAACCCGGGATTACGACACCACGTATCGACTCACACCACATGCAATTTCACAATATCGTGGCATGGAAGGAGCCTCGGGACGTGAACACCGAGGACCAAGCCAGACCATCCATCAAATGCGGAAGGAGCCTCGGGACATGAACACCGAGGGCCAAGCCCAACCGTCCAACTTTACTCATCTCAATCTCATTCCAACTAGTGACAGTCAACACCGCACTTGTTACTTCCATAATGCTACCCATAGGGAGACGACACTCTAAGCATTGGATTTCTAATTCCCTTCTATCCATCCAACATATATCATGGCCATAGTTAAATCATTTATACATCTAACAATTAAAACTAACCATTTATATCAGGCTCTTTCCTTTAATTAAGCTTGTCCACAACTCATTATACGAATTCAGATTTATAACCTCAACTTATCGTATCACTATGATGATTATGTCGAAAGAGTTCACCCAAGCCTCGAGTTGGATCACAACATTAAATTCCACCAAATCGCATTCCACGTTACACAGCCCAGAATTTAGGTGCAGCCTTAATCCGGTCAGCAGCTTCGACCAAGGATTCCCGAGGCTACAGAAATCTGACGAGTGCGTGTAACCACTCGTTGAAAAGATAATTTCAAGGGCTACAACTTTTGTGTTTAGTCGAAAGCCCATATTTGATCGCATCATACCAGAAATTCACTCGAAGCCTGCTGCGTATAAGATACAGATTTCCTGGGTGGAATTTCCCCCAATTGCAGCAGATTCGAACCGACTTTCCCGTGGCTATAGGTATCGCCTGGAAACATGCAACCACTCGTTAGAAAGATAATTTATGAGGGCTATGACTTTCGTGTTTAGTCGAAAACCCAGATATGACCAGAACACCCCTGAAATTCGCCACGAAGGTCGCTGCGTGCAGAAAATAGATTTATGCACGCATCTTAAGGCGAGATGAACGGCATCCGTTTATCTTCCTCCTTGCACCAATCTCCCAAAAACTCCTACAGAAAATCGTCCACCCTTATGCACCCTCACAAAGCCATATTTCTCCACGAATCCCACTCTCATCTTCACTTGAATGATGAGGAGCATAAAGACACCTAAACCTAGAATAACAAATCTAGGCATGGCTTTACCTAGGAACCTTCTCCTCACCATCAAGACTCTATGGAGTCGATATATCCCCTAGAATATTAACTACAGATCTAGCACCAAGGGAGAGGGGATGAAGCTCACCTCGTTTCCAGCGGTAACACCATTTCCAGCCATGGATCTAGTCATTCTTCTTTGCGGCATCCCTTTCTTGGTGCAGTTGTTCTTCACGGCAAAGGAAGGAGAGAGAGAGAGAGAAGGCCTCCTCCAGGAACTCCGACTGCTTCCCTTGGCTCCGTCAGTTTCGCGAGGTCCACAATGGCGGCAAGAACGATCGGCTAGGGTTCGGATTTATCTCCTCTTATAAACCGAACTATTAGGTTAAATCCTTCCGCCACGTGTCAACACCCCATTGGACCGCCCCTAATGAGTCATATTGAAGTGACCCGGTCCAAGGAATCATCATCAGCACGAATCCCAAAGTCCGGTTCAGTCTGCATGTACAAGCCGGCGAATTAGCTTGGGCGAAGAAAATGCACAAGTCAAATTCGACGGGAATCAACCGTCATTCTCGACGATCGGCGAGAATCGTCGGGCATTCTCGATGAATTTGTCGGGTATCAACAATGATACCCGGCGAATTTCACTTAGCCCATTTATTAGAAATTCCTTGCGTTGAGTGCGTTGAGTATCAGTCATCGATACTCGATGATCGGTGGGTATCATCGGGCATTCTCGACGATCGGCAAGAATCGCCGGGCATTCTTGTCGATCGGCGAGAATCTCTAGGCATTCTCGTCGACTTTTACTTAACCTAATTCCCAATCTGCAATTTTGGATCCGGTGGGTATCGACCATCGATACCCGTCGAATCGGCGAGTATCATTCCTGATACCCGTCGATCGGCGAGTATCATTCCCGATACCCGTCGATCGGCGAGTATCAACTCCTATTCTCATCGATTTCCCCTTAGGCTATTTCCTTTCGATCCGTTGGATGTCACTCAACCCTACACTCCATTCAATGCACTTGACACCTTTTGCCAGTGAGTCCCGAGCCCGAGTCAAGTCTCTTGACTCAAAACTCGTGCAAGGGGCCTAGCGCGAATTGGGACGTTACACCTGGGGGCCAGTATACGTGGCTGAGAGCTCTGTGAGCCCAGCATGGTGGCCTGAGAGACGACTTTGTGCATAATCGGGTTATGTATTACTGTATGATCGATTCTTCGGGAATCGGGGAGGCTGATCCGCGTTGATGACTTAAATTGACATCACAATATGAGCAATGGGTAGAGCTGAACCGTACCCGCTCTATGTGGTTTGGTTAAAGATACCTAATATACGTGGCACTTGCCGGGGGCATAGAGGGCAAGTCTTAGGCTTCGGTCAGAAAGACTATAATGCTCACGAAGGTTGTTGTCCTGGGGGTAGTGGTGAAGCCTCGTGTTGGATCCCTAGTGTATTTGGGCTAGGTTCACTAAATTAGGTTAAGTATGACCAACCTTGTATAGCCAGGGTCAAGTCTAGTAGTCCTAGAGTTTAGGCTAAGTCTTTAGGTTCAACCTTCATGGACCATCCAGCAGAGGACCTCAGTGGACTCAGACTTAGAAGATTCAGAGAACATATTATTCAGTTCGAAGTTCTTCGAACTCAGCTTGACGACCGTCGATTTCAGATCGACGAACTCAAATTTATTTCTCTGAGCTGAGCTCGACGATATTCGAGCTCAGGTCGACGATTAGTTTTCTTCAGACAGATTCTCAGCTTGACGATCTTAGAGTGTAGATTTGGCAAGTCATTCTCAGTACACAGTTCGCAGAGCTCAGGTCGATGAACTGGAATTCTCAGGTCGATGATCTTAGATCTCAGGTCGACGAATTCCATTCTTAGGTCGACAATTTCTGTCCAGCTATAGAATAAGAAGTTTTCTTCCTTCTGTCCCCTACCTTCTATATAAATTAGCAGTAATATTCCTGAATAATTAATGCTCATATTCCTTTGAATATAGCTGTAATTGGCAGCATTAATTATGGTATTCATCAGGATAATTACTTGCTTATTTTATGAGGGACATTTGGGGAAACTCATTTATGACAGACATTCCAACTATTTGTATTCTGCAGATTAGTCAGCAATTAATGCCAGAATTCAAAATTCAAAGGAGAAATTGACTGGAGAATATAAAAGAGATTCTCTCTCTTCAGTTGACAAAGAGATGCAGAGAATAACAGAGAACAACATACTTATAGAGCATCACAGAGAAGAAAATCTAGAGTACCAAAACAGATCCTGATCATTCAGAACTTTCTTATGTGTGCTGAAAACATTTCTGTTCTTTTCCTTATCAATCCTGAAATCTGAAGAAGAACATTCATCACAAATCAAGAGTCTTCTTCATCTTCAGAGCCTGGAATCTACAGAGACATCCATTCAACATCACTCTACTGGATTCCTGGACATTGACAGAACAAGGCTGAAGACCTACACCCTGAAGCAAAGCTCCAGTCTTCCTGAACCATTCAACATCTCAGGGGGAGCTTTATCAACATCAAAGATCCACTAGTCTTCTCTATTTATTAGAGAAAGAGAAGAAACCATCACCTCCTCTCACCTCAGGTAAAAGTGTTTTAACTCCCTTCAAAAGTTAACCACTTGGTTGTCAAGTCACCTGATCAAAAGACTTGGTTGGTTTTTGGGCACCTGATCAAAAGCCTTAAGGGTTGTGATATCTCCCTATAAATAGATATTATTGTGGTAGTCACCTGATCAAAACCTGCTAGTGATTCCTACCAGGGTGGTAGAAGAGTGGATGTACCCAGTTGGGGAATCACTATAAAATTCTTGTGTTGTCTGGTTGTGCTCATTTTCTGTTTGTTCTTGCTGTGGCTGTGATAGATAGAATAACTTAGCCTATTTTTCTTTTCTTTATATATTATTGGTATCACCTACTTTCACTCTGATATAAAAGTTTAAAACAGCCAAACTTTTTAGTACTCTATTCACCCCCCCCCCCTAGAGTAAGTCAGATCTAACCCCTCCTTTCAATTGGTATCAGAGGGCTGTTCTTTTGGTTGAACAAGGTTACACTTGAACCAACACATCCTTCTTAGATCTAAATTTCTCTAGCTTTTTTCTTATAGCATGGCACATAACAAGGATTATGTAAGCACCAGACCTCCAGTGTGCAACTTAAATAAGTTTGCCATCTGAAAGGCAAGAATCAAACTTTACATGAATTCTATTGATGAACTAATTTTCAATTCTATTTTGACAGGACCCCCTCAACCTACAGCAGAGACTGCATCCACATCAACTTCAAGCACTCATGCAGTTCCACCACTTGAGTGGACTGATGCTCAGAAGAAAGCCAAGATAACTGATGCAAAAGCTATGAATATATTGGCTCAAACCATGTCTGATGATATCTTCCAAAAGGTGGCTAAATGCACTTTAACAAAACAAATCTGTGACTCTTTAAACTAGAAGGTGGCAGGTTTAGCTAATGAGAGAAAGGATAGAAGATCCAACCTCATCTCACAGTATGAGAACTTCAAAAAGGAAGAATTTGAATCAGTGGCTGATATATATAACAGACTAAGTGTTATCATCAGTGAGCTAAAATCCCTGGATAAAGACATCTCATTGACTGAGATAAATGACAAAATTCTACTGTGCTTCCTCATCACTTGGGACTCTAAGATATGGCCAATCAAGGAGGCCAGAAGCTTAAATGAGATTTCCACTGAATCTCTCCTTGGCAAGCTCAAGTCTTATAAGTAGTTGATCAAATCCAGAGAGGCTGCTGAACATAAGACTTCCAAACCCTCAAGGAAGGAGCACAACATAGCCTTCAAGGAAAATGAAGAATCAGAAGCCCCCATAATCAATGAAGAATTCCTGAGTCTCTTAGCCAAGATATTCTATAAGATGGACAAGAAAGATTTCAGAAGAAAGTCATCAAGGCAAGATGATAAGCCTAGGTATGACAAAACACCAACTAAAGAAGTTGTTTTTTTGGCTGTAGGAAGCCTGGACACTTCATCTCAGAGTGTCCAGAGAACCAAAAAAAGGAGAGGAGAAGAGAAAAGGAAACCAGGAAACAAAATTACAACAAGCCCTCCTCTAGCAAGCACAAAAAGAAGGAGAAAGGTTTCATTCCTGAAACCTGGAGTGATATTGAAGAAGAATCTTCATCTTCCAGCTCTAGTGAAGATGAAGAGGAAGCAAAGGCCAAGGAAATATGCTTGATGGCTATTGATGCATCAAGCACCCATTCTGAAGCTGACCAATCAGACACTGAAGAACCTCTATCTGAAGAGGATCAGGTATTGTCTTCTTTTGATTTTTACTCAGAAGAATTTAAAATTGAATTTAAATCTTTATGTCTTGATTTAATTAACTCTGAAAAAGTAATTAAATAACTTAGAGAGAAAATAAGTGAACAAGAAAACCTGCTGTCAGAAAACAACAAATTAAAGGATGAAATCACCTTAGCTAATGAAGAAATCATTAAATTAAAGGATGAATTATTTGAGGCTAGGCAACTTGAAGAATCCCTGAATGGGAGAAGCATCAAGTTGATGAACATCACAAGCAGAGTGAATGCCAGACTTAATGACAAGCTGGACTTAGGTGCTTCATCAAGCCAACCCCCACTTATTCAGAAAAACATATTAACCACCCCAATAAAACTTATTTCTGAAAAGGGTAAGGAGAAATTAGAGGATAATAATCTTAATCAAACAGAACTTACGCACAAGAATAATAAAAAGAGAAAGAGTAAGAAAAATAATAACCAGAACAATGTTCAGTAGATCGAAAAAATGTGTACAGTTCGTCGAGCTCAAGTCGACGAACTCCGAACGCAAACTTCTACTATAACTATTCTCTGAACTGCGATCGATGGAACCAGTATGGTTCGTCGACTAGAGATCGACGAAATTGGGGCCCAGAAAATGAAAACCTTCATTCTCTGAGAGGAATTCGACAAACTCATCCCCGTTCATCGACCTCAGATCGACGAACGTACCAGAATTTGTCGACCATAGTTTATAATAACAGAAATTTTAATTCCAACAGGACTTTTAATCAACCTAGACAGAACATTAATCCTTTAACCAATGGATAATTCCACCAGGAAAATACCATCCTTTAGGTTACAAAAGTCAACCTGAATATTTATATATTATCAGCTTTAGTTATGTAAATCAACTAGGACCCAAGGTAACCTGGGTCAAAAATATCTAATCTATTTTTGTGCAGGTGAAAGATTATCCTACCACAGAGGAATAGTGGTATCTGGATAGTGGTTATTTAAAATATATGACTGGTAGCAAGGACAATCTATCCAACTACAAGTCCAAGCTAGGTCCTAAGGTTGTTTTTGGTGACTCCAACTATGGCCAGACTAAAGGCTATGGAGATGTAAAGATTGGAGTGGTCACATTCAAGAAAGTAGCTTATATAAGTGGATTAAAGCACAACCAGATTTCCATTAGTCAACTTTGTGATGAAGGGTTTCAAGTATCTTTTGATAAATCCTCTTGCATTATTTCGTATGTTGATAACAAGATTTTCTTAACTGGATCTAGAGTAGGAAATATTTACATAGTAAATTTTAAGTCTACTAGGTCTGAAATATGTTTGTTCAACCAAATTAATAATAATAATGAACTTTGGCATAAAAGATTAGGTCATGTTAATCTGAAAAATTTTGCTAGGTTATCTAAAGACAACCTTATTAGAGGATTGCCTTCTGGTCCTTACAAGAAGGAAGGCCTCTACAGGGCTTGTCAATTAGGCAAGCAAACTAAAAATAGTTTCAAAGCCATTAATAAAAGTGATTCACCTAGGATTTTTTATTTGCTCCACATGGATCTTTTTGGACCCATTGCTGTACAAAGCCTAGGAGGGAAATCTTATACCTTAATGATTGTAGATGACTTCTCAAGGTTCACTTGGGTGTTCTTCTTGAGGAACAAGTCAGATAACTTCAAGGTTCTTATAGATTTTCTTAAGAGCATAAGGATTGAGTACTTTACTCCAGTTGCATTGATCAGAAGTGATGATGGTACTGAGTTTGAGTCTCTTCCCATGCAAAGATTCTGTGAGGAGGAAGGTATCAGACATTATTTCTCTGCTCCTAGAACTCCTCAACAAAATGGGGTAGCTGAAAGGAAAAACAGAACACTAATTTAAGCTATAAGTACATTGCTTGCACATGCTTACTTGCCACTATCCTTTTGGGCAGAGGCTGTAAGCACAACAAACTATGTCCTGAACAGGAGTTTGATACATAAGCTTAAGGGCAAGACTCCTTATGAATTACTTAAAGGGAAGAAACCTAAAGTAGATTTCTTTAATATTTTTGGTTGTATGTGTTACATTCACAATAATGACAAGAAATACATTAGAAAGTTTGAAGCCAAGGCTGCAATTGGAATCTTTCTAGGATATTCCCAAGTTAGCAAGGCATATAGGGTTTATAATCAATCTACAATGAAAATAGAAGAGTATGTACACATTTCCTTTGATGAGACTAACATGTTTTACAAAGAGAAGAACTCTTCTACCAGTGAATCTTTGTAGGTACCATATTTTTGTGAGCAGTTGAATGAGTTGAACCTCATCAATAAGGCTAATGCCCATACCTCTCCAAAAAACTCTGAAGACAGTGAAGATGATTTCACAGAAATAGATGATAAACCAACAACAACCCACATAATTCCACAAGAGGAATTAACACCCCAGGCTGTTGCTAAACAAACTCCACCAACTGATCTTGTCATACTTAGATATCATCCTGTATCTCAAGTAATTGGAGACATATCAGTAGGTGTGCAGATAAGGCATCAACTCAACCAAGACTTGATGCATGACTGCTTCATATCTCAAATTGATTCCCAATCTATAAAATATGCAGAGCAAGATCCACTCTAGATTATGGCAATACAAGAGGAGCTCAACCAGTTTAAGAGATGTAGAGTTTGGAACTTTGTTCCAAGACCCAAAGACTACCCAGTCTTTGGAACTAAGTAAGTATTCAGAAATAAACTTGATGCCTAGGGAATTATCATAAGGAACAAGGTAAGGCTAGTAGCTCAAGGCTATAGGCAAGAGGAAGGCATTGACTATAATCAGAAATTTGTCCCTATTGCAAGGATTGAGGCTATAAGAATCTTCCTTGCATATGCTGCCTTCAAAAAGTTCAAGGTCTATCAAATGGATGTCAAGAGTGCATTTTTGAATGGAGAACTCAAAGAGGAAGTATATATGGAGCAACCACTAGGTTTTATCTCTACAACTAATCCATCTTATGTATTTAGATTGCATAAAGCTCTCTATGGTTTAAAGCAAGCTCCAAGAGCTTGGTATGAGACCTTAGCTAATTTCTTATTAGAGCATAAATTTTCTAGAGGCATTGTAGATAGGACCTTATTTATTAAGCATCATAAAGATAAAATTTTGTTAGTACAAATTTCTGTAGATGATATTATATTTGGCTCTACTGATTCCAAACTATGTAAAAGGTTTTCTGACTTAATGCATTCAAAGTTTGAAATGAGTAGCATGGGTGAACTCTCTTACTTCCTTGGCCTCCAAGTGAAGCAATTGTTTGATGGCATCTTCATATCCCAATACAAGTATGCTAAGGAGCTAATCAAAAGGTTTAGGATGTCAGATTCCTCAACAAAAAAACACCCATGGCTACCAATGTTGTGGTTGACTCTGATGAACATGGAAAGCCTATTGATCAAAAATTATATAGGGGCATTGTTGGGTCCCTGTTGTATCTCACAATAAGTAGGCCAAACATAATGTTTGCTACATGCCTTTGTGCTAGGTTCCAAGTGAACCCTAAAGATTCTCATCTTATTTTCCTTAAAAGAATTTTTAGATATATAAAGGGTTGCCCAAATCCAAGACTCTGGTATCTAACTGAGTCAGAATTTGAGTTGACTGGATACTCAGATGCTGACTTTGCTGGATGTAGAGTGGACAGGAAGAGCACATCAGGAACATGCCAGTTCCTTGGTGCTAGACTTGTCTTCTGATTTTGCAAAAAGCAAACATCTATGTCTACATCAATAGTAGAAGCTGAGTACATAACAGTTGGCAGTTGTTGTTCACAGATGCTGTGGATTCAAAACCAACTTCTAGATTATGGATACAACTTAAATAATTCAACCTTGCTCTGTGATAATACAAGTGCAATTTCTATTGCTCAGAATCCAGTTCATCATAGTAGAACTAAGCATATAGAGATAAGGCATCATTTCATTAGAGAGTGTGTGGACAAAAAGAAAATTAATCTTGTCTATATCTACACTAATTTGCAAAGAGTAGACATCTTCACCAAACCCTTTGATGAAAGAAACCATATGTACTTTCTAAATCAGCTTGGCATGATTAATGAAGAAGATTTAATTTAACTTTCTGTCTGTGGTCAAAAAATTTGCCACAGTTCGTCGACCTGAAATCGACAGACAGAGAAAAGTTCTTGAGATAATTTGTCGACCTGAGATCGACGAACTCTCTATGTGAGTCATTTTCGTCGACTGAAGATCGACGATCTGGCTTTAGAAAATTTTCGTCGACCTGAGGATGACGAAAAGTTTTCCCTTCTTTAGACTGAGATCGATGAACTCTTTTGTCAATAAAATATTTCGTCGACCTCAGATCGAAGAATTTTTCTTTTTTGCAGGACAGAGTTTGTCGTTTCATATTCCAAAAAACCTTATATCTAGGTTTTCTTCGAGCTCCATCCCGCGCTTTCTGTTCCCCTTGCACTTGATCTCTCTGTTTCTCTTTTGTAGGTGATCATGGCGATTCCAGCGAGCGCTCTTGCGGCAATGAAGTTTGACATGGGTTTTGATATAGATTTTTAGTCATTCCAACATATCGACCAGATCTTCTTGGAAATTCTGAAATTATTTGAAGATCCGCAGTTAAAGAATCTGATGACCACCAGAATGAAGATAGCTGCAACACAAGTTCGGGAATGGGTTTTCACTTCTTCCTCTCTAGATGATGATACTATGACAGGAACCATATTGGGTAATACAATTTCTCTTACCCCTACCGTCTTAACTGAAATTTTCAGATTAATTAATGGAGAAGAAGAGTTAGAGATTGATAGTTCTGAATTTGATGAGATGTTGATTAAGATGGGTTATTCTGGAGACACACCCAATAAACTGCTGGAAACATCTATCTGCTGATTACAAGTTTCTAGCAGATGTTGTAGGCAAGGTACTGCTGGGCAAACACACAGCCCATAATTACATCACTAGGCAGCAATTCCTTGTGATGTGTGTTGTTGTGAACAAGAAGCCCGTGAATTGGGCTAGAATCATGTTTGAGATGATTAGGAAGAAAAACACCAATAAAGAGGCGTGTTTTGGAAGAATTCTTGGAATCTTCCTTCAGGCCAAGGCTGTTAAATCCCTGGTCTCCCTGACCATATTCATTAATGCCTCCAAGAGGCTTCCTTGCGCCTTATTTGAAAGGTGGGAGAGGAATATCTCCAAGCCATCCAAGGCTTCCTCCTCCTCCTCCAAACCCTCTGAGAGTACTAGGGCTGCTCCAGCCACTCACCACCCTACTGAAGATGTTTCCATTCCACCTCCACCTCCTCATGATCGAACAACTTCAACTTTTCTCCAACATACTTCTACTTCCCAAGCCCAATCACCAACTCCTCCAGCTTCCCCAATCCATCCTTCTTCACTAATTCATACTACAGTCCATTCTCCTTCACCACATAAATACCCTGAACATCAACAATCACCAATTCAATCCCCAGTGCATGCTGCTACACCAGAACATGTCACTCCTCCTCTATCTCCTCTTCCTCCAAATCTTACTTATTTCCCCCTTTACAGCATATCTTCATTACCATCATTTGAACTGATGTCATCCCCCTTTCATACTCCATCACCTCAAGATGAGACAATGTCAGATTATTCACCCTCTATTCCATCATCATCCACCCTCAATCCATCTGTATCCACTCAAAACCCTCTTGAGTTCATGGTCATAGATTCTCCCTTCATTGTCTCCATCCTGGACCACATCACTCCAGTCATAAAATAACTTATAGCAGAGGCTATTTCACCTCTTGCTTCCTCTATTTCATCCCTTGCTACCCAACTCCCTGCCTCCTCTGTCCCTTCTTCTTCAATAAGGGGCCTGGTTCCAATACTTACTAAAACCAGGTAAGGGGTGATACTCAATGAAGAAGCAGCTCCAGTAGCAGCAGAAACAGTTTCAGCAGTAGTAGAAACAGTTTTGTAGATAGTTGTGGTCACAAAAACAGATGTAGATATGATTTTAGAGGCTGATATATTTGATGTAGATCTGTTGATTGCAGATATTATGTCTGATGGTGATTGTCATATCAATCCCTCAGTAGACATTTTTTGTTTATTACATTCTTTCTGTATAATTTATTTGAACTCTTTACTTCCAGCAGTTAAGCCACCCTTGGCTATAGTTTGCTACACTTCTCCTATAAGTCCTGAAGTTGCTTGTCAACTGAAGGAAAGTTTTTCTACTAACATGGTTATGGAATCTGTAGGCCCAACCTATGTAATGGATAATATCCCTATCCCCAGTTTAGATAATCTGATTGCATAAGATGTTGCACAAGAGACTACACAGATGCAGAATGATCCCGAGCTGAATGAGTTTCTATTGACTGACAAAGACATAGAAGATTCACAGATGGTCACAGAGATTGTTGCTTTTCCTACAGTTGTTCAACCTCCAACTCCTCCTCAGGCTGATAAACAGACTTCAAAGGAAATAATAAAAGAAATAGATGCTTTATATGATAATCCTCAAAGTTCTTCTGATGATGACACAGATGATTATTCTGATGATTCTGCTGATCCTAAATCTAAGAAGAAAGTTACCAAGAATAGAAAGATTGTTCCAAAGGTTGCTCCTAATCCTAATCCTACCAATGACACCCCTTACTATATCTTGCAAAAGATAACTCCATACTCAGGGATGCCTCAATGGATGTGGCTATCTAAGAATGAACAGAAAGAAAGGAAGAAGAGGAGAAGGTACAGGTCTCCTCCTAGGCAATTTAGGAAAGGCCCTCCTCCTCCTCCTCCATATTCAGGTGCCTCTGGAAATATCTCTCAAAAATCTGCTTCAGGGACCAAGACATATAAAAGACATTCCAGGCATGGTAGACAGCAATCTTCTCAAAGCCATCCTCCTCCATCTTCAACCAAGAGAACTCCTATAGACAATATTGATGAATCAAAGCAGGACTCTAGTCCAAAAATTTCAGAGTCTCCTCCAATTCCTTTTGTAGATCCAAAGTAGGAGACCTCTACCAAAATGGCTAGATTTCATGAACTGATAGGACTCTCTCAAATTAACAAAGCCAAAGCTGAAGGAAAGGATCCTTCTCAATTTATAACCATATCTTCATTCAGAAAAGAAGAACTTCTAAGGTATGCAAAGACAAATAAATTTTTCAATGTTGATGATTATATGAAACTGCATCCAAAAGCTGTCGTGCCCAGAGCAACTTCTCTCAACATTATTGGTGCATCTGACATGACAATGTCTAAGAAAGAAGCTGCTAATCCAAACAGAGAAATCATCTTCAGACAGCCTGCTGAGAAGCCAGAGAAAGCAAATCCTAAGCAGAAACAGTGATCTTGTTTGTATTTTGTTCTTATTTTTGAACTATATACTGTTTAATCATGAAGCACGGCTTGTAAATATCTGCTTAATGTTTTAATTCTGTCAGATATATGTTTTCATGCTTTATGACTGTTTCTTTTATTTTTTGCTTTAGTGGCCTCACCTAAATAGGGGGATATTGTTGGATCTCTAGTGGATTTGGGCTAGGTTCACTAAATTAGGTTAAGTCTGACCCACCTTGTATAGCCAGGGTCAAGTCTAGTAGTCAGAGAGTTTAAGCTAAGTCTTTAGGTTCAACCTTCATGGACCAGCTAGCAGAGGACCTTAGCAGACTCAGACTTAGAAGATTCAGAGAACAGATTGTTCAGTTCGAGGTTCTTCGAACTCAGCTCGACGATCGTCGATCTCAGATCGATGAACTCAGAGTTATTTCTCTGAGCTGAGCTCGACGATATTTGAGCTCAGGTCGACGATTAGTTCTCTTCAGACAGATTCTCAGCTCGACGATCTTAGAGTGCAGATTTGGCAAGACATTCTCAGTACGCAGTTCACAGAGCTCAGGTCGACGAACTGGAATTCTTAGGTCGATGATCTTGGATCTCAGGTCGATAAATTCTGTTCTTAGGTCGACGATTTCTGTCCAGCTCTAGAATGAGAAGTTTTCTTCCTTCTTTCCCCTACCTTCTATATAAATAAGAAGTAATATTCCTGAGTAATTAATGCTTATATTCCTTTGAATATAGCCATTATTGGCAGCATTAATTATGGTGTTCATCAGGATAATTACTTGCTTATTTTATTAAGGACAGATGGGGAAACTCATTTATGACAGACATTCCAGTCATTTATATTCTCCAGATTAGTCAGTAATTAATGTCGAAATTCAAAATTCAAAGGAGAAATTGACTAGATAATATAAAAGAGATTATCTCTCTTCAGTCAACAAAGAGATACAAAGAATAACAGAGAACAACATACTTATAGAGCATCACAGAGAAGAAAATCAAGAGCACCAAAAAAAATCCTGATCATTCAAAACTTTCTTCTGTGTGCTGAAAACATTTTTGTTCTTTTCCTTGTCAATCCTGAAATCTGAAGAAGAACATTCATCATAAATCAAGAGTCTTCTTCATCTTCAAAGCCTGGAATATTCAGAGACATCCATTCAACTTCAGTTTACTTGATTCCTAGACATTGACAGAACAAGGCTGAAGACCTACACCCTGAAGCAAATCTCCAGTCTTCCTGAACCATTCAACATCTTAGGGGGAGCTTTGTCAACATCAAAGATCCACTAGTCTTCTCTATTGATTAGAGAAAGAGAAGACACCATCACCTCCTCTCACCTCCTGTAAAAGGCTTTTAACTCCCTTCAAAAGTTAACCACTTGATGTCAAGTCATCTGATCAAAAGACTTGGTTGGTTTTTGGGCACCTGATCAAAAGCCTAAAGGATTGTGATATCTCCCTGCAAATAGATATTGTGGTGGCAGTCACTTGATCAAAACCTGCTAGTGGATTCCTACCAGGGTGGTAGAAGAGTGGATGTACCCAGTTGGGGAACCACTATAAATTTCTTGTGTTGTCTGGTTGTGCTCATTTTCGGTTTGTTCTTGCTGTGGATGTGATAGATAGAATAACTTAGCCTATTTTTCTTTTCTTTATATATTATTGGTATCACCTACTTTCACTCTAATATAAAAGTTTAAAACAGCCAAAATTTTTAATACTATATTCACCCCCCTTTAGAGTAAGTTAGATCTAACCCCTTCTTTCTCCTCGGAATGGACCAGATTCACCGAGAATGTGCCCTGAGAGCACGGGGTGTGTGGCCGTGCGTACCTACGCCTGTGGTGAAGTGTACTTTAATAGTACTTTCTATACCATGATTAAATATACTAAAGTAATGCAGGGAAGGAGCACCGCCGCCCGAGTAAGGGGCAGGGTCGTTATAATTTGGTCAGCTTTAGCTGACCGTTGCCTTGTTTTACAACCGTTCGATGGATTGTTGTGCAGGAACAGGTGAACAAAGTGGTAAGTAGTGGGCTGAAGCCCTTATTGTTATGCTGACCCTTGAAGGACAAAGTGAAGTGTTTTCTTTACTATTGTCATGTGTGGTCGGCCTGCGTGACGAAGTATGTAAAACACTTATTGTTTAAGAAAACTATTGTAAGGCCTTAAGGCCAAGTCTTTTGCTTATGTTCTTTCATTCCTTTTGTGGCTGTAGTCGACATTCATGTGTTATTTATGGGTTCTTATAACTATCTTAAAAAGCTTCCGCTAGAATGCTCTGAGTTAGGATTCAAATTCCTATGATTGTTTGTTGGTATTAATACGTAACTCCACTAACTGTCCGTGGTATATGACGTGGGGTCCCGGCCGGACCTTCTGTTATATCATATGTGACGGATGGGGGTGTTACACACGAACTTCCTTGACTACTTGGAGAGTAGACATCAATGTCTTGCTCGATCCCTTCATACCAGATAAAGTAGTTTCTCGGCACATATTCAACCCCATTTGACCACCTTGAGACTGCAATCAATGTACGCACGTTGCTCCGAGAGCCAGTCCATACAAAAGATTACATCAAACTCTACTATCGGTAATTGTGATGCTTCCAAGTTAAACTCTTGAATCCCTATCCGCACCTTTACGTAACAAACTCTATCCACGCACATTGAACACCCATTATGTAACAACACATCCAATCTATCCTTCTACACAGAAGATGGCACTCTGATACGCAACATGAAGTCCTCGGACAAAAAGGAGTGTGAAGCTCCTGTATCAAACTGTGCTCTTGTCGGACAGTCCAAGATTAAGACAAGGCCTAATACAAGATAGTCATGCAACTAATGCATATGCCATAAGGTATGGAAAGTGATAAAGCTAAATTCTAACTCATACCTGTCACCACATCACCCTTCTAATGGCCTCCTGCTGGACAAGGTTGTAAACTCTAGGTTGGGCTGAAGCATAATGGGATGCAGTTGACTCCAATGCTTTCCCCTTCTCCTCATAAGACACACCTATCTTTTTATCAGTCCTCGGAGGACCGCTTCGATATTCTCGGGCTATGTGTCCCGGTTTGCCCTAAGTATAACAATGAAAATTGTTCCAAACACCACAGAAGAAGGAGCCGGTCTAGAAAATTTGGACTTCTTAATGAAAGTCCACCTAGTGCCAACTAGCTTCACCTATGGGGGGAATAGGTGTCTTGTAGCATTTTTGCGGAATTAAAGTTTTACCTGCACAAATAAATCAAACAACACAGCACAGAAAAGACTCAAGCAATTTATAGTGGTTCCCCGATTTGGGTACGTCCACTTTCCCCCTTCGACCTATCTCCCAACCAGGGGCGACTCGGTCACTTCACCAACAGGATTGAAATCCAATCCTTGCACTAACGGAAGGAACCCTTCCATACGTAGGAGTCACCACTCCCACACCACGGGTTGCACCCAACCCTTACAACTAGGAACCAATCGTTCCTTTACAACGAAATTGAAAATAGAATGTATTAGAAATACAAACAACTTATGGAGACTAAGGTGTCCCTCTTTGTTCGACGACGTATTCTTGAAGTCAACGAAGAGTCCACAACCCTAGATCTCTCTTGGAGAGAATCTCCCCGAAACCGGTGTCGGCAAAGACCGGCTTGGATCTCGGGATTGGCGGCGGCAACGGAGTGATGCGGCGATGCTATGGAGATTCAACCTTCATAGCAAAGGTAGCAAGGTCTTCCAACGGTCACACTAGGATCGATCGTCTCGATCGATTCGGAAGGGGATGGTTTTCCCGATCTACGAATCAAGAGACAAAAGATCTCTGGTTAGACGCGTGAGACGTTGGGCTAGGCTAAGCTTCTATCGCCGGAGATCTGGAAGAAACCGGGATCAGCAACGGCGACTAACTGCACGAGCGGCGACGACGATGGTGGAGCAAGATGCGCGATCTAGGTCATGTCAGTGGCCTTTCTTTTTGAATCGTATATTCGTGTGTATTCCGCTCAACCATACGGAGGTATTTATACATTAGGTCATTCCACATGACCGTTGTGGGCCCCACCAACAAGAAGACTTAAGTCCGGTTCGAAATAATCCAGGTAACTTGGACCGGTCCAGAGAACAGCAGGAATTTTCCCAAGTCAAATTCGGCGAGAATCGTAGGTGATTCTCGCCGAGTCGGCGAGAATCAACTACGATTCTCGCCGAATTCTACTTAACAGAATTCAATCTCCACTGATAATACAAGCCGGTGAGAATCGGCGAGAATCACAATTGATTCTCGCCAAATCGTAGATAATGCAGAGTCATTCTCGACGAATTAGCGAGAATCACTTCGTGATTCTCGACGATTCTGCCTTAGAAGAATTCAAGGCGGCTTCGAGACAACCGGAAGCATTCGGCGAGAATCAGTTCGTGATTCTCGACGATTCGGCAAGAATCACTAGTGATTCTCGTCGATTTGTACTTAGACGATTTTCGTCTTTCTTCCCGTGAGCTGGTCTTTGGCCCATCCTCGCTCCTTGTCTGCTCTTGATCTTACATAACCATGTGCTTGAAAATAAGTACACTCCAATAGAGAGAGTACACGTAAGCCAACACACCGATCTGCTCAACGAGGGATTACGTTGCACAGACCCGTGTATATTGACCTACTGCACCCTGACATTGGTGTGTACTTAGCGATGAATAGCTGCAAGCACAACTTGAAGACAAGTAATCAAATACATTGTCAATTCACCTTAGCTTGTTCAGGGGCTTCTTCAAATTAGGTACATTGTGGATACAATACCCAACAATCTCCCCCTATTTGAAGAAGCCTAAACCCTACAAGCTAAGGTGAATATAACGGCTTGGAAGAAAACACAACTTTGAAAAATGAGAGTGATTTGAAATTCCATACCATTATCTTTAGATCATTTGGAGCATACACCTTAGCACCTTAGCCGAGAGGGTAATCTCCCCCTTTTCGGCTTCTACAAATCTGGGTCTGTTGCATTTGACACCACGCTCCCCCTCAGTTCTTGCATTTGGGCTTACACTTGAGTTTCTTACGGATGCTCCCCCTTGATCCAAGAGCCTGGAGCCTCTGTATTCTTCATTCCTCAAGGTTTAGCATACCAAGTTCAGTTTTGAAGAGACCGAACTTGGCTTCATCAAGGGGCTCTTTAAAAAATATCTGCAATCTGCTTATTCGTGAGGACATAGCAGAGAGAGATGTCCTAGTTTTCCACATGCTCCCGAATGAAGTGGTAGCGCACTTCCATATGCTTCGCCCTGCTGTGCAAGACGGGATTGTTGGCAATAGCTATAGCACTTGAGGAGTCGCAGAACATTGGTACTTCTTTTAGCTGAAGGTCATAGTCTGCTGGCTGATTTCTGATCCATAGAAGTTGTGCGCAACACAATTCTGCTTCTTACTATTTCATGATATAAGCCTTCTTCCGAGGAATTGACACGTCCCGGAAGTGCTTTTCCGATCATCCCTGCTTTGTGACGAAGCTCTAGTATTCTGGCCTCTGGAGCTCTGACATCTTCTCGGGCTTCTCCTTCTTCCGGAAGATTTTCTCCATCCTGCTCGTCAACTTCTCCAGCTGACGTCGAGGTGGAAACCTTGACGTACTTGGGAGTTGCACCTTTAGCAGTCTCATCTAAACTTAGCTTTTCAAGCCTTGCACCGTAGTTAGCGTTATCTCTTTTCCCTTAATCTTATTCCATGGCAAGCCTAGAACATCTCTTGTCTAGGTCCCATCATGTGCATGGGTACCTAGACTATCCTGCAAAAAAGAATTACCTTTCCTTAGGAACCCAATATGTATTGGGTCATAGGTTCTTGTCAGCATAAAATCTTGAATGCCTTCCCACAGGAATCCTGTCAGGAAGGCTAACTCTGCCCAGAGGAGGCTGATATGCCCCTGCCCTTGACACAGAGGGTTTGTGCCAACAATCTATGGCAAAGTGACCCACCTTGCCACAGCACCAACACTCGTGAATGTTGTATCGCCTTTTTAGACCTGACCTACTGACTGATGTAGTCATGATCTCAGGTCTAAATGGGATAGAGCTGGTTCTGCTCACAACTTTGCCTTTTCCACCTTGACACATGGGAGGGAGGAAAGAATGCATGTGGTGCGAGTCATGAGGCCTGGGAGGTGGTGCCTTCCTTTCAGTCAGCATGCTCCCAAAGGCCCCACGGGAGCTTACCACATTTTTCCAGACCCCCCTTTCCTGTGTCCTAGGGTGGACAGCACTGTCGTGAGAGCTGGTTCCGGCAAATTCATGATGATTTGGGGCAGAGGCCGAGAATACAAATGGTTCAGGACGAGCCTTAGGTATTCTCTCATGGGTGGCCATGACAGCCCTTGCACTGTGGGTGTTTCCACATGAGGGATGGTCATCCTTGCAGTGACCACGGTTGTTCTTGTGGTCATACCTGAAGGCATGATGAGTGCCTTCCCTGCCTGGGGTGGGGGGGTCTGAATACCGTTTCCCCATTTCTCTATGATTTGATAATTCGGGAGATCCACCCATTTTCTCCCTTTCTCTTGATAGCATCTACCTTGGAAAAGTTAGATATTATCCTCTTCTCATTCTCTAGACGACTCTCTAGATCTGAGATTTTAGAGTCCTTTACCTTGATGGATTCCAATTGGAGATCCATCAAGGTCTTCAGTCGAGCAATCTCCTGAGCTTGCTCCACAACAAGTAGGTTGCTTTTTTGAAAGGCACACTCAAGGGAATCAGGATTTTCAATCCTTTGATTGAAGCTATCCTTATCCCTTGCATCATTAGATACACAGCCATCAGAACTATTCCTGTCTTCAGGAACATCGAGGGAAGAGGGGCAGTAAGATGAAGTTACCTGCTCCTGATTCTGCTGATCAGGGTTGCTGTTGATATCGGCAGAGACAGTTGAGTCAGCCTCATCAGAACTGCTTTGCTCAATTTCTTCTTCAGTCTCTGATAGGGACACTGGAGCCCTGATAATAACAGATTGGTCATTACCTTCATCTTCAGAGGCGAGGACCCCAACATAGGCTTCATCCTCTTGCTGACAACTTGTCCCTGCTTTCTCTGATCCCTCCATGAGGTCCGATACCGTTTGCCACAAGGACTTGGCTGTCCTACATTTTTCCAGTCTTGACCGGGAAGGTCCAGACCAGACATCAATGATGATTTTACGAATCACTTCATCCAATTGGAATAGAGAGAGTTCAATCTCAGACATCTCAGTAATATCCTTGGGGATTAGGAGATCCTTCCCAGAGTCGGGGATCTTCATGGGAATGAATGGACCCTCTTCCAAGATGAGTGATGCCCGAGGATCGATAGCCTCCAAGTGAAAAGACACTCTCATCTTCCAGATGGGATAATACTCCTTTGGCACGTCGGAAGTTTTAACGGAGAGATATCATAATCCAGCTCCATTCTTGTTGACACTGGTGGCAGGATTCTAATCAAGGTGTGAACCTTTTTGATGAGTAACCTCCCTCTAATACCACTTGAAAGTCCACCTAGTGCCAACTAGCTTCACCTATGGGGGGGGAATAGGTGTCTTGTAGCGTTTTTGCGGATTAAAGTTTTACCTGCACAAATAAATCAAACAACACAGCACAGAAAAGACTCAAGCAATTTATAGTGGTTCCCCGATTTGGGTACGTCCACTTTCCCCCTTCGACCTATCTCCCAACCAGGGATGACTCGGTCACTTCACCAACAGGATTGAAATCCAATCCTTGCACTAACGGAAGGAACCCTTCCACACGTAGGAGTCACCACTCCCACACCACGGGTTGCACCCAACCCTTAAAACTAGGAACCAATCGTTCCTTTACAACGAAATTGAAAATAGAATGTATTAGAAATACAAACAACTTATGGAGACTAAGGTGTCCCTCTTCGTTCGACGACGTGTTCTTGAAGTCAACGAAGAGTCCACAACCCTAGATCTCTCTTGGAGAGAATCTCCCCGAAACCGGCGGCGGCAAAGGGCGGCGGCTTGGCTCTCGGGATTGGCGGCAGCAACGGAGTGCTGCGGAGATGCTATGGAGATTCAACCTTCATAGCAAAGGTAGCAAGGTCTTCCAACGGTCACACTAGGATCGATCGTCTCGATCGATTCGGAAGGGGATGGTTTTCCCGATCTACGAATCAAGAGACAAAAGATCTCTGGTTAGAGGCGTGAGACATTGTGCTAGGCTAAGCTTTTGTCGCCGGAGATCTGGAAGAAACCGGGATCAGCAACGGCAACTAACTGCACGAGCGGCGACGACGGCGGCGGAGCAAGATGCGCGATCTAGGTCACATCGGCGGCCTTTCTTTTTGAATCGTGTATTCGTGTGTATTCCGCTCAACCATACAGAGGTATTTATACATTAGGTCATTCCACATGACCGTTGTGGGCCCCACCAACATGAAGACCTAAGTCCGGTTCGAAATAATCCATGTAACTTGGACCGGTCCAGAGAACAGCAGGAATTTGCCCAAGTCAAATTCGGCGAGAATCGTAGGTGATTCTCGCCGAGTCGGCGAGAATCAACTACAATTCTCGTCGAATTCTACTTAACAGAATTCAATCTCCACTGATAATACAAGCCGGTGAGAATCGGCGAGAATCACAATTGATTCTCGCCGAATCGTCGAGAATGCAGAGTCATTCTCGACGAATCGGTGAGAATCACTTCGTGATTCTCGACGATTCTGCCTTAGAAGAATTCAAGGCGGCTTCGAGACAACCGGCAGCATTCGGCGAGAATCAGTTCGTGATTCTCGACGATTCGGCGAGAATCACTAGTGATTCTCGTCGATTTGTACTTAGACGATTCTCGTCTTTCTTCCCGTGAGCTGGTCTTTGGCCCATCCTTGCTCCTTGTCTGCTCTTGATCTTACATAACCCTGTCCTTGAAAATAAGTACACTCCAATAGAGAGAGTATACGTAAGCCAACACACTGATCTGCTCAACGAGGGATTATGTTGCACAGACCCGTGTATATTGACCTACTGCACCCTGACATTGGTGTGTACTTAACGATGAATAGCTGCAAGCACAACTTGAAGACAAGTAATCAAATACATTGTCAATTCACCTTAGCTTGTTCAGGGGCTTCTTCAAATTAGGTACATTGTGGATACAATACCCAACACTTATTCCACCTTCGGTACCCAGTCTTTGAATAGTTCGACACATTTAACTATGGCCTCTTTAACGCCGAGTCATTTTTACGCTGTACACGCTTCATATCTTGCTCCAGGGATTGGACTGTATTAACTAAGGTTAGAAAACTCCACGTCATTGGTCCTGAGAGAAGCAACCCCAAATCGTTGCACAGTCCTTCATAAAACCAATTAGTCTTAAGCCCTCATCAGAAAAGGTGGATCCCATATATCACCCCAATCTCGTGAACTCATGCAAGGAGTAATCAACACTACTCTTGCCCTGAGTTAACCTCTGGAATTGATTCTCCATAGCAATTTTCTGCACTAAAAGGAGATATCGAGCCAGAAATAATCTCGAGAACTCCTCCATCAAGATATTTGTGAGTTGTCTTCCAACAAAGTGATGCAACTCCAACTCATCCCACTATAACCTTACATCTCCGTCTAGTAAGAAAGTGGCTATGGTGACTTTTTGCCATTCCTCCGTTTCTGTTGCCTCCATGACTCTCTTAACTTGTGAGATCCAGTCTTCGGTCTGCGTTAGGGTTCCATTCCTCATAAACATTGGAGGATTGAAGCTTATCGCATACTTGAGCTGTTTCTCCATCACCCTTCTTGGTACTAAAGGCTCGGCAGCCACTTGATCCCCACTAGAGGTTCAGCCACACAAAGAGGCACCTTGCCCACTTCAGGGGCAGGAGGTTGCACTTGCCTCCTTGGCTGGGCATTTATCATGGCAAACACAGCTTCAGCTACCAGCCTTATAGTATCAGTAGAAGGAGGGGTTACAGACACGTCGTTCGACGCATTACTCTCCATAGAGTGCTGACGTTGGGATTGCTCTGTACTACTCCTAGTCACCTATAATCATGAAACACACAATTAAGCAACTAAACATATAGCCAAAAAAGCAATTATAGGAACACCTAAGTCCTTAAACATGTGTATTTTCATTCCTAAGTGGACATTTATGGGTTCTTTTATGTTATAACAGTAGCGCACATACACGTGCTCACCACCCCTTAAAAGAATTCATCCACGAATTCAAATAAGAAAGACCGACACCATGCTCTGATACCAAATTATAACACCTCCATCTGTCACGTAAGATATAACAGAAGGTCCGGCCGAGGCCCCACATCATATTCTACAGACAGTTAGCGGAGTTACGTATTTTAACAATAATCCATTTATGCATCCTAACTCAGAGTGCATTATAGCGAAAGTTAATTAATTAGCTTAGAACTCAACCACATAAATGTCCACTAAATACAAGCAGGAATGATAATCTCAAATACACAAATCATTATGGCCTTAAGGCCTTATAGCTGCTTTCTCAATTATAAGTGTTTTACAGACATCGATACGCATGCCGGCCACACATGAAACAGTAAAAGAACGCTTTGCTTGGCCTTAGAGGGCCGACACAACAAATAGAGCTTCAGCCAGCTACTTCCCACTTGGCTCAGCTGCACCTGCAAAAAAGCATTCCACCCTGATGGTGGCAAACAAAGAAATGATCAGCATTAGCTGACCAAATTATAATGACCCCGCCCCTCTCCCGGGGCGGCAGTGCTCCTTCCCTGCAGACAGAACAACATATACAATAATGGTAATAAAACATGCAATTTAAGCACCATTCACCACAAACATTGGCATAGCCAGTCATACATCCCGTGCACTCAGGGCACATAATCGGTGTGCTAAGATTCAAGCCCCACCACCATTCTCAAGATGGCACCTTTGAGCATTACTAGTCTTTTCTGCCCGAAGCCTAAGACTCTCCCTATGCTATGACAAAATCATGCTGAGATTCAAGCCACCGAATCACTCAAAGACGAACGCTATAAGGCGGGTACAGGTAAGCCACATCCCGTTGCTCAAACCGTCAGGCTCACAATCCACGATGCGGGTCAGCCTTCCCTTGCCCATTCACACATTGAGTAGGCGTTGAGTGAACTATCTTCACTCAATGCTTCTGTCCTTAGACAGATTTCTTATCAGCAATACTGCAGATTTGACTACATGTAGTTCTGTCAATGCTTTTAGGCTCCTGGCATTGAGTGAAGTTAGTTCACTCATCGCTTCTAGACTTAGTAGATTTTCTGCTTATCTAGTAACCTCTCTTGAGTCTAACTGTCATTGTGACTCTGACTGCCTATCAAATCAATGTAACAGAGTACAACCTGAATACAATGAACTTGAACATATACCAAATACATTCATGTATATACCATATATTTGTGGACCTTCTTCAAATCTAGGACATTGTGATCAATGAACCAAACAATCTCCCCTTATTTGAAAAAGTCAGAACCCCAGTCAATGATATACACTAGCATATATATAGAAGATAAACATTCACAGTATATAGGAGCAAAAATTGACACACACACAAATATGATTATCAAAATAGACAATGTGCATATAACAAAATGTTCACACTCCTAAAGCCCTTAAGAAAAACAAGAAATATGTCTTGTTTCAGGCTCCTTGAATACTATCCCCATGCTGGGTTTATTTAATGGATTTTACTTTCTTTGCTCAACAGTATCTGGTGGCACAACACCTGACTTTTTGTCTCTTATGTACTTCCTCTTCTTGCTGATCCAGATCTCTTCCTCTTCTTCAACAACAGACTTGCCTCTGGCTTTAGCTATCTGATTAGCAGCAGAAGAGGGTTCAGCTTATTGAGCACCATCTTGATAATCACATTGATTTTCCCTCTGATCACCATACTATTTATCATACAGTCCTTCTTGAATAGGAGGAATGTTGTCATATGTGTACTGTTCAAGCCCCAATGGACCTCTAATTACATTGGAAACTGAAACAACATTCTCCCCCTTGATCATATTGCCTTCTCCCCCTTTATGACTTCTTCAGATACAACTGCAATCAGGGAGGTTTTGGCCTGATCTATCTTTTCATCCAGATAGTTCACTATCCTCTGAAATTTCAATGACACTCTCATTTTCTTGAGCAGGGAGTTCTGTTGGAATCTCCCCCTCAATCTCTACATTCCCCATAAGAATTGTTGACTTATATCAAATATAGCTGGAGTATCTTCCGTCATTTTATTAGGGACTTGCTCCCGCTCAACTTGAGGACAGAAAGGAGACACTTCAGGACTTGAGAAATCTTATACTGAAGATTTTCAATGAAGTAATCCAGCTATTCTTGAACTAATTGCACTGGCTCTCCCACAGTAGGTGCAACCATATGGGTAGTCTCCCCCTCAACCTCAGCATTGTCTATAATGACATTGTGGACTTCACCAGTATTGTTCTGATCTATCCAGTGCTGCAGATTCTCTAGGTAAGAGTCAAGCTTGTCCAGTATACCAAACTGAACTTACTCCCCCTCAATAGGAGCATCTAACTTGTCAGTCTCCCCCTCAATATTTGCACAGATCTTATCCACAATACTTCCAGTTACCATTTAAGCTACCTCTGCTAGAATGTTCTCATATTGGGAGCCACTGACTTGGACATTTTTTGCTGCAGGTTCAGAAGATATTGAAACATGAGCACTCTTATTTCTTCTTGTTTCCTCAGAAGAATCAGACAGTTGAGGATCATATGCCTCTTCCTTACTGCTCTTAGAAGAGCTGCTTCCCGTGCTTTCCTATGTGATGAGTACAACCTTCTTTTTCTTCTTTTCACTAGTCAGATGATGTGGCAGCAAAACTCTATCCCACCAATCAAACATATTTGAGTCCATCCTTATCATTGGAACCTGTCGTGCAGATCAGAACTTCCCAACTATATCAGCTAAAAACTTTCCATTGAGATTTAGAACTTTTTTAAAGACTGATAAGGTGGTGTGCTTTGGAATTCTGTGGATTTCTCGAGCTTTCGTCGCCGGGAGACAAAAAGATGAAAGGGATAGGAATTATGTATTTTATTATAAGCATACACACTTCTATTTATTCTAACCACTTTTTTGAGACTGTGAAGAGGCACGTACCTGGCGTGATAATCATGAGGAAATCATCGATTGAGATTAATACTGTGAGATAATCACAAATAGAAGTCCCTTGGAGTATGCGTTGAGTGGACTTGACGCACTCGATGCCTGATGTTTTCTTAGCGCACTCGACGCTTGGAAACTTAGACTCAGCGCACTCCACGACTGATGTTGTCTTAGTGCACTCGATGTCTGGACACTTAGATTCAGCGCACTCCATGCCTGATATTGTCTCAATGCACTCGATGCCTAGACACTTAGAATCAGTGCATTCGACGCTTGGACACTTAGTCCATATCTTATTTGTTATCCTGAAGGGATTAATCCTACATACAACTAAAATGCATGAAGAGATACTGAAGCTATACTAAGTTCATCATACCCAATTCAAATTTGAAGGTGTTGAACTTGACTTCATCTAGTAGCTTGGTGAAGATATCAGCCACCTGCTTGTCTGTGGTGACAAACTTAAGACTGATGTCCTCACTTTCCACCTGCTCTCTAATAAAATGGTACTTAATCTCTATGTGCTTAGTCCTGCTATGAGACATAGGATTCATAGAAATAGAGATTGTACTCGTAGAATCAAAAAGCATAAGAGTTCTACTTAGCTTGAGATTGTAGTCCTGGAGCTGATGCTGGATCCACAGTAGCTGTACACAATAACTACTAGCTGATATGTATTCTGATTCAGCTGTTGAGATGGCAATACTTGTTTTCTTCTTGCTGCTCCAAGAGACCAATCTTCTTACTAGAAATTGACAAGTGCCAAATGAGCTTTTCCTATATTTTCTTCAACCATCCCCTAGGGGCTTGTTTCAACCCATATAATACCTTAAGATGGCTCCTTGTTCCAAACATATGCCTGGAACATCCACTGTCCAAGTACCATATTTGCATTGTATTGGTACTTGGACTGCCCTGCAAACACAGATTAGTTTACCTTAAGAACCCAAAAGGGATTGGGTCCTAGGTTCTTATTAGCTTGAAAATGCATATGTCTGCCTTGAGCAGTCCTATCAGGAAGACTCACCCTTACCCTTGGAACACTAGGGTTGTGCCAATAATCTATGGCAAAGTGACCCACTTTACCACAACACCAACACTCATGAATATTGTATCTCCTTTTTTGAACAGCCTTTGAAGAGTGCAAGCTATCAATAACTGTCAATTTAGAGGGGAGAACACCATCCTTCTTCTTGTTTCTTTCAACAAGTATCTGACTGAAAGTTAGTATGCCAGTAGATGCACATGACATATTCTGAGTAGCACCAATAGATGTCATCTTTGCAGCTAACTTGGAGTTGATGGATTCAGAAACTGCTAGGTGAGGCCTACTGACTGACTTACCCTTAGTCCAGGTGTTTGCTAGAGGAACCTTAGAATATGCCACTGCCTTATCCTTTAGTGTGGGGGATTTAGTACCAAATACAAATGGTCCATGATGGGCCATCTGGATTTCCTTATGGGGAGCCTTCAGTGCACTCAAACCCATGTCCTTCCTCCTTCCATTGTAAGATACCCTTGTATTCTTACAGGAAGAATTTTCATTATTCCAGTGACCATACATGCTGTCCTGATCATACCTGTTGGAAGGGAGGATTACCTTATGAAAAGTGGTCTGAGGCTCTACAGGAGCTTTGCTTTCCCTTTGGAATGGGCAGATCTAGAGTTTTACTTAAACCTCAAACCTCTCTTATCCTTTTGGAAGGTAAAGGAGTCAGTCAGTGGCAACACTATTTTGGGCTTTGAGAATTCAACCACTATCTTTCTCTCCTTAAGGAGCTTCTCTTCAAGATCCATGATGATCTTATTCTTCTTGCTAATGGTCCCAATTTGGATAATTGAGATTGTCTTCAGTTGGCTAACTTTCCTCCTCATCTGAGTTAGCAATGATGCTGACTCAGGCTGTAGGGAAGCATCTTGCTGTAGAGAGACAATCTCCTCAGCTCGTCTCTTGATAAGCCTTTTGCTCTTATTTAGAGCATCAAGAATTGCATCATACTTATCAATCAACTGATTGACATCATCTTCAGAATCTGATCCATCATCCCTACTGGAGGAAGTGGATGCTTTAGAGTTTGAGCTAGACTCATAGATAGAGGGAGAGCTAGGGATAGAATGTACCTCATCAGGAATAGAATTTTCCTGGTTGTCTTCTAATATGGCCATGAGACTGAATTCCTCATCCACTTCACAATCAATGTCAATTGAGGATAGTGGGGCCCTTATGCTAGATAGGGCAGCATGATGTTCAGCCTCTTCTTCAATGGACATGGGACCAATATAAGCCTCCTCTTCATCTGATTCTGAAGACTCAGAATCACCGTCTGATAGGATGACTTTCTTATTGGCCAAGAATCTCTTTTCAGTCTTCTTGTCCCTATGATGCTTTTTGCCTTCAAACTGTATCTACTTCTTCCTATAAACTGGAAGCTTCATTGAGCTCAACTCCTTGTGTTTCTCACCTAAACCCATGGAGATAATCTTTAGCTATTCTTAGAGATTTGTTCAGACGGTTAAGTCCTTTTTGAACAACCTCCCTCTGATACCACTTGAAAATCTTTGTTTCAAGAGTAGCTATACACCTAGAGGGGGAGGGGGTGAATAGGTTTCCTAGTCTTTATGTCTACTTTCTAATTTAGTGTGTTGTGAGTTAGCTTATTTAGCTTGCTTTCAAGAACATAGATTAGCACACTAGTATTTATAGTGGTTCCCCAAGGTATGGATACATCCACTTTACCTCCCACCTTTCTAACAGTGTGTTGGACATGACAATCTTCTCCAAACTTAGCTCAAAGATCTTACAACATAGATCCCGCAAGATCTCTCAGACTTTCTCCAAGTACTCAGGCCAAAGCACTACAACTCAGAGATAATATCTCCTATAGCTCAGTGATCCTTTTGATCACCTACCTCAGACTTAATCAAAAGTCCTACAACTCAGGTTAGGATGATAACCCTACACTCAGAGAGTATAACTCTCATATAGCTTAGATCTGATTCAGATCCTACTTCAGGCTAAAGGCCCTACCTTAGATTCTCAACAGAATCCCACCTCATGCACACAGGCCCTACCTCAGACCAATAACAAGATCCTACCTCAGGCACACTGGACCTACCTCTCAACCTTTATAATCTAGGCTTACAACTCAGATCAATTAAGATCCTATAGAGTGAGAGATTGTTATTAATGATTGGCTCCAGATAGAATGTTCTCTGAGTCTGTCTTTATGGACTGAGTAAACTCAGCCCTAACTTTAACTCCAGAGAAATGATTCTCTGAGCCTTCTTCTTCCTGAACTATGAAAGATCAGTCATATCTCCTTCACAACACCAATAATAGATCTTCAGGATATTTCTTCCTGTGCTGAAAACTCACTACAGATCACTGTTCCTTCAAGCCTTTTATGTGGTTGAGTATATTGCAGTGATCTTAAAGAACACCAGCAACTTGGCTTTGCTTTGCTTCTTACTTAGAAAGAGAACTTTTTGATCTTGCTGTTGAAGACAAACTGTTTCTTCAGTTCTTTGTTTCTTCAACCAGCTAACTCTTGCTCCGCTTCTTCTTCTTAGTCAGAAAAAGAAATTTCTGATATTGCTGTTGAAGACAGAATCATTCTTCAGTGATTTATTTCTTCAACAGCCAACTCTGTCTGTGATTCACAGACTAACTATAAGAGCAAGTTCTTAGAAAACTTTAACTTCGTCGAGAAGAAGAAGATGACCAAAAAGCTCTGTTTTCTTTTCTCTCTCCGCTATCCGCACTTTCTTCTTTCTCGGCACTCTGCTTTTGTATCCCGCCGTTCAATGGCTCTTTGTGCTATATGGACCAGCCGGAGTTGGCAACTACAACACTTCTTTTGCATTAAATGTTGTACTAAAGGCAAGTGGCGCCTTTTGTCATCTAGCGTGCAAAACCCGCGATATTTAAATTCTTGATGACGTCATCATGACTCAGCGCTTCTGGACTTAGAAAATTTTAGACAATCTGCATAGGTGTTGAGTGAAGCTTTGTCACTCAATGCAAAAGTACTTGCAGAATTCTATATCTTGAGGCATTGAGTGTGCCTTCATCACTCAACGCTTCTGGACTTGGTTGAAATTTCTCTACAAGAAGGCATTGAGTGAAGCTTCTACACTCAATGCTTTCTGACTTAGCCTGACCTCTTGATGAGGCGTTGAGTGGCCTGTCTTCACTCAATGCTTCTGTACTTGGTTGAAATTTCTCTGCATGAAGGCGTTGAGTGCAACTTCTTCACTCAATGCTTTCTGACTTAGCCTGACTTCTTGATGAGGCGTTGAGTGGCCCGTCTTCACTCATTGCTTCTGTACTTAGATAGAAATTCTGTTGAGTAGGCATTGAGTGTATTATCTTAACTCAACGTTTCTGTCCTTAGAAAGATTTCTTGATGAGGCATTGAGTGTTCCGTCTTCACTCAACGCTTCTATACTTGGACAAATTTCTTGATGTGTAGGCATTGAGTGAACTGTCTTCACTCAACGCTTCTGCCCTTAGATAGATTTCTTGACGAAGCATTGAGTGGCCTGTCTTCACTCAATGCTTCTATACTTGGACAAAAATCCTATTGAGTAGGCGTTGAGTGAACTGTCTTCACTCAACGTTTCTGTCCATTAACAGATTTCTTATCAACAATACCATGGCTTTGACTGCATGTAGTTTTGTTAACGCTTTTAGGCTTCTGGCGTTGAGTGAAGTGAGTTCACTTAATGCTTCTGAACTTAGTAGATTTTCTGCCTGTCCAGTAACCTGTCTTGTTTCCAACTATCATTGTGACTTTGAATTCCTATCAAATCAATGTAACTGAGTACAACCTGCATATAATTAACTTGAACATATATCAAATACATTCATGTGTATACCATTGACTTGTGGTCCTTCTTCAAATCTAGGATATTATGATCAATGGACCCAACATGTTGGTTACATGGGTGGTTACCAGTGTATTAGACAATGATGATCGTCGGAGGGAAATCATTTGGTGGTGGTTAATAGGAGGCAAAATAGGGGGAGGACCCGACCGAGGAGGGCTGACCGGGTTGGCACTAGACTTGAGGAGGCCAACTAGCGGTGCCCGACATCGACCTCACAAAGGCCGATCGGGCGAATGCTGTCCTAAGACATCCTCTATGAGGCTGACTGGGCGGCAACCGACACAGGCCTTATGGAGGCTAGCTAGGAGAATGCCTCCCGACGCTGACCTCACAGAGGATTGTCGGGCAGAGGACTCCTTGTGCTAACCTCTATGAGGCCGATCGGGAGGCACCTAGCACCAGCCTAATGGAGGAAGGTCAAGTGAATGCCTCCTGGTGCCAGCCTTACAAAGGCCGGCCGGGCAGAGGTCGCCCGACGTTGGCCTTTATGAGGCAGACCGGGTGGCGCCTGGTGCCGGCCTCACAAAGGCCGTCCGAGAGAACTTTGCCAGGCACTGGCCTCACAGGGGCTGGCTAGGTGAATGCCACTTATGATGGCGGCGGTGGCCTTCAATTGGTGGTTGCTTGAGTTGTTCGCGTGATGGGATCTCGTGTGCAGATCGCGCATAGATCGAGAACAATGATCTTGCGTGCAGTGGTTACCCTCATGATCCCCACGAAGTTAGTGGGGTCATGGGACACCATTTAATTTCACATCGGTTCTCCTATAAATTAAACATGTCCCCATCATTCCCCCTAAAGTCCTCGATAATTAGAGCCGGAGCGAGAGAAGAGCGAGGAATTTCCACGAGAGTTTGATCTATGGCAATCATGATGGAGGTGAGCGAAGGTACGCCAGAAAACACAGGAAGTGGTGGGATAAACGCCAAGGTGAGTCGCAAAAGGGAGCAGACGTAAAGCACATGTGAGACCTGCATGCTGCGCACACGCATGGTAAATACATGTGTCGTACGAGATCCATCTGCTCTCTAGTACGTAGAGGATCTGCCCGCGCACTATGCGTGCGGGATTTGTGCTTCATTTGCACACAGGGCAAATTGCGTATGCGTGGGGGTGGGGGTGGGGGAGTTGGGAGAATCCCGTACGTTACTCTTTGCATGAACGAGGGGCTATGCTGCGTTCCCCCTTTTTGGCATTTTTCTTATGTGAATCTTAACATATTTTCCTTACCATGCACTGAGGCGTTGTATGCAATGTCGGCCAATACGGCTGCGCTCTTCACTTACCGCTGAGCAGATTGTTGTCTGGACTAGGGAAGTGGAGTCCGAAATTGAAGATGCATGAGAGTTTGATCCCAAGCGCGGAGTGTCGAAGGCTCTTTAGATGGTGGCCAAGAAGATCGAGTATGATGTGTCTAGTCTTAGCTTAGACGAACTTTCTGATGACGAAGACTCAAGCTCCGATTCTAACATCGATGTGGTGGGTGAGTAGCGGTCTCACCTTTGTATCATAGCTTTGAGTGTGATCATGATCCCTTTCTTTGGATGTACATGATTGTTGGATCCCTAGTAGGATTTGGGCTAGGTTCACTAAGTTAGGATCTTATGACCCAATATGTATAACCAGGGTCATGGTTGTGTCCTAGAGTCTAGGCGAAGTCCTTAGAGTTAACATCACTTGGACCAGCCACCAAAAGACTGCTAGAGACTCAAGACTTAGAGATTTCAAAGACTCAGTAAAATGATTTCGACATTCGTCAAACTCAGGTCGATAAAAGTTGTGCTCAGCTCGACGAAATCAGAGAAAAATTCTCTGAGCTAAGCTCGACAAACTCAGTTCTCAGGTTGACGATTTCTGAATCATCTGCTTCAACACTCAAGTCTGGAAAACATCTCAATATTTCTAAGTCCAGAATCCAACTCCAGTCGACAAACTTGGTCCTCAGCTCGACGATCTTGGTGCACAGAATTGGAAAGATCTGTCAAGCAACAGTTAGCAGTTCAAAGGTCGATGATCTTGTATCTCAGCTCAACGAACTGTGGACTCAGGTTGACGAATCAAGACTTGGTTATTTTCATCCTTCTGTCCCTATTATAATGCGATAATTCCTGAATAATTAATGCTAAAATATTCTCTGAATATTACCGTTAGACGGAGAATTAATCATGGTCTTCCTCAGGATTATTATTTGTCGTTTTTCCGTGGGACAGTTGGGGAAATAAATCAATGCAGATCATTCTCTAGGCTGTCAGCAATTAATGCAGAAGAAATTTAAATTTCGAATGCAAATTGATATGAAAAATCTAAAAGAGATTTTCGCTCTTTTTCCCGAATACGTATAGCAAATAAGTCAGGAAGTGAAGAACACCATCAGATCGTAACAAAGATTTCTCTGCATCTCTTTCTTGACAGCATTCATATACACAGAAAGAGAAACCTAATATACATAAGCTCTAGACCAGAGGAAGATTAGTATTCTGAAGAAGAAGAACACCAAATCAATATCAAGAGTCTTCTTCCTTCAATCCCCCAGGACACTTCAAAGGACTACAAGGAATCTATTTGTCAATAAGTTCCTGAACATCTTTTGGTCAAGGCTGAAGAACTGAAGGCCTATCACCCTGAAGCAAAGCTCCATTTTTCCTGAATCATTCTATATCTTAGGGGGAGCAGTTTACCAACATCATATATCCACTTGAGTCTTCTCAGTTGTAAACTTGAGAAAGAGAAGACAAAATTATCTATCATCCCCACCTCTGTATAGGGTTTTAATTCCCTTCAAAATTATTCTGGTTCACAAGTCTCCTTCCAAAAAACTTGGGTTGGTTTTTGAGCACCTGATCATAAGCTCATTGGTGTCAGGCACCTGATCAAAAATCTGAGTGGATTCCTACCAGGGTGGTAGAAGAGTGGATGTACCCAGGTTGGGGAACCACTATAAGTTCTTGTGTTGTCTGGTTGCCCTTTTATTTTTGTTCTTGTTGTGGCTGTGCTAATTAGGACTGTTATGTTTATGCTTAATTAGTTTTCATTCTGCAATTTTTTTTTACTATAAAGTTCAAATAGTTTTTAAGGATACTCTATTCACCCCCCCCCCCCCTCTAGAACATTCCAGATCTAACACCTCACTTTCAATTGGTATCAGAGGGAAGTTATTTTGGTTGTACAAGCTAACCCTTGAACCAAAGATCCTGAGTTAGATCTATCATTCTATTACCATTAGATTTATACTCACACAACATTGCCCAGAACAAAGATTTTTCAAGCACCAGACCTCTAGTCTGCAACCTAAATAAGTTTGCCATCTGGAATGCAAGAATTAAACTATATATGAACTTCATTGATGAAGATATCTATAACTCCATTTTGACAGGTCCCCCTCCAGCACTTATAACTACAGCATCCTCAAGCACACATGCAGTCCCACCACCTGAGTGGACTGAGGCCTAGAGGAAGGCCAAAATTGCTGATGCCAAGGCCATGAATTTTCTGGCCCAAATAATGTCAGATGAGATTTTTCAAAAAGTGGCTAAATGCACCTTAGCCAAAGCAATTTGGGATTCCCTAAATCAAATGGTGGTTGGATCTGCAGATGAAAAGAAGGACAGGAGATCCAATCTCATTTCCCAATATGAGAATTTTAAGAAGGAGGAAGCTGAGTCAGTGGCAGACATGTATAACAGGTTGAGCTCAATCATAAATGAGCTGAAAACCTTGGACAAGGACATCACCCTCACAGAGGTGAATGATAAGATCCTTATGTGCTTCCCAAGCTCATGGGATTCAACGATCTGGCCCATCAAGGAGGCCAGAATCCTAAACGAGATTTCCACTGAATCTCTTTTGGGAAAGTTAAAGTCATATGAACAACTCATCAAGACCAGAGAAGCAGCTGAGCAAAGAACACCTCCACCAGCAAGGAAGGAGCACAGTATTTCATTTAAGGTTGCTGAAGAGACAGAGATTCTAATAGTTAATGAAGAGTTGATGAGTCTATTTGCCAAAAGATTCTACAAGATGGCAAGGAAAGACTTCCGGAGAAAGTCATCCAGGCAGGATGACAAGCCAAGGTATGATAAAACCCCTACTAAGGAAGTGGTTTTCTTTGGCTGCAGGAAACCTGGACACTTCATCTCTGAGTGTCCATAGAATCAGAAGAAGGAGAAGATAAGATAGAAGGACACAAGAAGAGAGCACAGCAGCAGGCCTTCTTCCAGCAAATATAATAAGAAGGATAAAGGCTTTGTAGCTGAATCCTGGAGTGAAACAGAAGATGAATCCACATCTTCCAGCTCCAGTGAAGAAGAAGAGGAGTCAAAGACAAAGGAAGTTTGCCTCATGGCAATTGATGTTGGTAGTAACAGATCAGATACAGATGAATCTGATAATGAAGAAATCCTGTCAGCTGAAGACCAGGTATTAGCATAATGTGATTTTGAATCTGATTAATTTAAATTCGAATTTAAAAATCTATGCTTAGATTTGATAAGCTCTGAGAAGGAAATCAAACTTCTCAGAGAAAAATTAAATGATCAAGATAAAATCATTTCTGAAAATGCTAATCTATCTAATGAACTAAAGTCTGCAAATGAACAAATTATCTTTCTGAAATCTGAACTTAACAAAGCTAAGATATTAGAAGAAACATTAAATGGCAGAAGCTTAAAATTGCTAGATATAACTAGCACATTAAATGCTAGAACTAATAATTGCAAATTAGGATTAGGAGCTTCATCTAGTGAACTAACCCTAATCCAAAAGAACCATCTTTCTAAACTTGTAAATTTTGTTTCTGATAAAGGAAAGAAAAACACTGAACAGGTTAACAAGGTTAATGAAGTTCTTAAAAAGATTGAAACAAAGAACAAACTTAAAAACTAGAAGAATAATAAAAGTAACACTGTTCAGCAGTTATCGTCGAACTCAGATTGATGATATATGAACAAATCGTCGACCTCAGTACGACGATCTCTGAACGCAAATTTCAATAATAATCATTCGTCTTACTGTGACCGACGAACTTGTGTATGATTCATCGAGCAGAGATCGACGAACTTGGGGCACAAAAAATAAACTTGTTCATTCTCTGAGCAGAGATCGACGAACTCATCCCAATTCGTCGAACTCTGGTCGACGAACTCACAACAATTCGTCGAACCCAGAAAGACTTAACCAAAATTATATCCATAACAGCAACTCTAGTAATCCTAGGAAATCATTTAATCATTTTAATCACTGGATAATACCACCAAGAAGATATCATCCTAAAGGCTATAAGAATAACCAGAATATTCTTACATTTCCAGTTACAGTTTCGTAAATCAACAAGGACCCAAGGTTACCTGGGTCAAGAATAACTAACTATCATCCTTACAAGTAAGGAGCTGTCCAGCATTTAATCAACAATGGTATCTGGACAGTGGTTGCTCCAAGCATATGACAGGAAACAAGGACAACTTAAGTGATTATAAGTCTAAGATGGGACCAAAGGTTATCTTTGGTGATTCAAAATGTGGCCAGACCAAAGGCTATGGTAAAGTAAAGATTGGAGTAGTGAATTTCAAGAAGGTTGACTATGTAGGTGGATTGAAGCATAACCTCATTTCAATAAGTCAACTTTATGATGAAGGTTATCAGGTAACTTTTAACTCTAGCTCTTGTATTATTTCATCTAAAGAAAACAAAAATATTTTAATTGGAAATAGACAAGACAACATATACTTAATTGATTTTCTTTCTGCCAACTCAGACATCTGCTTACTTAATATAATTAGTAATTAGAATGAACTTTGACATAAAAGGCTAGGTCATGTAAACATAAAAAACATTGCTAGGCTATCAAAAGACAACCTTGTGAGAGGTCTGCCTTCTGGTCCCTACAAGAAGGAAGGTCTCTGCAGGGCTTGTCAACTAGGCAATCAAACTAAATCTAGTTTTAAATCAGTAAATAAAAGTGATTCACCTAGGATCTTGTACTTGATATACATGGATCTCTTTGGACCCATTGCTGTACAGAGCCTAGTAGGGAAATCCTATACTCTAGTTATTGTAGATGACTTCTCAAGGTTCACTTGGGGTTCTTTCTAAGATCTAAGTCAGATACCTTTAAAGTTCTTACAGATTTTCTCAGGACCATACAGATTTACTACTCTACTCATGTTGCATTGATCAGAAGTGATCATGGAACAGAGTTTGAGTCTCTTCTTATGCATGAGTTTTGTGAGAAGGAAGGTATCAGGCACTGCTTCTCAGCTCCTAGAACTCCCCAACAAAATGGGGTAGCTGAAAGGAAAAATGGGACCCTAATTGAAGCTGCAGGCACATTACTTGCCATATGCTTACATGCCCCTAACCTTCTTGGCATTGGATGTAAGCATAACAAATTATGTCCTGAACAGGAGTCTGATACACACACTAAAGAATATGACTCCCTATGAATTACTTAAAGGGAAGAAACCTAAAATCACCTATTTTAAAGTATTTGGATGTGTATGTTATATACATAATAATAATAAGAAATATATTAGAAAGTTTGAAGCTAAGGCTGAAGAGGGAATTTGTCAAGGATATTCCCAAGTAAGCAAAGCTTATAGGGTTTTCAATAAATCATCATTAAAAATTGAAGAATCTATTCATGTTACCTTTGATGAAACTAACATGTCTTGCAAGGAGAAAGAGATTTCTACAATTAGTCCTTTGCAGGTACCTCACTTGTGTAAGAATTTGGATGGACTAAGCCTCACCCAAGAGGTTCCAACACATCCTTCTCCACAAGTTAATGAAGAAAGTGAAGAAGAAAGCACTGAAGGAATTGAAAATCCCTTAACAGCACACACAATTCCACAAGAGGAATTAGTTCCAAATGTTGTTGCAGAGCCAACTCCACCCACTGACTTTGCCACACTAAGGGATCACCCCAGACCCAAGTGATTGGAGACATCTAAGTAAGTGTACAGACAAGGCATCAACTCAACTAAGATTTGATGCATGCCTGTTTTCTCTCTCAGGGTTAGCCTCTATCCATACATGATGCTGAGCAGGATCCCCACTGGATCATTGCAATGCAAGAGGAATTAAACCAATTTGAGAGATGTTAGAGTTTGAGATTTGATTCCAAGACCCCATAAGACTACCCAGTCATTGGAACCAAATGAGTATATAGAAACAAACTAGATGCCCAAGGTGTAATGTGAGAAACAAGGCTAGGCTTATTACTCAAGGTTATAGGCAAGAAGAAGGGATAGACTATGACCAAACATTTGCACCAGTTGCATGATTAGAGGCAATCAGAATCTTTCTTTCCTATGCTGCCTATAAGAAGTTCAAAGTATATCAAATGGATATCAAGAGTGCATTCTTAAATGGAGAACTTAAAGAAGAGGTTTATATTGAACAACCTCCAGGTTTTGTTTCTCCAACTCATCCCTCTTTTGTCTTCAAATTGCATAAAGCTCTTTATGGTTTAAAGCAAGCTCCAAGAGCTTGGTATGAGACCCTAGCTAGCTTTCTGATAGAGCATAAGTTCACTAAGAGGCATAGTAGATAAAACATTATTCACTAGACATCATAAGGACCAAACTTTGTTAGTACAAATTTATGTGGATGACATCATATTTGGGTCTATTGATTCCAAATTATGCAAGAGGTTCTCTGACCTCATGCATTCAAAATTTGAAATGAGTAGCATGGGTGATCTCACCTACTTCCTTGGTCTCCAAGTGAAGCAGCTTCCTGATGGAATCTTCATCTCCCAAGCTAAATATGCTAAAGAGCTTATAAAGAAGTTTGGGATGGCTGATGCCTCAGCAAAGAAAACACCCATGACTACAAATGTTGTAATAGACTCTGATGCACATGGAAAACTTGTGGATCAGAAATTATATATGGGCATTGTTGGGTCCCTACTATATCTTATAGCTAGCAGATCTGATGTCATGTTTGCCACATGTCTTTGTGCTAGGTTCCAGGTGAACCCTAAAGAATCTCACCTAGTTTTTCTAAAAAGGATTTTAAGATATATAAAGAGTTGTCCTAGTCTAGGACTCTGGTATCCCACTGAGTCAGAATTTGAGTTAACTGGATACTCAGATGCTGACTTTGCTGGATGCAGGGTGGACAGAAAGAGTACCTCAAGAACCTGCCAGTTCCTTGGTATGAGATTAGTGTCTTGGTTTGTTAAAAAGCAGTCATCTGTGTCTACATCAACTGCTGATGCAGAATACATTGCAACTGGCAGTTGCTGTTCCCAGATGCTGTGGATCCAAAACCTACTCCTGGACTATGGCTTCAACTTAAATAATTCAACTCTCTTATGTGATAACACAAGTGCTATAGCTATAGCACAAAATCCAGTCGATCACAGTAGGACTAAACATATAGATATTAGGCATCATTTCATTAGAGAGTGTGTAGACAAAAACAAAATTAAACTTGTCTATATCTACACTGATTTGCAAAAAGCTGATATTTCACCAAGCCCCTAGATGAAAGAAATCACTTGTTCTTTGTAAATCAAGCTTGGAATGATCAATGGAGAAGACTTAGTTTAGTTTTTGTCTACACTCGAAGAACTTTTCAAATTTCGTCGACCTGAGATCGACGAACTCCCTGTTAATAAAGTTAGTTTCGTCGACCTGAGATCGATGAACCTACTTCAGAAAACTTTTGTCGAACGGAGCTCGGCTAAATGTCTTCAACCCTTCAGACCGAGCTCGACGAATTGATTAACTCTAAATTATTTCGTCGACCTCAGATCAAAGATTTATTTACTTTTAGTGGAACGGAGTTTGTCGATTCATATTATAGAAAACCTTATATTTAGGTTTTCTTCGACCTCCGTCCCGCCCTTTCAGTTCCCTTGCACTTGATCTTCGTTTTATCTCTTGCAGGTGCACTCATGGCGATTCCAACAGGAACACTTGCAGCGATGAAATTTGACACTGGATTCGACATGGATTTTGATTCCTTCCAGCACTCAGACCCAATCTTCCTAAATATTCTGAAACTGCTGGAAGACCAGCAACTAAAGAATCTGCTGACCACCAGAATCAAATTACCTGGCACATAAATCAAAGAATGGGTATATAACTGCGTCTATAGTAGAGGACAACACCATGATCGGATCAATAGCGGGTACTACCGTCCCTCTCTCTCCCACCGTCTTAACTGAAATTTTGGATTGAATAATGGAGAAGAAGAGTTAGAAATCGATAATGAAGAATATGATATGATGGTGAGTATGATGGGTTATTCTGGAGAAAACCCAAATAAATTGCTAAAGAAACACCTATCTGCTGAGTTCAAGTTTCTCGCAGATATTGTTGGGAAAGTCTTGTTGGGCAAGCACACTGTGCACGACTATATAACCAGGCATCAATTTCTGGTTATGTGTGCAGTGGTGAATAATAAACAGTTGAACTGGGCAAATATCATTTTTGATCTTATCAATAAAAAGAACAATAAAAAGGAAGTTAACTTTGGAAGGATCCTTGGGATTTTCTTGAAGGAAAAAGCTGCTTGAATCACTGGTCTCCCAGACCATATTCATCAATGCCAGCAAAAGGCACACCTGTGCCTTGTTTGGCAGGTGGGAGAGGACAATGACAAAGCACTCTAAGGCTTCATCCTCTGTCACCCAAGATCCTGAGAGTACAAGGGCTGCTCCAGCCACTTCCCAACCTACTGAAGAGGTTCCATCCACCACTACACAACCTCTAGCTCTCCAAACTCCATCACAACCAGCAAATCGACAAACCCCACCTTCCACTCATATTACAGTACCTACTCCCACACCTCCATCATCCCCAATTCCTATATCTACAACCCACATTCCCTCTCATACTCCTTCCCCCTAGAATGATACATCACTACCATCACCACCCCCATCTCCTCTTCCAAAGCATTTAGCTGACATCCCCCTATCCAACCTATCATCCCTCCCATCCTTCAATCTACTATCATCCGCTCTTAACACTCCCTCTCCTCCAGATGTCTCTCACCAAGACGCTCACATACAATCTTCACCTCTACTTCCACCTCTAACTCCACCAACTACTACCACCTCCACTCAAACACCCCCTACCACAACATCTACCTCCCCACTGTTAGACTCTTCCATTATCCCTCCACTCATTGCCCTTCTCACACCCCCTCCTCAAAATAATTATAGCTGAGGCCATTTATCCTCTTGCTACTTCCATCTCCACCCCTTCTGCCCAGATATCTGCTCTCTCTACTACTCCCTCTTCAGTTGGGGGCCTGGCTTCATTTACCACTGAAACTAGACAGGGGGAGATACTCAATGAAGAAGAAGCACCAACAGATGTAGCAGCAGAAGCAGCAGCATCAGCAGAGTTAGTTGAAACTTATATGGAAACATTATCAGATGTAGCAACAGATGTAGCAGCAGTAGCAGCAGAGTTAGTTAAAACTGATATGGAAACAGTATCAGATACAGTCTTTTTTAATAACCTCCTAGCAGACAGCACTAAGCCATCCATGGCTATAATTCCTTATACCACACCAATAAGCCCCAAATTTGTGCTCAAGTCCACTTTTGCAGCTCCAGAGTCTCCTCCCAGAGTTGCTTCCCCCACTATATCATCCCCTCTTGCACCAATTTATGTTATGGATGATTCTCCAATGCCTGATCTAGATGTACTGGTCATGGTGACATAGAAGAAGAAAATAAGTCAACTGCTGAAAGCACTGATGTGTATAGTTCTCCTGCTCCTCCTCTAGCTCCCTCCAAGACTGAAAAATCAGCAATACCTGATGAAACAATAAGAGAGATAGATGCATTATATGACAATCCACAACAATCAGATGATGATGATGATGATAATGATGATTCAGATGAGGATCCCAAAGGAAAGAAAGTCTCCAAGAAGAGAAAAGCTCCTCCACCTCCTGCCCCTAAACCCAATCCTACAAATGACACACCCTACTATATTCTGCAAAATATTACTCCATACAAGGGTATGCCAGCATGAATGTGGCTATCCAAGAATGAACAGAAGGCTAGGAAGAAAAGCAGAAGATACTCCCCTCCTCCAGTTCAAAGATACAGGAAGGGCCCTCCTCCTCCTCCTCCTCCAGCTGCTTGTGCTTCAGGCACAACTTCTCAAAGACCTACCCAGGTTCAAACCTATCAGAGATATCAAGGTAGATCCTCTTCTTCAGGAAGCAGCCAGCAGAGATACTATTCCTCAGACAAGCAGCACCAACCTCAACAACAACGGCATCAATAACAGCAACAGCAACAATTCTCTGAATATCAAAAAGCTGAAGAGCCCCAAGAGACCTGCTTCCCCTCCTGTACCATATGAAGATCCTGAAACAGCAACAATAGCTAGGATGGCCAGATTCCAAGAACTGGTTGGCCTCTCTATGATCAAGAAAGCTAGAGCTGAAGGAAAGGATCCATCACAATATACTACCATGTCTACATACAGGAAGGAAGAGCTCAACAGATTTGCAAAGGCTAACAATTTTTTCAATGTTGATGACTACATGAAACTGCATCCAGAAGCAAGTAGTGCCCAGGGCTACATCTTTAAATATCATAGGGGCTGCTGATATGACAATGACAAAGGTGCAAGCTGCAAATCCCAAGAGGGAAATTACTTTCAGTAAGTCTGGAGAGAAGTGCAAAAAGGAGAAGATCAAAGAAGAGAAGCTAAAAGGGAAGAAGCCAAAGGAATGACATTTGAACAATTTCTAATGTTTCCTAATTTTGCTTAAAACTGCATTCTTGTTATCTGATACAAAGCTTGTTGTATATATATATCTACTGCATGCGTTATTTTTCCTTCGAGATATATGCTTTCTTGCTTTGTTTCTTTTTAAATTTTGTTTGAGTCTGTAATTAGTGACCTCACCCAAATAGGGGGATATTGTTGGATCTCTAGTAGGATTTTGGCAAGGTTCACTAAGTTAGGATCTTATGACCCAATATTTATAGATAGGGTCATGGTTGTGTCCTAGAGTCTAGGCCAAGTCCTTAGAGTCAAATCACTCGGACCAGCCATCAACAGACTGCCAGAGACTCAAGACTTAGAGATTTCAAAGACTCAGTAAAAAGAGTTCGACGCTCGTCGAACTCAGGTCGACGAAAGTTCATGCTCAGCTCGACGAAATCAGAGAAAAATTCTCTGAGCTGAGCTCGACGAACTCAGTTCTCAGGTCGACGATTTTTGGATCATCTGCTTCAACACTCAAGTCCAGAAAACATCTCAATATTTTTAAGTCCAGAATCAAACTCCAGTCAACGAACTTGGTTCTCAGCTCGACGATCTTGGTGCACAGAATTGGAAAGATCTGTCAAGCAGCAGTCAGTAGTTCAAAGGTCGACGATCTTGGATCTCAGCTCAACGAACTATGGACTCGGGTTGACGAATATAGACTTGGTTATTTTCATCCTTTTGTCCCTATTATAATGCAATAATTCCTGAATAATTAATGCTAAAATATTCTCTAAATATTACCGTTAGACGGAGCATTAATTATGGTTTTCCTCAGGATTATTGTTTGCCATTTTTCTGTGGGACAGTTGGGGAAATAAATCAATGCAGATCATTCTCTAGGCTGTCAGCAATTAATGAAGAAGAAATTCAAATTTCGAATGCAAACTGATATGAAAAATATAAAAGAAATTTTCTCTCTTTTTCCCGAATACATATATCAAATAAGTCAGGAAGTGAAGAACACCATCAGACCGCAACAAAGATTTCTCTGCATCTCTTTCTTGACAGCATTCATATACACAGAAAGAGAAACCTAATATACACAAGATACAGACCAGAGGAAGATTAGTATTCTGAAGAAGAAGAACACCAAATCAATATCAAGAGTCTTCTTCCTTCAATCCTCCAGGACACTTCAAAGGACTACAAGGAATCTATCTGTCAAGAAGTTCCTGAACATCTTCTGGCCAAGGCTGAAGAACTGAAGGACTATCACCTTGAAGCAAAGCTCCATTTTTCCTGAATCATTCTATATCTCAGGGGGAGTAAGTTTTCCAACATCATATATCCACTTGAGTCTTCTCAGTTGTAAACTTGAGAAAGAGAAGACAAAATCATCTCTCATCCCCACCTCTGTACAGGGTTTTAATTCCCTTCAAAATTATTCTGGTTCACAAGTCTCCTTCCGAAAGACTTGGGTTGGTTTTTGAGCACCTGATTAAAAGCTCATTGGTGTCAGGCACCTGATCAAAAATCTGAGTGGATTCCTACCAGGGTGGTAGAAGAGTGGATGTACCCAGGTTAGGGAACCACCATAAGTTCTTGTGTTGTCTTGTTGCCCTTTTCTTTTTGTTCTTGCTGTTGCTGTGCTAGTTAGGACTATTTTGTTTATGCTTAATTAGTTTTCATTCTGTAATTTTTTATTTATTGCAAAAGTTCAAATAGTTTTTAAGGATACTCTATTCACCCCCCCCCTTTAGAGTATTCAAGATCTAACACCTCACTTTTAGTGATCCCTTTCTTTGGATGTTTGATATTGAAGGACGAGACCCATGCGATGTCGTAACCTCTTATCAAAGTGAGGGGTAAACCCTAGTAGCCAAGTGTTAAGAGATTATAGCAATCGAGCTGGGGGATGTCGCTGGTCGGTTAACTATAAAAGGATGAGAGCCTATGACATCTCAATCTACTATCAAGGTGAAGAGCGAGCACTTCAAGCCAAGTAGAGATTAAGATATTCGAACCAGAGGGTGTTGTTTATTATAGAAGTGACGGAACAATCTTCAAACTTGGTCAACCATAAGGGAGCGTGCCCTAACAGTTTCATGAACTACCACGTGGGAGAAGAGAAAACCTTCGATCCGAGGCAGTGAGAGGTCATTGGGGCATGACCCAAAAGATCGTGAGGGGTAGACCTTACTAGACATTTGGCACAAAAATGGAGGGATTGTCATGGCGTCACCGTGACCTACAACGGGGGAAAAGGGAAAAACTTCAATTCGGGGCAGTGAGTGGTCAATGGGGCGAGGCCTCGCCGATGTGCCCTTATCGCGAGGGTGAAGGTCAAACCATCAATCCAAGACAATAAGAACTACTGTGATGTTGACGGTGTATAATTAGATGGACAAGCTTTGAGCATTCCTATGATAACAGAGTTAGAAGTAAACAAACACATTGTCTTAAATGAATACTAGCGTATGTGCATAAGCACATGCTTGCGGATTCATAGTAGCATCATTGTTCTTGTATAACATAAATAAAAAATAAAATTAGTAAAGGTAGAAATTTGTAAGTCATAATATAATGGGGCGCTCGCTCCATCCCGATTCCAAGCTTTTCCTCAAGTGCTTTAAATGGAGGAATATCGGCGTGTGCTAGTTTGGAAAGCGCCCAGGAGAGATTGTTGAAGTATGGCAGCATAGTCAGAATATGCTTGAATAATGATAAACCACACATCATAGGTTATTTGTAGGGGTTCTTCGCCCAAAGCGACCGAGAGAATGATGGTCCCAAGGACCGGTACTGGTTAATTTCAAGGAATACGCATGCTATTGGAAGCTCCAAGGGTGGTTATCTCTCTCATTGATTGTGATGCCAACATTTTGCTACTGATTTTGTCACCAAATTTGATCGTGACAATGATCTTGAATTTCAAAGAAGTATGCCTCAATACCAGGATCTTTTATGCATTGTTCAGGATGACATTGCCTTATAGTTCCCTTTTATTATATATATAGGCCCATGCCACTATTGGGAATATTGCCCTCAATGTTCCCTAGATTTGATTTGAAGAGGCATCACCATCAACATTAAGAGCATAGTTGTATTTGATGTTGGTTAAGCTCATCATGTGCAGGATGTTCCTTGGAACAAGGTTAGACAGGATGTCTAAGTAATGGTGACAGGTGGTCACAAGAGAGGTACGTGGAGAGACAAAAAATTTGTCTAAGTCCACATGCGTTGAGTGAGGACAGCTCACTCAATGCTAGATGCAAAGAAGTGTGGTTAAGTACATAGGCGTTGAGTGAAGCAAGCTCACTCAACGCCATATGCAAAGAAATGTGGTTAAGTCCACAGGCGTTGAGTGAAGCAAGCTCTCTCAATGCCAGATGCAAAGAAATGTGGTTACGTCCACAGGCATTGAGTGAAGCAAGCTCACTCAATGCCAGATGTAAAGAAATGTGGTTAAGTCCACAGTCATTGAGTGAAGCAAGATCACGTAATGTCATATGCCAAAAGCACTGAGAGAAGACAAGTCAGTCAAAGCTTGACTATTTGCAAGATAGAAAAGTGGCTAAGTACACAGTCGTTGAGTGAAGGCAGTTCACTAACGCCATGCTACAAAAAGCGTTGAGTAAAGCTCAGATTGTCAAATCTTTATCTTTGACAACAATGAAATCTGTTTAAGTCCATAAGCGTCGAGTGATGAAGGCTCACTCGATGCCTAAACAGTTAATACTACAAAAGTCTAGATGGCGTTGAGTGATGAATACACACTCAACGCACTTAATGCCTAAGCTGATAGAAAATCTATCTAAGTACAGAAGTGTTGAGTGAAGGCTATTCACTCAATGCCTTATCAAGATAATTGGCTAAAGCAGAAAGCGTTGAGTGAAGAAGCTACACTCAACGCTTTCATTCAGTAATACGACTAAGTGTTTTGTCGTTGAGTGATAGAGGCTCACTCAACGCCTAGTGTCAGAAAACTGTCTAAGTACTTTAGCGTTGAGTGATGAAGGCTCACTCAATGCCTACTGGTATAGAAATATTGGCTAAGTCCAAAAGCGTTGAGTGAAGCTTGTTCACTCAACGCTCTCAATGCCTGAGTAAGATAGAAATCTATCTAAGTGTTTTGGCATTGAGTGAAGTTTGTTAGCTCAGTGCCTATACTAAAGAGGTTGAATTTGACTGTCCACAGATGCTGACGCCAGCAAAAGTCAACGAAAGTCAACAGATTTCAAAATGTGGCAGGATGACTATAATACGTGACAAATGGCGCCGCAGGCCTAATATACGACTTTTGGTTGCTAAAGTAAAGTTGTAGCTGTCAATTTCAGTGGGGCCCACAGGTCAAAATAGTCGTTGATTGGCGGAATAGAAAAGGCAGAGATCAGATCGAAGAAATTAGCTTTTGGAAAATAGCTGGACTTCGTCTTCGTCCTCTCCATTGTTGTAGAGGTTGAAGGTCTGGTCCAAGTCGCTGATCTAAAGTTTAGCAAGCTAGTTGTTGTAATATTCATCTACAAGAGCAAGATAAAAGTAATATCTGAGGAAGAAGAAGCGGCCAAGGCAAAACCCTAGCTACAGCTGATCTGAAATCTAATACAAGTTAGCTGTAGCTATCATCACCTGCTACAACAAGTTCAGAAGATATTTCATAGGTAAAATAAGAAGCAGCAAGGTTATACCATTGCTCCAGGAACTGGATTCAAATAGAAGTTAGTTGTTGACATCTTCACCATCATCAATAAGATCAGGGTAATTTCTGAGAGAGAAAGAGGTAGCAGCAAATGGCTAACCCTAGCTGCATTCCTTCACAGTTCCAGCTGATCATCTAACGAACATTTTAAAGAAGCTGTGAAGAGGTAAGCTTGAAGGAGCAATGATCTGAAAGCAGGCTCAAAGGGCTAATTCTCTGGAGTCAAAGTTAGGGCTGACTCTACTCAGTCTAGGAAGGGAAGAAGAAGCAGAGCAGTTATTCTGCAAGTTACTTCCAGTACAAGCAAATGTTCAATGAAGATCTATTCTTGTTTTTGTGAAGAAGGTAGGGCTGAGTTAATCTCAGCTCAGGAAGGCAGGCTCAGAGAACATTTTCTCTGGATTCAAATATTAATAACAAAATCTTTCTACTATAGGATCCTTTGGATCCGAGTTGTAAGCCTAAAATTATAAAGGCTCAGTGTAGGATCCTTGTGTGGATCTGAGAAGTAGGGGTTTGTCCTGAGAGTATGATCCTGTGGATTTGAGTTATAGTGCACTTGTGCCTGAGTTATAGGATTCTTTGGATCTGAGCTACGGCCTTTGTACCTGAGCTGTAGGAGAGTCATACTCTCTGAGGTAGGGATGTCCTCCTAGCCTGAGGGTTAGGGCCTTTGGGCCTGAGGTAGGTGATCTTTGGATCACTAAGTTGTAGGGCTTTGTGCCTGAGCTGTAAGTCTTGGGGGATACTGAGTGGTCCTGTGGGATCGTGTTGTAAGCTCTTAGGAGCTGATATTGGAGAAGTGCCTTGTCTAACAAGCTATTAGAAAGGTGGGAGGGAAAATGGACGTACCCATAGTCAGGGGAACCACTATAAACAATGTGTGTTGTGTTGTGTTCTTGAAAGCAAGCTAACTAAGCTAACTCAACACACCTAAAACACAAAGAAAATTAAAGATAGTCACAAGATTCACCCCCCTCTAGGTGATTAAGCTATCCTTGAAATTAAAGACTTTCAAGTAGTATCAGAGGGAGGTTACTCAAAAAATACTTAACAGTCTGAGTAGATATCAAAGGATAGCTAAAAGGTTTATACTTATATGTTCAGGAGTGAACCATAAGGAGTGGAGATCAATGAAGCTTCAAGTCTGCAGAAAGGAAAAGACCAACATTGGGCTGTTGGCAGCTATTATAGAAGATGAAGACTATCCTGCAGCCAGGATAGGAATCAGAGCCCCACTTTCCTCTGTATTCACTGATAGTGATAAAGATGATGTCAATCCAGATACAAGAATAGAAATCAGGTGTTACAACCCGCATTTTCCCGCAAGAAGGGGTATATCAGAGTAAGAGAAAATGCGCGTCATGATGCCACGTCAGCAGGGGATAATTACGGACGCTCAGGCAAAACTCCTACTTGACACAAATGAGAGATCTTTAAGTGATTTATAGAAAATCAAATTTAAGTTAATCATTTAACTTTTTCCCTCGTCTTGGTGGCTCATCAAGTCCACGAAAGAAAATAGTTTATATACTGCAGAAAAATACTTCATTCATAAGATTAAACATCCTACATGAGTGTAGACATTCCCTAGGGAACAACTCATGGTATGCAAGAATCTAGGTTTATAATAGTAGTAAAAATTGCTTTTACGGTCGCTAAATATAATGAGTTAGAGTTTCAAAATATGCAATGCATGAAGTAATAATAGTAGATTTTATACTTGAAAATACCTAACATACATTCCTAGAATAAATCATCCCAGAGAGCAAGTAATCCAATTCATCACAAAGAAGACAACTAGCAGTTAGAAGGTATCCAAAATCAACAACCTTGTGGGCGTCAACAAACTTACACGAACTCACATAAAACAAAAGTATGTCTGAACTAAGTAAAGTAAACTGAAACAACAAACTACCTCGTAACGGCGAGGTGAAAACCACAGCCAACACTGCTGCCCAAGAACTCCCAAAACCAGCTCCACTATCTGCTAAAGCTCTGAACCTGAGGCAGTATAAACACAGAACACCTCAGCAGGAAGGTACAAGCGGTGACAAAAAAGTAAGCAAAAAAGTAAATAAGGTCAAAAGGGGTACCAACCCACGACCAAAAGTACTGAAGTAAAGTATTGAAGTAAAGTGCCAAAATCAGAAAATAGAACTTACGTGAATCGTCACGTACAACAAATCACACCAGATGCATATGGCTAAAAAAAAGTGGAAAGCATGATTAAATCATAAGTAAGAATATCACAACAACCCTATTAGCCATATGTGGTCAACTCTACCCAAAAATACGGGCGAGATGGTCACTCATCTAGACACACCCTCACAGATATAATATCTGTCTAACTGTGGGGGAGACTCATATACTCCACCATTCACCGCAGATGCCCAAACAACTGGTAGAGTTCCACAAGATACTAATAAGTCTCAAAACATTGTGGAGGTGGATACGCCCACTAACTCCCGCAAACAAGATAATCATGAAATATCTCAAGACTTGGCACATCAGATTCTACTAGACATTTCTAGATTTAAGAAACAGTTGATCAACCTTTAAGAAGGATTTATAATCCTAAATAAAGCCTAACACGTCCTACATAATAGTCAAGGGATGGTTAAAAGAGCATGATTCAATCACATCATCTAAACATATACCACTATACAAGGTTAGATTAGCAAAATCAAGAACATGATAATACAAATGATTTTGACAGCACTATAATCAACAAGTTATTAATGATAACGATAAAAGAAGTTAGAAATTTTAGCAGATAAGGAGAATGAAGTGAAGAAGGGAGTGAAACCACCACTTGCCTTGATTTTGCAGAAAAACTCTCCAAATCGCTCCTTATCGTAGATCGGGGCTAAAGAAGGCAGGGGAAGTCAAAATCTGAACAAAACGGTAGAAATAGAAGTTAGGGCCAAAAACCCTAACGAGAAAAACTCAAGAAACTAGGAAAACCTTACAACGATGGCGTAGCTCTCATTGAGAGCTTTCCGGATCTATGTTTGGTTGGAAGTTTCGAGCACCGGAGTGCCGTTGGCGGCCACCGGACAAATTTCTCTCACTCTCGCTCACGCCTCTTTGGTTCGGGAGATGAACAGGAATTCAGTCTAAACGAAGGAGGAAGAAGAAGTAGAAAATATATATACTAGGCATATTTATAATATTAAATTAATTTTGCATATAATAGTTATAATTCTAAGAAAAGAACTGGGGGAGGGGGGTAGCTGGACCGGTCTTCTCGAGAAGAAACCATGGATTTCTCGAGTGGAATGAAGGTTTCTTGAGTACAAGGTAGAGCCTTCTCGAGAACTAGACGGCCACCTCGAGTAACAAGGGAAGAACTACTCGAGTACAAAAAGGCTTCTCGAGAACTAAAGAAAGCTATTCGAGGACGGCAAGACAGGACCTCTCAAGAATGAAATACAGATCTCGAGAAATGAAATGGATTTCTCGAGAGCAACAATCGATTTCTCGAGAATAAGAGGACTTCTCGAGAAAAAAGGGGAAAACAACTCTATTTGACGAATTCTGTTCGAAGTTTGTCAAACACAAAATCCATTCGACGATTTCCGGTCGAAGTTCGTCGAACACAAAGGAAAAGCCGGCTCGACGATTGTCAATCTCTGCTCGATGCTAAAACAAAAGCCAGATAGTGCCTTTCGTTTGACTTTCATCGAACTCCGTTCGACGATCGTCGAACTCTGATCGACGCTTTGACAAAAACCCAGACAGCGCCTAAAAAATTTATCTCCCACCTCAGATTGACGAAATCCTACCCTTAAGGAGGGCTTCCTTAGAATAAAAACAAGCATAAGGCTTTAATAATTTAATAATATAATAGTAATAGTTATATTAAAAAATTTTGATCAAGGAAGTACGAGTTCAAAATGGAGGCCCAAACGCGCTTCGAATTAAACGAATTAAACAGCGAAAACAACCCTAGAATCCGACGCACCATTCCTGAGACACTATCATCAAATGCTTATACAAGCAAAAATCATCACAAAGATCCAAACACGCGCTGAGACCCAAAATGCTCGGATCACAATAAAACTGGACAAGTCCAAACCTCAAAATTTCATCCCTTTCAATCAAGGAAAAACATTCAATCCAAATCAAAATCCCAAAAATCTGGTCAAACAAACCCAACAGACGCAAAAACGCACTAACGGTGCAGCACCATCAACATAACGTAAAAAGAAACGCCTTGACGTCATAAATATGACGATACCAAATCAAATAATATTGTCAGAAAATCAGGGGAGTTACAGTCACTCCCCCTAAAAAGAAGTTTCGTCCCGAAACTTAACACAACCCAAAATCAAACCAAAATGAGAAAATCAAACACTACCAAAAGCATGGAGACATACCAGAAAATAAGAGAAGAGGTGCAGATGAGATTCCCTCATCACTGACTCCAATTCCCACGTCACGCTCTCGACGTCTTGATTTCTCCAAAGAACCTTGACCATGAGAATGGTCTTTCTTCGTAACACTCGATCTTGAGATTCCAAAACACAGACAGGTTCTTCCACATATGAAAGGTTGGGCTGAATCTGAGGTTCCGATTCAAGGACTTGACAATCACTATGAACACACTTCTGTAACTAGCTCACATGGAACACATCATGGATACCAGGGAAGGTAGCAGGCAAATCCAATCTATAAGCTGACACTCCAATGCACTCAAGAATTTGAAAAGGTCCCACATAACGGGGGTCTAACTTGTGGTTCCTTCCAAACCTTTTAACACCTGACATCGGAGAGACTTTTAGAAAAACCAAGTCCCCAACGACGAACTCCAGATCGACCCTTCGTCGATTAACATATTTCTCGTAACGCTCTTGCGCTATACGGAGCTTCTTTTGAATATGAGTCACAACACAATTCATCTCTTCAAGGGCTTCCATACCTAGCAGTGGTCTTTCACTGACCTCAGCCCAAAATAAAGGTGTCCTATAACGCCTTCCGTACAAGTCATCAAACGGGGTCATCTGCAAACTCTCTTGATAACTATTAGTATAAGCAAACTCCATGAGTCTAAGGCATTCATCCCAAGCACCACCATGATCCAATATGTAACACCTTATCATGTCTTCGACGATTTGATTTACTCTTTCTGTCTGACCATTTGTTTGCGGATGATAGGCGGTGGAATACCTTAAATCGGTACCCAGCCCCTCTTGTAAACTCTTCCAAAAATGAGATGTAAATCTAGAGTCTCGATCTGATACAATGTTAACCGCCACTCTATGTAATCTGATGACTTCATCAAGGTATAACTAAGCTATCTTCTTCATAGAATACCCAATCTTAAAGGGCACAAAGTGAGCACACTTAGTCAATCTATCAACTATTACCCAAATAGAATCGTTCCCACGGGGAGATTTCGGTAAATTAGTGATGAAATCCATCGAAATGCTCTCCCACTTCCAACTTGGAATATCAAGTGGTGTCAGTTTACCACCAGGCCTTCTATGGTCTGCCTTAATACGCTGACATGTGCAACATTCCGACACAAACTTCGCTATATCATTCTTCATTCCCGACCACCAAACAATTGTTTCAAATCTTTATACATTTTGGTGGAACCAGGATGGTAGGCAACAATTGAACCATGAGCTTCATTACAAATTTTAGCCCTAATATCACCAAAAGAGGGGATACAAAACCTACCCCTATATTTCAGAGTATCTAACTCATCCAAAGAGAAATCAGGAAGCTCTCCCTTCTCAGTCCTATTTCAGAGATGTAACAAATCAGCATTATCCTTCTGGTGCACTCTTGTAAGGGAAATCCAAGAGGGCTCTTCTGCTTCCAAACTAGCACGCACAGTACTACTCCCAACTTCAATGTCCATCAACACGAATTCTTCCACCAAGGAATGTACATATAGAATGAAGATTTTGGCGGTCTTCCTACTCCAAGCATCGGCTACTATGTTAGCCTTTCCCGGATGATAAAGAATCTCCACTTCATAATCGGCCACATACTCTAACCACCTGCACTGGCGTAGATTTAGCTCCTTCTGAGTGAAGATGTACTTCAAACTCTTATATTCTGTGTAGATCTTGCACAGCACAGTATACAATAAATGTCTTTAAAGTTTCAGCGCATAAATTACAGCAGCAAACTCCAAATCAAGCATAGGATAGTTTCTTTCATGAATCTTTAATTATCTTGATCTGTACGCGATCACCTTTCCTTCTTGCATCAAGACACAGCCAAGTCCATTGTGTGATGCATCCACATACACAGTGTACTCAACTCCTTTGGTAGGCACAGTCAAAAACTGGTGCAGTACATAATCTTTTCTTCAACTCTTGGAAAGCTTCTTCACACTTATCACTCCAAATGAACGCAGTATTCTTCTGTGTAAGTATAGTTAGAGGTGCAGACAATACAGAGAACCCTTCCAAGAATCTTCTATAATAGCCGGCCAGACCTAAGAAGCTACTAATCTCCTTAGGCGTGGAAGGTCTCTTCCATTCCATCACCACAGAAATCTTGGTCGGGTCTACAGAAATACCGTCCTTGCCCACAACATGGCCCAGAAAGGACACTTAGGATAACCAAAATTCGCACTTACTCAGCTTGGCATAGAGTTTGTGTTCCCTTAAGGTTGATAAAACTAAGCGCAAGTGTTGAGAATGCTCCTCAACATTGTGGGAATATACGAGAATGTCATCTATGAACACGACCACGAAGTGTTCTAAGAAATCCTTAAACACTCTATTCACTAAGTCCATAAAGCAGATGGGGCATTTGTCAAACCAAAGGAAATCACTAAGAACTCAAAGTGCCCGTGCCGGGAACGAAAATCCGTCCGTGGTATACCAGCCTCACGGACCCTCAACTGGTGGTAGCCTGATCGAAGGTCAATATTTAAAAACACAGTGCATCCCCATAACTGATCAAATAGATCATCAATCTGAGGCAATAGATATCTGTTCTTGATGGTTACCTTATTTGACTCTCGATAATCTATGCAGAGTCTCATGGAACCGTCTCTCTTCTTTACAAACAAAATAGGGGCACCCCACGGAGATGAACTTGGCCTAATAAAGCCACACTGCAACAACTCATCTAGCTGAGTGCGCAACTCTTCTAACTCACGCGGAGCCATATGGTACGGTGCCTTAGCAATAGGATGAGTACCTGGCTCGAGGTCTATCACAAAATCCACCTCTCTCTCAGGAGGAAGTCTCGGAAGACTATCAGGAAAGACATCTGGAAACTCTCGCACCACCGAGATATCCACAAGGCGTGGCATAACAAAAGCTGTTTCCAGAGTAGAAATAGAAACAAGATATGTCTTGCAACCAGACTCTATAGCATGATAAGCACGTACTGCAGAAATAAGGAGTGAACCCTTGTCCTGAAAACCATAGACACTCATGGGTTGGCCGTTGTCCATCTTGAAGTCTAATAGCTTTGCCTTGCACTATATTACCGCATAATACTTGGACAACTAGTCCATGCCCAAAATTACATCGAAATCTGCCAGGTCCAACACCATCAGATCCGCAAAAGCTAGGAAATCACCTAGACAAATAGGGCATCTCTGAATTTCTTGATTTGATATCACCAGATCGCCGGAGGGAAGCTTGATGTTGAAGGGATCCCCTAATTGATCCACGTTCAACAGATGTTTATCTACGAAACTCCGCGCCACAAAGAAATGGGTGGCACCCGAATCGAAAAGAATACGCGCCCACCTATTCTTCACCTTAAACTCCCCTAAAATCGTAGCATAGATAACTAAACAAACGAAAACTAGGGCAAACAAAGAAGAGTAAAAATTAAACCAGAATCTAACCTGATATCACTTGGGTAGATGTCTGAGCTTCCACTTGGGTCACCACATTTATCTTTCCTTTCCCTTTGTCCTGGTTTGGCAGCGGCGATAGAGCCCGAAGCGGGGCAGGCTGCAGTGGGGACTGAGCCTAGGGGCATGAAGACTTCAGGTGCTCCTTCTTCCCGCACTGGAAGCAAGCCTTATCCTTTGATCAGCAATGACTCACATCATGCCCCATTCTTGAACATAATGTGCACACCAGATCTCCTTTGCATGCACCTTGGATGGTGAGCACCTACTGCTGCTTTAGAGTGGCAGTCCTTTTGAAACACCTTGTGTAAGGGTGGCCAAACCGACCACAGAATCTACATATCTCTCCACTTTTCTTCTTCGAAGAAGGGCCAGATACCCTAGAGTTTCCATCCTCATCACCCTTCCTCTTCTCTTTTCTCGTCGTGTCACCTCAATTCTTGGCATTTTCAATCGCCTCAACTTTTAGAGCGACTTCCACTGCCTCAGCATAACTTTCAGCTCTATAAGCGCATGCCCACTGTTAGACATCGCTTCTTAGTCATCCTAGGAAATGTTTCACTCTTCCCTCCTCTAAAGCTACCAAATCAGGAGCAAATTTTCTCAACTTACTAAATTCAATCTCATATTGGCTCACTGTGAGCTATCTCTGCTTCAGATGTAGGAAATTATTCATCAGGCGGTCATGCTCGTCCGAAAGTAGAAACTTCTTAAGCAGCATCTTATAAAACGATTCTCATAAGCATCCTTCATTTAAGCTCTCCTTTTCCCGAATCCACCAACTCTTTGCCAGGCCTTTTAACTGATAGGCTGCAATAATTACCTTTTAGGCTTCTGTAATCCCCGAATATGAGAACATCTCTTCTATAGCGATGATCCAATCATCCAAAACCATAAAATCGGCTCTCCCATCGTAAGTGGGAGGTCCCAATCGCTGGAAATGCGAGATAAAATTCATCTCTGGTGGTAGCGTCACCGGGAGTACCAGAGGAGCAGGAGAAACCTCTCGTTGAGATCTTTTCGGATCTTTGTTCGGTTGGAAGTTTCGAGTACCAGAGCGCCGTTGACGGCCACCGGAAGAATTTCTCTCTCTCTCGCTGACGCCGCTTTGGTTCTAGAGATGAACAGGAATTCGGTCTAAATGAAGGAGGAAAAAGAAGTAGAGTATATATATACTAGGTATATTTATAATATTAAATTAATTTTACCTATAACAGTTACAATTCTAAGAAAAGAACCGGGGGAGGGGGGGTTAGCTGGACCGGACTTCTTGAGAAGAAACCATGGATTTCTCGAGTGCAATGAAGGTTTCTCTAGTACAAGGTAGAGCCTTCTCGAGAACTAGAAAACCATCTCGAGTAACAAGGGAAGAACTACTCGAGTACAAAAATGCTTCTCGAGAACTAAAGAAATCTTCTTTAGGACGACAAGACAGGACTTCTCGAGAATGAAATACTGATCTCGAGAACTAAAATGGATTTCTCGAGAGCAACAATCGATTTCTCGAGAACAAGAGGACTTCTCGAGAACAAAAGGGAAGAACAACTCTGTTGGACGAATTCTGTTCGAAGTTCGTCGAACACGAAACCCGTTCGACTTTTTCCGGTCGAAGTTTGTCGAACACGAAGGAAAATCCCGCTACGCTTCGTCGAGCTCCGCTCGACGCTTCGTCGAGCTCCGCTCGACGCTAAGTCGAGCTCCGCTCGACGCTAAGTCGAGCTCCGCTCGACGCTAAGTCGAGCTCCGCTCGACGCTAAGTCGAGCTCCGCTCGACGCTAAGTCGAGCTCCGCTCGACGCTAAGTCGATCTCCGCTCGACGCTAAGTCGAGCTCCGCTCGACGCTAAGACAAAACCAAAACAGTGCCTTTCGTTCAACTTTCGTCGAACTCCGTTTGACAATCGTCAAACTCCGCTCATCAATCGTCGAACTCCGATCGATGCTTTGACAAAAACCCAGACAGCGCCTAAAACAATTCGTCTCCCACCTCAGATCGACGAAATCCTACCCTTAAGGACGGCTTCCCGAGAATCAGAACAAGCATAAGGCTTTAATATTTAATAATATAATAATAGTAGTCATATTAAAAAATTTTGATCAAGGAAGTACGAGTTCAAAACGGAGGCCCAAACGCGCTTTGAATTAAATGAATTAAACAGCGAAAACAAACCTAGAATCTGACGCACCATTCCTAGACACTATCATCAAATTCTTACACAAGCAAAAATTATCACAAAGATCCAAACACGCGCCAAGACCCAAAATGCTCGGATCGCAATAAAATTGGACAAGTCCAAACCTCAAAACTTCATCCCTTTCAATCAAGGAAAAACATTCAATCCAAATAAAAATCCCAAAAATCTGGTCAAACAAACCCAACGGACGCAAAAACGCACTAACGGTGGAGTGCCGTCAACATAACGTAAAAAGTAACGTCTTGACATCATAAATATGACGATACCATATCAAATAATATTATCTGAAAATCGGGGGTGTTACATCAGGGCCCCTCTTCACAATCATACAGTGATTTAGAGGATGATGATGAGGAAGATTACTACAGAAGTTATGGGCTAATGTCCATGACGGAAGAAGAATCCTTCCAGGACAGCCTGGACCAGATCAGGTACATTCTCTATCTAGCTCATCCTCAGAATCTGATTATGAGACCAGTCCAAACTCTGATGCATCCACATCAAGTGATGATAATGGACCTGTATTAGAGGAAGTTGTCAATCAATCGATTGACTAATATGGTGCACTTCTAGAGGCTTTCAAGAGAAGCAGGAAGTTGGCCAAAAAGTAAGATGAGGAGATTACCTCCCATCAGCTAGCTACTGCCCAACAGGCTGAGACAGCATCCTTGCTGGATCAGAAGGTTAGGGAAGTTAGCCAACTAAATTCCATCTCAATCACCCAAATTGAGACCATAAGCCAGAAGAACTAGATCATCTTGGATCTTGAAGAGAAACTCCTAATGGAGAAAAAGATTGTGACTAGTTTCTTAAAGCCCAAAACCGTGTTACCACTAATTGACTCCTCCTCTCAAAAAGATAAGAGGGGTTTAGAGTTCAACTTGAATTCGAGTGTTGCCCATTCCAAAGGGAAAGACAAAGCTCCTGTAGTGCCTCAGGCCACCCTTCCAAGGTAATCCTCCCTTCCAATAGGTGTGGCCAAGGCTGCATGTATGGTCACTAGAAGAATGAGAATTATCCTTATAGGAGTACAAGTGCATCTTGCAATGGAAGAAGGAAGGGCATGGGTTTGAGTGGACAAAAGTCTCCCCATGAAGAAGTCCAGATGGTCCATCATGGACCATTTGTATTTGGTGCCCTAGTCCCTACACTCAAGGAGAAGGCAGTGGCCTATTCTCAAGATCTTCCACCAAAAACCCAGACCAAGGGTAAGTCAGTCAGTAAGGCCGACTTGGCTAGCTCTAAGGCCATTAATAGCATGTCAACTACAAAGAAGACTGTTGTTAATGAAACTCAGAGTAAGCCAATCACTTCTACTAGCAGACTTACCTTTAGTCAGATTCTTGCTGAGAAAAACAAGAAGAAGTCTACAACACTCCCCTCTGAACAAAAAGCTAATGATGGCTTGCACTTTTCAAAGGCTGTTCAGAAGAGGTGATATACCATCCATGAGTGTTGGTGTTGTGGTAAAGTTGACCGCTTTGCCATAGATTGTTGGCACAACCATAGTGTTCCAAGGGCAAGGGTAAGTCTTCATGACAAAGCTAGTGATAGTCTTCCAGTCAGAAAATATGTAGGAAGGCATGTGCATTTTTATGCTAATCAGAACCTAGGACCCAATAATTATTGGGATCCTAAGGTAAGGTAAACTCTGTTTTGTAGGATAGTCCAAGTGCCCATACCCCCATATGGTATTTGTACAGAGGTTGTTTCAGGAATAAGACTGGAACAAATAGTAAACTGAAAGATCATACTTTAGTAAAATATGGACCCAAAGTAAGCTTTGGTGGGTCAGACAGAGGATGGTTCAAACTTAGGACTATAACAAGGAAGTTATATCTAGGTTCATACTCTAGTGAGAAATGAACCTAAGATATGCATTTGTGAAGTTGGAGAGTGATAGACAGACCATCGAGATTACTCCTCCTACTTCCCAAAAGGAAGAGGATGGAATGATGTTGTGAGCATTCCTAAAAAGGGACAAACTACACATACAATGGATGAAGACCAGCTGGATCTATCCATTAAAGTTTAAGATGTTTGAGTGGTGGGACAGAATACAGCTTCCACTTCAGCAGAATAGTGAGGAAAAGAACAAGCTGGCTGCACTCATCACAGAGTGAAGCACATGAAGTAGCTCTTCTAAGAGTAGTAAGAAAGAGGCACTTGATCCTAAGCTGAAAAGGCTCTTTATACAGAAGAGACACACTGTCAAGTGATGTACAAAAAAGACTTTCAAGTCAAGTGATATCATCAGCTGAAATGATGACTGAAAGTCATGAGGACAGAATCTGTGCAAATATTGAGGAGGAGACTGTCAAGCTAAGATGCTCCTACTGATGGGGAGCATGCTCAATCAAGGTTGCTAGACAAGCTTGAGTCTTACCTAGAGTAACTCCAGCACAGAATAGGTCAGCAATACTGATGAAGTTCAACATGTCTCTATAGACTTTGCTAAGGTTAAGAGGAGTAGACTACCCATAAGGTAGCACCTGCTATGAGAGAGCAAGTACAATCAGGTTAAGAACAGTTGGATTTCTCTAGCTATAGTTGATATAAGTTCAGCTTAGGTTGTTGGACAAGCTTGATTCTTATCAAGAGAATCTCCAGCATAGATTAGATCAGCAGAACTACTGAATACCTGAATATCTCTAAGGACAATGCTAAGATTGAGAGGGAAAATTCCAACAAATCTCCCTGCTTAAGATAATAAGAGTGTCATTGTAATGACTATAGATGCTTCAAAGGATAATGATCTATCTGGATGAAGAGATAGATTAGGCCAAGATCTCCCTATCCTATTTGAAGAGTCTCCCTTACTGAAGAAGTCATAAAGGGGGAGAAGGCAATGGGAAATGACCATGATAGAGGGGGAGTATGCTGTGCAAGTAGAGATGGTATATAAAAGAGACAAAACAGTAAGAGTGGTATACAACAAACTCAAACAGTCAGGTGGTATAAATAAGAGACATGTGCCACTAATGGTATACAATACACACTCCCTATTTTCCTAATCAGGCTTGTGTATGTATCAAGATAGTTAGAGCAAGAGGCAAATCTGTTGCTGAAGAAGTGGAAGAGATCTGACTCAGCAAGAAAATACTTTCAAGTGGTTGGTCATTGGAAGAAATCTAGCTCAATAAGGAGAGGAAGCAGTTGAAGAACAAATCTTCCTCCTCCTGGTATCACAAGAAGGATCACAACAAATTTGGGATGATGCTCTCCAAGGAGACAGATATGATCCTAAACCCAGAAAACATATTTCTTCTAACATAATATGTTATTATTGTAGCAAGGCTGGGCATGTCTGTGCTTACTGCCCAGTCAAATGGAAGGAAAACAAGTGAGAAGAAGCACCTTCACCACAGGGTGCAAGGAAGATAGGAAAAGCAAGGATGGAACTTATCTATTCCAAGAGAGAAGGCTGATGTCATTGGAGCAGCAAGAAATAAACCAGTCTTGCAATCTCAACTCCAGAATCAGATCAAAAATCTATTGGGAGCTGTTGTGCTCATTTATTGTGGATCCAGCATCAACTCCATGATATCAGGACCATAACCTTTAGATAAGTAGAACTCCTTTATATTGAGATTCTACTAGTGTGATCTAAATTGCTAGGAATCCTGCCTCTCATAGCAGGACTATGCATATTAAGGTTAAGTATCAGTTAGTTAGGGAGCATGTGGAAAAGGAAGAACTCAATCTTGAGTTTGTCCCCACAGACATGCTAGTGGCTGCCATCTTTACTAAGACACTAGATGAAGTCAGGTTCAACACCCTCAAGTTTGAGTTGGGTATGTTGAACTTGGTATAGCTTCCGTTGCTCCATGTTATACTTATGTTGCAGCACTCACCTCTCTTGCAGTTAGATAAGTTTGACATTTGATATCAAGACTCTCAAGTGATATCTAGTGGTATCAAGACTAAGATGGACTCAAGTGTCTAGTAAAGGGAATGACAAACGATGCTCTGTTTGCGGGGGAGCAAATCCAGAAGTTGCAGGAACAAGTTCAACTTCCTATTAAGTAGCATCCATCAGCTGTAGTGGATCAAAGATCATCACAGCTGATCAGCAGGTTCTTAGGACTATGCACATTCTGAGGGGGAGATCAACCCTAGTGGATGGCTATTACTCTACAGTCACTGCTGCTGTAAAGACATGTTGATGCATGATAAGAAGAATATACAGCACCACCCTTACTATAACTGCAGAAGCTTTAAGTGGTATATGAGTGGCATTGGCTCTCAAGTGGAACAATATTAGCTGCTAGCTCAAGTGGCTGCAGTGATGTATTGTATCGATATATCAACATAAACGGTATGACTCCTAGTCAAATAGTTTGTTCAGTAGGATAATTTCTAAAGTGGTATCAACATTGGATTTTATCAAGTGGTATAACATTAAGAGTTAATCTCTCCCTTGATGCTATCACCTCCCTCATTAGGAAACTTTTTTTTGAAGAAGCCAGAAAGTGGGAGAGGTAGGCAATACCTTAAACCCTAAAGGGGTAAGTGTAGATGATCTATTAAGATCCAATTGGGAGAGGTAGGCAAAACCCTAAAACCTAAAGGGGGAGGAGTGGAGCTTACTGAGTAGAATATTGAGTAGAGCAGTACTTGCCAAAAAAGGGGAGGTGGTGGCCATTACATGCCTAGGGGGAGATGTAGAATACTGAGAAGTGCATATTACTTGGAAACATTCAAGTAATATGAAGAGAACAATGTTGAGCCATTGCATGTTATGTTTCCACCCTCAAATGGCTTGAGGAAAAAATACTCCACTTAAATGTGAAGTTGTGAGGAGAGCTGTAAGCTACTTTGAAATTTTCAAGTGGTATGTGAAAGCTTACAACTGCTTCTAAATTTATATGCCTTATGTGTAAATGCTGCTTAGTATTGCTAGGCATTCTGCCTTATTCAAATAGGGGGAGATTGTTAGGAATATTGCCCTCAATGTTCCCTAGATTTGATTTGAAGAGGCATCACCATAAACACTAAGAGCATAGTTGTATTTGATGTTGGTTAAGCTCATCATGTGCAGGATGTTACTTGGAACAAGGTTAGATATACTGTCTAAGTAATGGTGAAAGGTGGTCACAAGGTAGGCAGGTGGAGAGACAAAATCTGTCGAAGTCTACAGACGTTGAGTGAGGACAGCTCACTCAATGTCAAATATAAAGAAATGTGGTAAAGTATACAGGCATTGAGTGAAGCAAGCTCACTCAATGCCAGATGAAAAAAAATGTGGTTAAGTCCACATGCGTTGAGTGAAGCAAGCTCACTCAACGCCAGATGCAAATAAATATGGTTAAGTCCACAGGCGTTGAGTGAAGCAAGCTCACTCAATGCCAGATGTAAAGAAATGTGACTAAGTCAACAAGCATTGAGTGAAGCAAGCTCACTAAATACTAGATGCCAAAAAGCACTGAGAGAAGACAAGTCAGTCAAAGCTTGACTATTTGCAAGATAGAAAAGTGGCTAAGTCCACAGACGTTGAGTGAAGGCAGTTCACTCAACGACATACTACAAAAAGCATTGAGTAAAGCTCAGATTGTCAAAGCTTTCTCTTTGATAGTAATGAAGTCTGGTTAAGTCCAAAAGCATCGAGTGATGAAGGCTCACTCGACGCCTAAGCAATTAAGACTACAAAAGTCTAGATGGCATTGAGTGATGAAGACACACCCAACAAACTCAATTCCTAAGCTGACAGAAAATCTGTCTAAGTACAGAAGCGTTGAGTAAAGGCTATTCACTCAACGCCTCATCAAGATAATAGGCTAAAGAAGAAAGCGTTGAGTGAAGAAGCTACACTCAACGCTTTCATTCAGAAATGCGACTAAGTGTTTGGCGTTGAGTGATGGAGGCTCACTCAACGCATAGTGATAGAAAATTGTCTAACTACTTTGGCGTTGGGTTATGAAGGCTCACTCAATGCCTACTAGTACAGAAAGATTGGTTAAGGCCAAAAGTATTGAGTGAAGCTTGTTCACTCAACGCCTGAGTAAGACAGAAATCTGTTTAAGTGTTTTGGCATTGAGTGAAGTTTGTTCACTCAGCGCCTATATTAAAGAGCTCAAATATGACTAAGTCCACAAATGCTGGCGTCAACAAAAGTCAATATAATTCAAAATATGGCGGGATGGATACGATACACGACAAACAGCGCCATAGTTCTACTGTACAACTTTTGTCTATTAAAGCAAAGTTGTAGCTGTCAATTTCAGTGGGGCCCACGGGTCAAAATAGCCATTGATCGGTGGAATAGAAAAGACAGAGATCGGATCGAAGAAATTTGCTTTTGGAAAACAGCTGGACTTCATCCTCTTCCTTTCCATTGTTGTAGAGGTTGAAGGTCTGGTCAAAGTCGCTGATCTAAAGTTCAACAAGCTAGTTGTTTCGATATTCATCTACAATATCAAGATTGGAGTAATATCTGAGGAAGAAGAAGAGACCAAGATAAAACCCTAGCTGCAACTGATCTGAAATCTGATACAAGTTAGTTATAGCTATCTTCACCTACTACAACAAGTTCAGAAGATATTTCTGAGTTAAAATAAGAAGTAGCAAGGTTTTACCCTAGCTACATGAACTGGATTCAAATAGAAGTTAGTTGTTGACATCTTCACCATCAATAACATGATCAGAGTAATTTCTGAGAGAGAAAGAGGTAGCAGCAAATGGCTAATCCTAGTTGCAGTCCTTCATAGTTCCAACTGATCATCTGAAGAACATTTTCTGGAAGATGTGAAGAGGTAAGCTTGAATAAGCAGTGATCTGAAAGCAGGCTCAGTGGACTAATCTCTGGAGTCAAAGTTAGGGCTGACTCTACTCAATCAAGGAAGGGAAGAAGAAGCTGAGTAGCTTTTCTACAAGTTACTTCCCACACAAGCAACCATTCATTGAAGATCTATTCTTGTTATTGTTAAGAAGGTAGGGCTGAGTTCATCTCAACTTAGGAAGGAATGCTCAGAGAACATTTTCTCTGGAGTCAAATATTAACAACAAACTCTTTCTACTGTAGGATCCTTTGGATCTGACTTGTAAGCCTGAAATTATAAAGGCTTACTGCAGGATCCTTATGTAAATCTGAGAAGTAGGGCTTTGTCCTAAGAGTAGGATCCTGTGGATCTGAGTTGTAGGGCAATTGTGCCTAAGTTGTAGGATCCTTTGGATCTGAGGTAGGGCCTTTGCTCATGAGTTGTAGGAGAGCCATACTCTCTGAGGTAGGGCTGTTCTCCCAGCCTGAGTTGTAGGGCCTTTAGGCCTGAGGTAGGTGATCTTTGGATCACTGAGTTGTAGGGCATTTTGCCTGAGCTATAAGTTTTGGAGGTGACTGAGTGGTCCTGCGGGATCGTGTTTTAAGCACTTAGGAGTCGAGATTAGAGAAGTGCCTTGTCTAATAAATTGTTAGAAATGTGGGAGGGAAAGTGTACGTACCCATAATATAAGAAACCACTATAAACATTGTGTGTTGTGTTCTTGAAAGCAAGCTAACTCAACACACCTAAAACACAAAGAAAATTTAAGATAGTCACAAGAGACTAAGAAACATATTCACCCTCCTCTAGGTGATTTAGCTTTCCTTGAAATTAAAGACTTTCAGCCACCCTTCAAGAAATGCATGCGCTAGTTGACTTTAGTTCGATGCTTCCACTTACTAGTTTGAGGTATAGTAGTGTTGATTGGAATAACATGTTGATTGTGATTTCATTGTAAACCAAGATTCAATTTATTATGGTTGGAGGCTCCCCAAGTATTATGTTAATACTCATCAATCTTTGACAGGGGATGGCTCTTTCTTTGCTTCTAGAAACTGATCAATCATCCCTAGACGAGCGTATCATTCAATTTATTATATTAGGAGTTTGCAACTTTTTGTATCGTGTCTAGGTCCTTTGTGGTATTCACAGTATTTTGAGAGATCTCCTCGATTTGGGGCAAGCGACCTGGGCTTTCTCAAGGTAGGATGATTGCGGATAATGAGAAAAACCTTTTCCTGAGAAACTTTGAGCGGCGTAAAACTTTGACAACGATGACGTTATCTTGTCTAACAAGCATTTGTGCGATGTCCACAACTCTTTTTGGGTTCTAGGCAAAGGCTATTCTCTTGGTTTTGTTTTTTAGTCTTTTGCAGACTTGACTTTTTATAAGCGATTTTCTTATCAATATTAGTAATGAACTGATTGATGAAAAGTTGTGGCAATTCTCCAAAGCTGTCGATCCTTCCTTCATCCAAGGAGTAAAATCAAGCTCAGGCCTGCCCATTCAATGTGATGGGAAACGCTTGACATAGAAGTTGGTTTGAGGCATTACAGATGTGCATTCGCATAATGTTTAACATGTGCTAGTAGGTCATCTGTTTCATCAAACTTCTTGATATCAAGGAACTTGAAGCCACACAAGATGTGGTATGCCAAGAAAGTTCGTGTGAATAGAGAGCGATTATAAAGAGGATAGGGATCCGTTAGAGCTTGATGTTTGTCTTGCTCTTTTTTTGATAGGTGGGCCATGAATCCCATTGTGAGTGAGTTCATTATATCTGGAGTTTTCACTATCCGGTTGATGGTGAAGGTGGTGAGATTTTGGTTCTTGGACAGAACCTGTTGGAGTTGACAAACTACTTGGACTAGAGAATTCTTTCTCAATGTCATAGGGATTGTGAGAGGAATGTTCGGTTGAGGCACAAAGTTCTCCTAGCTGGGGCAAGCCGACTGACTAAGTAGGTGCAGCAAGATCCTGCACCGCTCCTTGATTTCTTAAAAGGGCCAGGATGTGGGCCTTATGCTCATTCATCTGGGCAATGTGCTTAGCAAGCGCGTTATCAAACATGTCGATGGTCTCCTCGTGCCGGGGAATGTCAATGTGGATGGGAGAGGAGTCAGCATTTTTGGACCCATTCCCTATAGATTTTTGAATGGCACAAGCCTTCCTCCTTGTCAAAGTCACGAGTATCGCTAGTAGAGGATACTATCTTTGGGTTATTCTTCAGTATTTGGGGAAGCGTTTCCCACTAATAGAGCCAAACTGTTGTATGTCACTTGAAGCTCCTAGTATACCGAAGTAAATTAGGCTTCCTTAGCTCGTGGAGCGGTCGAGCGCCCAAATAGTCACAAAGTGTGTAGAGAAATGCACAAGACAATTTTTAACGTGGAAAATCGGTAAATTGGGTGAAAAATCACATGACCGGTTTAATGCCAGTCAAACTTCACTATCAACAGCGGTTTACAAGGTGTCAGAGAAATCGAGGGCAACATGTTGCTCCTCGTTACAACTTTGGGATGAGAGAAACACAAGTGCGCTCAGAGGGTGATAGACCGCCCCTCAATAAGCTCAAAATCTGTCTCTTATTGTTGGCGAAGAATGCACTTGGACGTTCCCAGACGCAATGCATTGCAGAGATGAGCGCAATAGATTTGTTGAGGTGGGCTCGTAGAACGTCTTGGATGTACGAGAATTTTTGGAGCGACCGGCGGAACGTCTTACTCTTTGGAGTGTCGTAGACTTAGGAGAATTTTGGAAGTGTGAGAAAATCTAAATAACAAGCTCTTCATTTCAAAAAAGATTAAGTTACATGAGTATCCCTCCCTATTTATAGGTAGAAGAGAAAGAATTGATATATAACAGACGATGTTGGACAAAAATATAACATTCATACATACGGTTAAAATTTCAGTCTGCTATAACCGATCAATTAGATTGTCTGCTCCACAAATTATCCGCTGGTCTCTACTTCCCAGTCCGCTGCCACTAATCTTTATTAGCAATCCACTCAATATAAGTAGATAGCTCCATAAATCCGCCAAACTTAGGAACTTAGCTCCCTTGATCATCATACTGCAATAGTAGCCTCTAATCGCAGCTTTAGCTGCTCTTCAGACAGTGGCCTATATCCGCAGCAACTTCAATCTTCTGTCCGTTAAACCCGCAACAACGGATATAACAAGACTTCTCGTACAACTAAGGAAGCGACCTCAATGGCCATAGCTTGGCAAGACCTCTGACCAGTTCGCTAGAGGTAGTCCACAAGACTGCTAGAACTAGTCTGCCAGAGGCAGTCCACAGGAATGCTGGAACCAGTCTGCTAGAGGCGGTCCGCAAGACTGCTGGAACCAGTCCGCCATAGGCAGTATACAAGACTGCTGGAACCAGTTTGCTAAAGACAGTCTGCAAGACTACTGGTGTAAGACCCTCCCCCCAAATTTAGACTGAGTCGGGTCGGAGATGGACCTTACCGCCCAAGGCAACCATCCTACACTTTCCATGTGGCTAGAACCAACTCACAAAATGTAGAATAATTGTCTTGTCAGGCTATGGAAACTCATCACATCACATCACATCACAACGGAAGAATTGAAAAATCAATATAAATATATAACAAGGCCGTAGCCATAAGTTTATACATGAGGCCTATCGGGCTAAAGAAAACTGCAACACTCTCTCTGCTTTTATCAAGCTAAGGGCTCACATCTCTAAGGACTAGAGATGAGATGGGTGCATCTGCTTGTTCTGGCTGTAAGGCTGGTACGCTCTCATGCGGTATCTTGGCCTCGCGCTGCTCCATCTCCTATTAATGGTTATTTAAAAAACTGTTAGTCATAGTACTAAGTGCATTTACACCTCCTCCTCAAGATCCCTAAACTTGGGAATGAGAGGGAGCCTTTACACTATCAACAATAGCCGAAGAAAAAAAGAGTTAGTAGAAACATTCAATATAGTGCATTTCATAACATTTGGTAGGAGCAAAAATCTTAAAGAGTGCAGCATAAAATAACTGAAAAGTAACAGCAAAAACATCAATTATTTAATAGACGCTCAACTGGCTATCATACAATCAACAAGTAATCACAACATGTAATCATACAACAGGTATCCAAAACCCTCCAACACACCGTAAGTGTTCAAACCTGTGCACATCACAGGTGTTCAAACCCATGCACACCGCAGATCTTCAAACCTACGCACACCATAGGTGTTCAAGCCTGCGCACACTGTAGGTGTTCAAACCCGCGTACACCGCATGTATTCAAACCTACACACATCCATTATGAAAGAGAGGGATAGATTTTATCTTTACTCTAGAGGGGGGATGAATAGAGTATTAAAAATTATTAACTTGTTTTTATAGCGGATTAAAAGATAGTGATATATATATGTGTATAAAGAAGATCACAACACACACAAAAAGAAAGCAATCAGCACAGACGACACAAGGATTACAGTGGTTCCCCAATAAATCTTGGTACATCCACTCTTCTACTGCCCTAGTAGGAATTCACTACAGGTTTTTTATCAGGTGCCCTGCCACCACAGGTTTTTGCTCAGGTGCCCTGTCACCATAAGATCAATTTTTCTAAGGGAGATCTAGCAACCCTTTGAGTTTTTGATCAGGTGCCCAAAAACCAAACCTAAGTCTTTTGATCAGGTGACTTATTAACCAAAGATCTAACTTTTGAAGGGAGTTAAAACCCTATACATAATTTATGGAATAAACAAAAAGGTGATGATGTTCTTTTCTGTCAATAATCTTTGAGAAGACTAGTGGATTGTTGAAGAAGAAAGCTCCCCCTTATTTGAATAGAGTTTATGATTAGGTGAGGGAGTCCTTTCTTCAGGATGTAGGCCTTCTTTGAAAACTTCTTCTTTCAGTAAATGTTTCTGAGAGATGTCAAGTTTTGTCTCATATTGAAGATCTACTGCTGGAAGAAAAACTTAAAGCAGAATGCTTATTCTTTGTAACCCTAACAAAGTATGAAATCTGTAAAACAAGATGTATCTCAAAACTATAACTGTCTCTATCTGAAGAAGAAAACTTCTGAGCATATATTTAGCATTATGAGAAGAAGTCAAATATTTGAATTCATTAACCCTGAAATGACTAGAGAATTCCCGAGAACGTAACTGCCTTGGGAATTAATTAGAAATATACTCTGTGATAAATCCACATTTAATACTCCCTCTAAACAACTATATTCGTTAGAATATTTATCATTAAATATCAGAGTCAAGGCTGTCTATAATTAAGACTTTGAATTTATTCTGCCTTCGGAATATATAATAGCCTGAAACTGTTATGCCATCTGCAAAGAAAACTGCCTAAAACACTGCACATAATTAGTTGAACTGAGCAATAATTTCGTCGACCTGAGCCTGGAGTTCATCTAACTGAATCTTCTTATTCGTCGACCTGAGCTCAGAGTTCGTCGAGCTGAGCTTGACTTTCATCGATCGGAGTTTCAGAGTTGAGGTCAGAGTTCGTCGATCGGAGCTCAGCTTTCGTCGAGCTCAACTCAGAGTTAGAACTCTGAGTTCGTCGAGCTGAGCTCGACGTTCGTCGAACTGCGCTCAACTTTCGTCAAACTTATTTTCTAAACTCTGGAATTCTTTTAAGGCAAATGACCCTGGAAAAATCTATGACCCTAGACTATACATGTTGGGTGAAAGTGAAGAGATATATCACACTAACTCTAGAGGGGGGTGAATAGAGTTTTAAAAACTTTTGATTAATTTTTATTGTGGATTAAAATAAGTGATAACTATATATAGAAAGGCAGAAAACAAAACACAGAAATCACATCACAGAGAAAATAAAAAATAGAGCAACCAGATGACACAAAGATTTTATAGTGGTTCCCCTAAAACTTGGGTACATCCACTCTTCTACCACCCTGGAAGGAATCCACTACAGATTTTTGATCAGATGCCCTGCCACCACAGGTTTTTGCTCAGGTGCCCTGTCACCACAAGATCTATTTCAAGGGAGATCTGACAACCCTTTGTGCTTTTGACTAGGTGCCCAAAAACCAAACCAAGTCTTTTGATCAGGAGACTTAATAGCCAAAGGATAAATTTTGAAGGGAGTTAAAAACCCTTTTACAGTAAGAAAAAGAAAATGACAATGTCTTCTCTTTCTCAATAATCTGAGAATACTAGTGGATTTTCTGTTGTTGTCAAAGCTCCCCCTGAGATGTAGAATTGTTCAGGAGAAAGAGAGCTTTGCTCAGGGTGTAGGCCTTTAGACTGTTTGAAGATCTTCAGGGAACTTTTAGACAGAAGTTGATGATTTTGTCTCTTGAAATTTCTGAAGCAAAAGTGTATGCCTGACTTCTTAGTTATCTCTGTGTTATTATTCTCTTTATTACTTCTTCTCCATCTATCTGACTTGAAGGAGAAAACCTTATATATTACTTGCAGATTTTAGCATTTGAAATTTTAATTCCTTTTCCTTGATTGACTGTAGAAAATCTGGGAGTTGAACGACTAAAAAATGTCTTAAATGAATTTCCTCAACTGCCCCAGTAAATAAGTCAAGTAATAACTCTGTGAAAACCATAATTAATGCTGTCATGTAACGGCTTTATTCATAAGAACATTGAGCATTAATTACCATAGAATTACAAACATATAATATAATTTGAAATACTTCTGCCTTAGTCGAACTGAAATCATCATAATGTAGTCGAACTGAATCTGAGAGAAAATAGTCGAACTCACCAAATTTCGTCAACCTGAGATCCAAATTCGTTGAACTGAATATAGCAGATAAGAGGTAGAAGATCGTCAAACAGAGCTCCAAATACATTGAGCTGAGAAGACACTTTGTCGACCTGAGATTCTGGTATGAGCTCACAGATCGTCGATCTCAACTGAACTTTTGTCGAGCTCAACTCAGAGAAGGAACCCTGAGTTCGTCGATGTAACGTCCCAATTCGCGCTAGGCCCCTTGATTGCGTATTTAAGTCTAGGGGGCTGTGGTGAGCCCAATGGGGGTGTGGGTGAACAGGTGCGAACGTACGGGAAATGAGGAAAACAAGGCAAAATGGTAATTTTGGCCGACACGGGTATGGACACGGCCGTGTCCATACCCGTGTGCCTCATGCCAAGATTAGGCTTATCAGTCAGAGAGGTACACGGATATTGGGACACGGGCGTGTCCCTACCCGTGTGCTGAGGACACGGGTCGAGACACGGTCGTGTCTCTACCCGTGTGCCGCAACCCCAACACGGCAGAAAAATATTCTGGGATGAACACGGTCCTAAACACGGCAGGCGACACGGCCGTGTCACCTGAACACGGGTAGGAACACGGCCGTGTGCCTACCCGTGTCTGCGGTGTATAAAAACGAAAAAGATCTGAAACCCTAGCATTTCATCCCCTTTCTTCTGCCCCGAAATTTCTGAGAGAGTTCTCTTGGCTGGAGGAGGAAGAGGCTTGCCGGAGCCATCCTTGGAAGAAGATTGCCGGGCCATCCTTGGCGGAAACGAAATGCCGCTACGAAGGAGTGCGAGGCTCATGGCCGGCCATGGTGGTACCGCTGGACTTGAGGTGAGCTTTCTCCCCTCTCCCTTGGTGCTAGATCTGTAGTTATTTTAGGAGAGACATCGACTCCATAGAGTCTTGATGGTGAGGAGGAGAGTTCTTAGGATAAGTCATGCCTAGGTTTTCTAGGCTTAGTCTCCCTCAACCTTCTCATCATTCAAAGTGGAGATGAGAGGGGTTTTCGTTGAGGGTTTGGCTTTGAAAGGAGAAATAAGGTTGGGTGTGATTTCTGGAGAAGTTTATGCGAGGTCGTTGCAAGGAAGAAGATGAACGGATGCCGTTCATCTCGCCTTAAGATGCGTGCAGAAATCTGATTTCTGCACGCGGCGACCTTCGTGGCCAATTTCAGAGGTGTTCTGGCCAGATCTGGGTGATCGACTCAACACGAAAGTCGTAGCCCTTGAAATTACCTTTCCAACGAGTGGTTGCACGTTTCCATGCGATACCTGTAGCCACGGGAAAGATGGTTCGAGTCCGCTGCGTTCGGGAAAATCCTGTACAGGAAACTATTTCCTGTACGTATTCGAGTTGAATTTCTTGTATGTTGCGACCAGATCTGGGCGATCGACTCAACACAAAAGTCGTAGCCCTCGCGAATACCTTTCCAACGAGGGGTTGAGCATTGTGATCGGATTCCTGTAGCTCCGGGAATCCTAGTTTTAGTATCGGGCTATCCTATATTAATGCACTTGTTAATTTATAATGTTAGCACTCTTGCAATGATTGTGATTTGCTCATTTGTTATCTTGCTCCCATATATTTATAATACTGTAGTTACTGTAATTTAGCATGGTTACTCATTTGGTTGTGTAATAAGGAATAACCATGTATTGGTAGAGAAATGGATTGGATGAGAAGGCTAGAAATTAAGAGTTGAGATTGGTATAGAATATATTTATATAGTTTGGTGTTGAACATATCTATTATGCGAAGTGTTGAGGTAAATTCATTGAATAGATGGGCGTGAATATGATGAACACTATGTGAAGAGAATTTTGTAACCATAATCCGAGCCCAAGGGGTTTATTAACAACCGATGCTTAGAGTTGTAGCCTCCCTACGGGTAGCATCGAGTGAGTTGTTTTGGGGCATGTGATGTGCGACGATTCATCGTGTCGCGATATTGAGATAATGACTGTGGCAGGTCTACGGGTTCGCCAGTCGTCACACCGATGGGAGCCAATGGGTAGACCTTGGGCGGTAGGGTTAGATACTTGGTGTCCATAACCCGAGATCTCCTCCGCGCCATGAGAACGGTTGGGCTTGCACCTCGTGCGTTTCCGAGGTTCCATCCGGTTCGAAATCAAAGGCCAGGTTGGGCTGTGTTCTTGGTGCACATCTACCCAAGACCCCTTCTGAGCCGTAGTACGCATGTGAGCTCCGCTGTTGTGTTTTTAGCGTTGAGGCGTACGAGGGCCTAGGATAGGTAGTGTGATACCACCTAGTAGTGGAGACGCCCGCTCCACTGTCGCCGTCTGGCCACGACGGACGACACCTGAGAGGTTAGCTACCTGCTCAAAAAGTGGGAACTTCAAGTCTGTGTCGACATAGCAACTTGCATGTGCGTGCGCATGATTCGGTCATAGCATAACATTCATATCATGTCATTCATTGCATACACAAGATCCTCATCGTATAAGTTTGTATGGGCACTCTTATACGATGGGTTACTTTACTGTTAAGCCGATCCTTAACTTAGCTCAATTGGTGATGAGAGTTGAAAGAACTCCATAGTTAAGCGTGCTCGGGCTGGAGTAGTACTGGGATGGGTGACCTCCTGGGAAGTCCCCGTAGTGCGGGCTTGACTATCGAGTTTGACTCATCTAAGGGGGGCTACGGCCACCAATAACCCGCCTGTGAAGGGAGAGGGGTTGGGGTGTACGGCCTGCAGGCTTGAATGTGATAGGCTTACTGCCAGTAGTGGGCCCAGGTCTGGACTACTGGTGGGCCGGCGGTGCCAGCTGGGTCCCGCAGGTTGGCGGGCCTGGACCGTTACAGTCGATCTGAGTTCAGCTATCGTCGAACACCTTTTCTGACTCTTAGAAAACTGCTTTTCTCTGGAGGTCTTCTGTCTCTAAGTCTTCTGAAGGTGAGAACCAATCAATCTAGGTTTGTTGACTTGACCTACACCCTGATATAAACCTATCACCTTAGACTATGCATGATGGGTCATCTAATAATCCTAATAGTGAACCTAGCCCAAATCAACCCTAAATAAGGTGGGGTTCCAACAATCTCCTCCTATTTGGGTGAGGTCACTATAAACAACAATAAAAGAAAAATCACAAAGCATAAAATAATATCTCGCAGAATTATAATATTTCAGCAGATATAAACAGAAGTGCCTTGTGATATATTTACAACAAATAAAAGGTAAAGTCCAAAAACAGAAATGAAAAACTGTCAAACTCTTTTTGAATTATCCTGTGAAGTTCCAGTAGAAGATTTGGTAAAAATAATTTCTCTATTGGGATCCATTGCTTGTTGTTTTGACATCTTCATATCTTCTGCTCTAAGAATTGTCACAGAAGCAGCTCTGGGTACAATTGCTTTAGGATGTAAAGACATGTAAGTATCAACATTAAAAAGGTTCTGTACCAGGTATTTGTCCAGCTCTTTCTTTCTGTATGAAGACATTGTAGTATACTGGGAAATATCCTATCCTTCTTCCTTAGCTTTTCTGATTTGAGAGAGTCTTATAAGCTCTTTAAATCTGTCCATCCTTGAATTAGGATCCATTTCTGGATAATACATTGGAGATAGAGGCCTTTCTGGACTAGATTTGTCTTTCTAAATATCTTGATCTTTCTGTTGGCTGCTTTGACTATCAGACTACTGCTGTTGTTGTTATTGTTTTCTCTGAGACTGAGTATCTGATCTAGAAGTCTTTCTATGCTGCTGTGAGTTGATCTTGATTGATAAGAGTGAGAAGTAGATCTTTAAGCATGAGAAACACTGCCTACTGAACCAGCTGCAGAAGGAGGAGGAGGACCTCTCCTAAACTGAGGTGGAGGAGAGTATCTCCTACTCTTCTTCCTAGCTTTCATTTCATTCTTTGAATATCTCATCTAGTTAGGGGAATCTAGAGTGAGAGTTATGTTGTGTAGAATGTAATAGGGAATGTCAGCAGTGGGGTTAGGTTTTGGAGTAGCTTTGGGAGGAGCCTTCTTTTTAGCTTTTATCTTTATAGAACTGGAGTCTTCTGAATCATCTGACTCATTGTCATCATCAGATTCACTGGCAAGATTATCATAAAGGGCATTAATCCTTTGAAGAATTTATTTAGAAAGCATTGGATGAGCTTGTGACTGTACACTTGTATATTTTATATCAGCCTGAGGCTGTGTTTGAACTTCTGGCTCTACAATTTCTGTAACAACTTGAGCCTGAATATAGTCAATTTCTTCTTCCATATCTTGAAACAAAATCTCATAAAGATCTGGCATGGGAGACTCAGCCCAGCCAAAAGTTGGAGGAGAAAAAGCCTTTGGCTCTGTATCAGTTATTGGCTCTATAATAATATCAGTAACTGAAAAACGTGTCCTTAGTTGCTCCAAAACTTCAGGACTTATTGGAGCTGAGTAACATACTATAGCTTTAGAAAAATCTGGAACTGAATCAAAAAAAGCTAGTAGATTGTTTCTATGCACTGAATCAAAATAATATAATAAAGAAACTATATTAACTGTGGGATTTATAATGAAATCATCAACAACGTTTATTGCTGTATCTACTGAATCTTTTTATTAACAAATCATATCATTATCTTCATCAAGAATTTCAATAATCTCTGTTGGAATTGTTGTTGTTGCTGGAGTTGGAGCTGCTACTGTTAGAGCTGGTGCTTCTTCATAGAACATCTCCCCCTGCCTGGTTTCAAAGATTCCTGAACCTAGGCCCCCAAAAGAAGGGACAGAGGAGGAGGCAGCAAACTGAGCAGATAGAAGGGAGATAGAAGCAGCTAGAGGGGCAACAGCCTTATTTATTAACTTCTCAAGAGAGGGAGTGATGAATTAAAGAATATCTTTTGCAATGTCAGATAAATTTATATAGAGGGGTTCAAGAGTAGATGGTGTGTAGGAGGATTGTTGTCCATAATTTGAACAGACAGAGAATGATTGAGGGAAGTCTATTTGTTGGAATTCTGGGAATGTTGATGGAATGTTGGATGGAAGATTGGATTGAGGGATGGCATCTGGTAATTGATCTTGAAGGGGTGAATGTTGTGGAGATGGTTGAGAAGATGGAGATGAAAGTAGATTGAATGTAGGAGATGATGGAATGTCATCAAGATGAGATGGAATTGGAGATTGAGGAGGTGGATATGATGGTGTATCCTCTTGGATATAAATTGGTGATTATGGTGAGACTGGATGAATGGAGGTAGAGGGTTGTTGAAGTGGAGTTGATTAAGGAAATATTAAATGAGGTGAAGATGGAGGATGAACAGGAGAGAGAGGAGGAGCAGGGGCTTCTTCATGAGTTGAGGGAGTGGCTGATTCGGCACTGGTGTTCTCAGAAGCTAACCTGAAAGAGGAGGCCCTAGAGGGCTTGGGGATAGTCCTCTCCCATCTCCCAAAGAGGGCAGAAGTAAGACTCTTAGAGGCATTAATAAAAATGGTCTTGGAGACCAACAATTTTGGAACCTTGGCTTGTAGAAAGATTCCCAGAATCCTTCCAAAACTCATATTCTTCTTACTGATTTTCCTTTTAATCAAATCAAACAAAATTCTTCCCCAGTCCACTGATTTCTTATTAACCAGAGCACTCATTAAATAAAATTGGTGTCTGGTAATACGATCATGCGCAGAGTGTTTTCCTAACAACACTTTGCCAACTATATCAGCCAAGAATCTATATTCTATTGATAAATTTTTCTTGAGGAGGTGGTTAGGGTTTCCTTCAGAATGACCTAACCTTTCTAGCATTTCATCAAATTCACTGCTAGATAAAACTATTTCATCTTCACCATTAACAAATCCAAAACTTCAGTCAAAATTTCTGGAGAGAGAGGAATCTGGTTACCAGATATCGAACCGATAAGAACTAGAGTATCTTGAATTTTTGTCGTGAAAACCCATTCTTTAATCTTTGACACTGGTAGTTTTATCCTGGTCGTCATGAGGAACTACAGATTTGGACCTTCAAATAATTTCAGAATATCTCAGAATATTTGATCGGAGTGAGAGAATGATTCCAAGTCTATATCAAAGCCTGCATCAAATTTCATGGCTGCGAGGAGTGCTGGAGAGACCGTCATTGCTCTATAAAAACAACAAGAGATCGAGTGCAGAGGGGAAATGGAAAGCGCGGGATGGAGTTCTGAAAAAACCTAATTATAGGTTTTAGAAGATGAAAAGACGAACTCCGTCCGACGAAAAAGGAAAAATTCGAACTCAGTTTGACGAAAACTCTCATAATGAGATAAAAGTCATCAACCTAGGTTAGAAGAGCGGTAAAACAGATCGTCGATCTCTGTTCGACGAAATATTTTCAGAAATAAATTCACCGATCTCCGTTCGACGAAAAAATTTCTCAAAGAGATTTCTTCGATCTCCGTTCGACAAAAAACTCAAGAAGAGTTCACAGATCGTTGATCTTCGTTCGACGAAAAGTGATCAATTCTTTAGACCTCGGACAGAAATCAGATTTGACCTTCTCCATTAATCATACCTAGCTGATTTAGGAAGAGCAGATGTTTCTTTTAATCCAAAGGTTTGGTGAAAATGTCTGCTCTTTGTAAGTTAGTATAGATAAAGACAAGGTTAATTTTATTTTTGTCTACACAATCTCTAATGAAATGATGTCTAATTTCTATATGCTTGGTCCTATTATGATGCACTGGATTTTGTGCAATGGAAATTGCACTAGTACTATCACAGAATATAGTTTAATTATTTAGATTGAAACCATAATCCTGGAGTTGGTTTTGAATCCACAAAATTTGTGAACAACAACTGCTAGCTGCTATATATTTAGCTTCAGCAGTTGAAGTTGACATAGTTGTCTATTTCTTACAAAACGAAGACACAAGCCTATCACCAATAAATTGGCATGTTCCTGATATACTTTTCCTGTCAACTCTACATACAACAAAGTCAGCATCTTAGAATTCAATTAATTCAAATTCTGACTCAGTTGGATACCAGAGTCCTAGATTTGGACAATCCTTTATATATCTCAAAATTCTTTTTAGGAAAATAAAGTGAGATTCTTTAGGGTTCACTTGGAACCTAGCACAAAGATATGTAGCAAACATTATATTTGGCCTATTAGCTGTGAGATATAACAAGGACCCAACATCAACTGACTTGCCCTATTCATCAGAAATAATCACAGCATTGGAAGCCATATGTGTTTACATAGCTGAGGCATCAGACATCCCAAATCTTTTAATTAGCTCCTTAACATATTTAGATTGGGAGATGAAAATTCCATTAGGGGATTGCTTCACTTGAAGACTAAGGAAGTATGAAAGCTTACCCATGCTACTCATTTCACATCAGGTCAGAAAACCTTTTGCATAGTTTGGAATAAGTAGAGCCAAAATGATGTCATCTACATATATTTATACTAGCAAAATTTTATTTTTATAATGCCTAATAAACAAAGTCCTATCTATAATGCCCCTAGTGAACTTATGCTCTAAAATAAAGCTAGCTAGGGTCTCATACCAAGCTCTTGGAGCTTTCTTTAAACCATAGAGAGCTTTATGCAACTTAAAAAAAAAAGAGGGATGAGTTTTAGAGATAAAACCTGGTGGTTTCTCCACACAGACTTCCTCTTTGAGTTCACTATTGAGAAAGGCACTCTAGACATCCATTTGGTAGACTTTGAACATCTTGAATGCTGCATAGGCAAGAAATATTCTAATAGACTCTATACAACCCCATATTCGATGAGTGGGCCCCATAAAGTTGGTGAGTGGCCAATACCCATCTAAGGCCTGAAGAGAGGCACTCGCGCAGTACGAAGGGAAGAGGAGCGGTTTGGCCCTTCGGTGAGTGCCATCCTCACCCAGCATTCTCTTGAATATTGTTAGTACCCTAGTTTTGATTTGAGTTCAGTCTTCTCTTTTAGTCTCTTGACCCAAGATTTATCTATGGTCAAAGGTTAGTTATTTAGTTAGTTTTGCTCTAGTTTAGACTTGTCATTTTTCTAGATGAAAATTTGGTTAAGTTGTTTTTCATTCGACTATGGTCGAACGCCTCTCGACTATCGTCTATCGACTGTTCGACGATCGTCTATCAGTTGGTCGACGTTCTGTCTGCGTTGATAGTTCGACTATCTGTTTGATAGGTCGACTATCTGTTGTGTTTGATAGTTCGACTATCTGCTTGGATAGTTCAACTATCTGATAGTTCGACTATCTGTTTGATAGGTCGGCTATCTGTTTTCTTTGATAGTTCAACTATCTGTTTGATAGGTCGACTATCTGTTCTATGATAGTTCGACTATCTGTTTGATAGGTCGATTATCTGTTCTCTTTGATAGTTCGACTATCTTCTTGGATAGTTCAACTATCTGATAGTTCGACTATCTGTTGATAGGTCGACTATCTGTTTTGGTTGATAGCTCGACTATCTGTTTGATAGGTCGACTATCTGCTTTCTTTGATAGTTCGACTATCTATTTGATAGGTCGACTATCTGCTTTCTTTGATAGTTCGACTATCTGTTTGATAGGTCGACTATCTGTTTTCTGTGATAGTTCGACTATCTGTTTGATAGGTCGACTATCTGTTTTCTTTGATAGTTCGACTATCTGTTTGATAGGTCGACTATCTGTTTTCTTTGATAGTTCGACTATCTGTCCTGATAGATCGACTATCTGATAGCTCGACTATCTGTCCTGATAGTTCGACTATCTGCTGTGGTAGTTCGACTATCTTATTTGATAGTTCGACTATCTGTATCGTTCGACTATCTGTCTGATAGGTCGACGATCTCTGTGCTTCGGTCGACAATCTCCGAGGGTTGTTCGACGTTTTGTTGTATGTCTTGAGTAATTTTGTCATCTTCTATGATGTGATTTATTTCATATTTATTTTGGCATATTTTATAAAAGATTATTTGAATAAAGTTGTGATATTATTTCCATGCAATATCTGCTCCATTCCTTATGCATGAGCCAATCTTTTTCTGACAAAGTTGTTTGTCTTATTAGTTGAGATATGTTTTCTGCTTTATCTGCCAGGCTGCCCTTTATAGCCGTTAGACTCAAAGTCTTCCTTGGCCGTAAAGAGTCTCTTCTGATGTGACTTTCTCTGGTATTATTTTATCAGAGTTATTTGCAGCTTCTTAGAAAGCTTTATCCTCTTATAGGATATCTGTCTGCAGATTTTGTTTTTGCTTTATGCTTTTTGCAGCCAAGTTTGCTGATGCCAGAAGAAGACAAAGATTCAAACTCAAATTAAAGCCGTTGCAAAGGCTCATATAAAAAGAGCTTCTTTTTGAAAGAAAAAAACACAGTACCCAGATCATATACTCTCAGCAGCATAGAGAAATAGAAAAAGCAAGAAAGTTCTACTACTCTCAGCTCATTCACATCCAACTGAGAAGAAGTTTTAGCTCTTCACTTTTCTTCATCCTGAGTTCTCCTGCCTCCAGGAAGATCTTCACTCAGAGCTTTTTGAAGAAGAAGATAGCTGCCTGAAGAAGAATTTTCATTTCATATTTATTATCTTCTTGTAGCTTTTTCCTTCAGATTTTCTAAAGTGTTTTCTACACTGAAGCAAGACTTCACCTGGACATTCTTTTAGCCAGGGGGAGCCTTGACTCTTTAGAGCTTTCTAGCTCAGTGCAAGTTCTTGAGCTTCTCTAATTATATTTAAAATAGAGAAGACGTTTTAACCTCCTTTCCCCCTCCTATAAAGGGTTATTACTCCCTTCAAAAGTATACCTTGGTGGCAGGGCACCTGATCAAAAACCTGTGTTGGTTTTTAGACACCTGATCAAAGTCTAAAGGGTTTCTAGATCTACCTGAAGCAGATCTTGTTGGTGGCAGGGCACCTGATCAAAAACCTGAGTGGATTCCTACCTTGTTGGTAGAAGAGTGGACGTACCCAAGTTGTTTGGGGAACCACTATAAATTCCCTTGTGTCGTCTGGTTGTTTAATTTATTACTTGTGTTGTTGGCTGTGATTAGTTTTAACTAGGTTTGCTAGTTGCTGTTTAGGATTCCAAGGCTTAACTGTAATTATAGTTGGCTGCCTTTTGTGCACAACACTTGTGTTAGGCTTTAGGGTTACTTCTCAAATATCTATAACCTTCATTCCGCAATTAACTCCAAGGGAGTTGAGTAGACAGTCAACTTTGCTAGTGCAATTTTTGATTACTCTATTCACCCCCCCCCCCCCTCTAGAGTAGTATCTATCCCTTTTCTTTCAATTGGTATCAGAGGGAGGTTTACTAACTGTATAGGCTAACACCTAAGTCACAAGATCCTGATAGATACCAAGCTTATAGATATTCACTTTCACTTCATGGCCCAGTCCAAGGATTACTCTAGCACCAGACCTCCAGCATGCAACTTAGCTAAGTTTAGCATCTGGAAGGGAAGGATTAAGTTATATATGAACTTTATTGATGAGAGTATTTTTGCTTCTATTTTGACAGGACCACCAAGAGCACTTGCTGCAACTACTGCTTCATCATCAACTGATATGAGTGCAGTGCCTCCTCCAGATTACAATGATGAATACAAAAAGGCAAAGATAGCAGATGCCAAAGCAATGAACATTCTGGCTCAGACAATGTCTGATGAAGTATTCCAGAAAGTTGCTGACTGTCCCTCAGCAAAAGCAATGTGGGATACACTGAACCAGATTGTAGCTGGTTCAGCTGATGAAAGGAAGGACAGAAGGTCCAACCTTATCTCCCAGTATGAAAACTTCAAGAAAACTGATGCTGAATCAGTTGAAGCAATGTACACTCGGCTCAGCTCAATCATCAATGAGCTGAGGACTCTTGACAAGGATATATCATTGACAGAGGTCAATGATAAGATTCTTATGTGCTTCCCTAGCACATGGGATCTGAGGATCTGGCCTATCAAGGAGGCCAGAAGTACAAATGAAATCTCAACAGAAGCTCTCCTTGATAAGCTCAAGTCTTTTGAGCAAGTGCTGAAGACCAGGGAAGCTGAGGCTGAAGCAAAGACTCCAACTCCAACAAGAAAAGAGCAATCTCTTGCTCTCAAAGCTGCTGAAGCTTCTGAAGGAAGCCAGTCCAATGAGTAACTGATGGAATTATTTGCCAAAAGGTTTCTCAAGATGGGAAGGAAAGAATTCAGAAAGAAATCTTCAAAATATGAAGAAAAACTAAGGTATGATCGTACTCCTACTAAAGAAATAATTTGCTATGGTTGCAGGAAGCTTGGACATATTCTTCCAGACTGTCCAGAGGAAAAGAATAAAGAGAAAAGGAAAGACAAGGATCAGCACAGGAAGCATTCCAAGACATCCTCCTACAAGAACAAAAAGAAGGAGAGAGGTTTTGTTGCTGAAACCTGGAGCGATTCTGATGAAGAATCTTCCTCCTCAAGCTCCAGTGAGGATGAGCAAGAAAAGAAGGCAAAGGAAGTTTGCCTGATGGAAATTGATGCCTGCAACAATCACTCAGCTGCAGAGAGTTCAGATTCTGATGAAGAAATGCCAACAGAAGATGAGGTATTGTCTTCTTACGATTTTACATCTGCTGAATTTAAATCAGATTTTAAATCTTTGTGTTTAGATTTAATTAGTTCTGAAAAGGAAATTAAGGACCTTAGAAGTAAACTTGCTGAATCTGAACTTATCTCTAATGAAAACATTAGGTTAACAGCAGAACTCACTAATTCTAGTGAAGAAATAAAATTCCTTAAGAATGAATTAGCTAAGTCCAAAAGGTTAGAAGAATCTCTGAATGGTAGAAGCCTTAAGCTGCTTGAAATAACCAGCATGTCTAACACTAGGTCAGGCAATAACAAATTAGGCTTAGGAGCTTCATCTAGTGAACCCCCAATTATTCTTAAAAACCATCTTTCAACCCCAGTGAATTTTATTTCAACTAGTGGAATAAAAAACACTAAGCAAGTTAATTAGGTTAATAAAGCTTTAAATAAAGCTAAGAGAGAGAAAAGAAAACAAAAGTTTAAGGAAATACAAAGAACGTCGAACGCTGCTCGACGATCGCAGGCTCAGTGGTCGAACGGAGATCGACGATCTGAGCACCCATCGTCGAACGCTGATCGACGTTTTCAACATGAATTTCAAAACTTTAACCAGAACTTTAGAAATCCGAATGTAAATAGAAACCCTAGGTTCATTGACCCATCATCAGCATGGAGAATCCCACCTAGGAGATCTTACCCGTTAGGTTATCACCCTCAACCTGCTTATTCATTTATTTCCAGTTTTTCTTATGTGAAAAACAAGGGACCCAAGGTTACCTGGGTCCACAATGTTTAACTTATTTTTCTACAGGTAAAGACCTATCCTATCGCTCAGAATAAGTGGTATTTGGATAGTGGTTGCTCCAAGCATATGACAGGAAATAAATAACATCTGTCAAGGTTCAAGGCCAAGCTTGGCCCAAAGGTAATCTTTGGAGATTCAAGCTGTGGTCAAACTGAAGGCTATGGCAGGATGACAATTGGAGCTGTAACATTCAAGAGAGTTGCTTATGTAACTGGACTGAAGCATAATCTCATTTCAGTAAGTCAGTTATGTGATGCTGGATACCAGGTATCATTTTCTAACTCTCTTTGTAATATTACTTTAAATAATAATGTTGTGTTAGTAGGTATTAGACAAGGTAATATTTACTTAGTAGATTTTAACTCAACTCACTCTGAAATCTGCTTATTTAATGAAGTAACAAATAATAATACCTTATGGCATAAAAGGCTTAGCCATGTTAACCTCAAGAATATATCTAGGTTATCTAAGCACAACCTTGTTAGAGGTTTACCTTCTTGCCCCTACAAGAAGGAGAGCCTATGCAAGGCTTGTCAATTAGGCAAGCAAACCAAGAATTCATTTAAATCAGTAAATAAAAGTGATTCTCCTAGAATCCTGTATTTATTACATTTGGACCTATTTGGCCCAATAAATGTACAGAGTTTAGGAGGGAAGTATTACACCCTAGTCATTGTAGATGACTTCTCTAGGTTCAGTTGGGTGTTCTTTTTGAGAACTAAGGCTGATAACTTCAAAGCCCTTACAGATTTTCTATTATGTGTGCAGACTGAGTACTCTACTCATGTGGCCTTGATCATAAGTGATCATGGTACTGAGTTTGACTCTCTTCTCATGCAAGAATTCTGTGAGAGAGAAGGTATCAAACATAGCTTCTCATCTCCTAGAACTCCCCAACAAAATGGGGTAGTGGAAAGGAAAAACAGAACCCTGATTGAAGCTGCAGGCACATTATTGGCAGATGCTAATATGCCTCTTTCCTATTGGGCAGAAGCTGTTAGTACAGCCAACTATGTCTTGAATAGAAGTCTGATACACAAGCTTAAGTGTAAAACTCCTTATGAGTTGCTTAAAGGAAAGAAACCTAAAATAAATTATTTTAGAGTATTTGGTTGTGTAGTTTATATTCATAATAATAATAAAGAATACCTTAGAAAGTTTGAAGCAAAAGCTTCAATGGGAATTTTTCTTGGATATTCCCAAGTAAGCAAAGCTTATAGGGTATTTAATAAATCATCTTCTAAAATTGAAGAGTATGTTCATGTGTGCTTTGATGAATCTCAAATGTTTTACAAGGAGAAGGAAACTTCCCCTTCCTCAAGTTCATTGCAGGTACCAGAATCTAGCAAAGATGTCACTCAAGAGATTCTCCATCTATCAACTCTTCATATCACTGAATCAGACAGTGATGAAGACCTTGCAGAAGTTGTTGCTGTACCACCAATAGTAGATCAAATTCCTCCTGAGGAATTAATCCCAACTATTGCTGAAGATCACATCCCACCTGCTGATGTTGTCACACTTAGAGATCATCCTACATCTCAAGTGATAGGAGACATATCAGCTGGTGTTCAAACAAGACATCAATTAAGACAGGATGTCATACATGCTTGTTTCCTTTCAAAGATTGAGCCCCTCACCATTAAAGATGCAGAGCTAGATCCCCACTGGATCATTGCTATGCAAGAGGAACTTAATCAGTTTAAAAGATGTAAAGTATGGACTTTGGTTCCAAGACCTAAAGGCCAACTGATCATAGGCACCAAGTGGGTGTATAGAAACAAGTTGGATGAAATGGAATTATTATAAGGAACAAAGCTAGGCTTGTAGCTCAGGGCTACAGACAGGAGGAAGGTATAGATTATGACCAACTGATCATAGGCACCAAGTGGGTGTTAGTACCCTAGTTTTGATTTGAGTTCAGTCTTCTCTTTTAGTCTCTTGACCCAAGATTTATCTATGGTCAAAGGTTAGTTGTTTAGTTAGTTTGCTCTAGTTTAGACTTGTCACTTTTCCAGATGAAAATTTGGTTAAGTTGTTTTTCGTTCGACTATGGTCGAACGCCGTTCGACTATCGTCTATCGACTGTTCGACGATCGTCTATCAGTTGGTCGACGTTCTGTCTGCGTTGATAATTCGACTATCTGTTTGATAGGTCGACTATCTGTTGTGTTTGATAGTTCGACTATCTGCTTGGATAGTTCAACTATCTGATAGTTCGACTATCTATTTGATAGGTCGACTATCTGTTTTCTTTGATAGTTCGACTATCTGTTTGATAGGTCGACTATCTGTTCTGTGATAGTTCGACTATCTATTTGATAGGTGGACTATCTGTACTCTTTGATAGTTCGACTATCTGCTTGGATATTTCAACTATCTGATAGTTCGACTATCTGTTGATAGGTCGACTATCTGTTTTGGTTGATAGCTCGACTATCTGTTTTATAGGTCGACTATCTGCTTTCTTTGATAGTTCGACTATCTGTTTAATAGGTCGACTATCTGCTTTCTTTGATAATTCGACTATCTGTTTGATAGGTCGACTATCTATTTTTTGTGATAGTTCGACTATCTGTTTGATAGGTCGACTATCTGTTTTCTTTGATAGTTCGACTATTTGTTTGATAGGTCGACTATCTGTTTTCTTTGATAGTTCGACTATCTGTCCTGATAGATCGACTATCTGATAGCTCGACTATCTGTCCTGATAGTTCGACTATCTGCTTTGGTAGTTCGACTATCTTCTTTGATAGTTCGACTATCTGTATCGTTCGACTATCTGTCTGATAGGTCGACGATCTCTGTGCTTCGGTCGACAATCTCCGAGGGTCGTTCGACGTTTTGTTGTATGTCTTGAGTAATTTTATCATCTTCTATGATGTGATTTATTTCATATTTATTTTGGCATATTTTATAAAAGATTATTTGAATAAAGTTGAGATATTATTTCCATGCAATATCTGCTCCATTCCTTATGCATGAGCCAATCTTTTTCTGACAAGTTGTTTGTCTTATTAGTTGAGATATGTTTTCTGCTTTATCTGCCAGGCTGTCTTTTATAGCCGTTAGACTCAAAAAGTCTTCCTTGGCCGTAAAGAGTCTCTTCTTATGTGACTTTCTCTAATATTATTTTATCAGAGTTATTTGCAGCTTCTTAGAAAGCTTTATCCTCTTATAGGATATCTGTCTGCAGATTTTGTTTTTGCTTTATGCTTTTTGCATCCAAGTTTGCTGATGCTAGAAGAAGACAAAGATTCAAACTAAAATTAAAGCCGTTGCAAAGGCTCATATAAAAACAGCTTCTTTTTGAAAGAAAAAAACACAGTACCCAGATCATATACTCTCAGCAGCATAGAGAAATAGAAAAAGCAACAAAGTTCTACTGCTCTCAGCTCGTTCACATCCAACTGAGAAGAAGTTTTAGCTCTTCACTTTTCTTCATCCTGAGTTCTCCTGCCTCCAGGAAGATCTTCACCAGAGCTTTTTGAAGAAGAAGAAGAAGATAGCTGCCTGAAGAAGAATTTTCATTTCATATTTATTATCTTCTTGTAGCTTTTTCCTTCAGATTTTCTGAAGTGTTTTCTGCACTGAAGCAAGACTTCACCTGGACATTCTTTTAGCCAGGGGGAGCCTTGACTCTTTAGAGCTTTCTAGCTCAGTGCAAGTTCTTGAGCTTCTCTAATTCTATTTAAAATAGAGAAGACATTTTAACCTCATTTCCCCCTCCTGTAAAGGGTTATTACTCCCTTCAAAAGTATACCTTGGTGGCAGGACACCTGATCAAAAACCTGTGTTGGTTTTTAGACACCTGATCAAAAGTCTAAAGGGTTTCTAGATCTACCTGAAGTAGATCTTGTTGGTGGCAGGGCACCTGATCAAAAACCTGAGTGGATTCCTACCTTGTTGGTAGAAGAGTGGACGTACCCAAGTTGTTTGGGGAACCACTATAAATTCCCTTATGTCGTCTGGTTGTTTGATTTATTACTTGTGTTGTTGGCTGTGATTAGTTTTAACTAGGTTTGCTAGTTGCTGTTTAGGATTCCAAGCCTTAACTGTAATTATAGCTGGCTGCCTTTTTTGCACAACACTTGTGTTAGGCTTTAGGGTTACTTCTCAAATATCTATAACCTTCATTCCGCAATTAACTCCAAGGGAGTTGAGTAGACAGTCAACTTTGCTAGTGCAATTTTTGATTACTCTATTCACCCCCCCCCCCCCTCTAGAGTAGTATCTATCCCTTTTCTTTCAAATATCTCGCGTGCAGGCGCGCGTGTGAGATCAGCTCTTGCCAAGATAGTTGAGTGGTCGCTCAGCCAGGCATTCTCCCTTGAGGTGTCGTTAAGGTGGCGAGTACGTTGAGCTCCCAGCACTCGCCCACTTTAGCCGAGTGATGCTCTCATAGATCACTCGCCTAGTAGGGCCTAGAGGAAAATTACCTGGATGCCCTAAGAGGTCTGTATTAGCTATTCAGAAAAGTGGAGTTTGGCTATTAGCAGGCCAGCCCAGGGTGTTTTTAGAAATTCCAGACAAGTGGTGGTTGGTTATTTGCAGGTCATTTTCAGAAATCTATAAATAGACCCAAGGGGTATCTCAGAAGGATGCTCACTTGTCTCCCAATCTCTTAGTGCTTTTCTGAGGTTCCTTAGCCCGACATTTTGTTAAGGAGGGGAAGCACTCAGTGATCTTCCAGGTGTGTGGTGGGTCCTCCATGTCGAGCCCTTGGGTCTGTTCCATGTCCTTTTCCCTTTGGTTGTTCGGCTTGCAAGAGAGTAGTAAGTGTGCAATCACCCCTTCCCCAAGGGTGAACTCCATCGAGGCCAAGTTTTCAGTTTCAACATTCTGGTGCGGTGAGTGTGGAGTGTGGTTAGCATAGAAAATCTTCAGCAAGCTCGATGACTGGAGGAGAAGGGCAAGGTTCGGACAGGGCCGACTCACCACCCCTACCCCTCTCGCCACGGTGGGGATGTTCGAGGGATCTAGGCAGGAGTACTCAACTTGGTCAGATTCGTGCTCGATGCGCATGCCGAGTGCTCGATACCAGCAGTCCCTGTTCTCGTTGTTCCAGCTCTTGGCGAGGACGCTCCCGGAAGGCGGGCTTGGAAAGAAGTTGTAGAGGAAGGAAGAGGCGGTGAGCTCCCCGGGCGAGTACTCTTCCCGTTCTCGGTGAGCAGCAGTAGGTTCAGTGAGATGTGGGTGCGAGATCGCCCAACTCGATCAGTAGGGGAAGGCAGCCCCTTCAGCGAGCTAGTTTATTCTGCCCCGGTTCCAGAGGGGTTCAGGGAGCCCTAGATGTCCTACTATACTGGGAAGGGAGACCCGGTCCAGCACATCCAGTGGTTCAAGGACGTGGACTCGATCCGACAGATGTAGGATGGGTTTAAGTGCAGGCTCTTCGCCATCACTCTCAAGGAGAAGATGAGAGAGTGGTTCCACCAGCTACTGGCCAGCTCCATTTACTGTTTCGAGGACCTGCGTCGGGGGTTCATGTTGAGGTTCACCACCTCCAAGAGGAGGAAGAAGGAGTCGGAGTCCCTGTTCCACATCAAGCAGGGGATGAACGAGACCTTGGGGATCTACGTGGACCGGTTTCAGGAGGAGGTGACCCATGTCCAAGAGATGCCAGGTCACACCCTAATGATGGCCTTCACCCTAGGGATGCAATAGGGTTTCTTCAGAATGGAACTGAAGAGGGTGCCGCCCCTCTCCTACGAGGAGCTAATGGAGAGGTAAACAAGAGAATTCGACGGGGAGGCGTCGAATCCAGAGTTTTCCCGGAAGCTAGCCAGGTGGGCCACGAAGGAGGAGAGGCCAAGAGGTGGCAGAGGTCAAGAAGAGAGAAGGGTTGAGCCCCGGTATAGGGAACAACAATAGCAACCCATGTGGGGGCAATAGGAGCGGAACCATCGGCTAGGTTGGAGGATAGAGTGGCAAGACCAGGGGCCGCGGAGAGGTTTCCAGGGAGGAGACAATCGTCAGGGGGGTCAGGGCCAATTTTACCCTCCAGGAGGGAGGGAGGGCAAGAGACCACCTCTCCTTGACAAGAACCAGGCTATGGCTATAGCCATGGGGGAGAGGAGGATAGTGGAGCGGAGGAGGAGAAGGGAAGTTAGGGTGGAGCTACCATACTGCTACTTCCATTAGGAGGAGGGGCACGCCACGGCCACATGCCCGGAGTTCCTCGAGATGACAGGAAACAGGGAGCAACAGCAAGAGCAAGATCGCCAGGGAGTGTAGATTGAAGAAGTCCTTCCTCGTGTAGAGGAGGACAGGTGTGAAGACCGGGAAGATTTCTGGGCCCGGGGAGGGATCAGAGTGATCCACATGGGGGGGTCGAGGCTTCCCGCAAGGCAAGTCTCCACACTATATATCGCCAGAGCGTTGGCTCAACATCCTAGACCCCACCCCTGGAGGAGAAGATCACCTTCTCAAGCAAGGATATGTCGGGTCATGAGGATCCCTTCTGCGACGCGCTGGTCATCCAGACAGTGATCGATAACTTCACCGTCTCCTGGATCCTCATCGACAACGGGATCTCGGTCAACGTCATCTTCAAGAAGGCATTTGATGCAATGAAGGTGGAGGCCAAGAGGGTGTTGGCCTCATATAGACCCTTGTTCGGGTTCTCGGGTGAGAGGAAGGAGGTAGAAGGAGGAGTGGGCCTCCATGTCACTTTGGGGGGTAGTCCCGCACCTGCAGGTTTGTCATTGGGGATGCCCCCAGTAGCTACAACGCCATATTTGGGCAACCCCTCATCAGTGCATTCCAATGCGCTCCGTCATCCTTCCACCAATACCTAAAGTTCAACGCCGAGGGGATCAAGGTACGGGTTTGGGGTGACCCCAAGGTGGCAAGGGAGTGTTATGTCACGGAAGTGAACTCCGTCTCATGGCAGCAGAGGGCCGAGTAGATGGAGCGAAGGATGGAGGAGGCAGAGAAGGAGGCAGGAGTGGAGATGGAGGTGGAGGAAGACTACATCCGGCTGGAGGTGGCAGAGGAAGTCCTGGAGCTGGCCAAGGCAATGGTCGTGGAGGAGGCAGAGAGGAGATTATTGCCCTAGGAGGGGAGGATGTTAGAGAATGGTGTGAGCAGTCTCGTCTGGAGGCTGTGTAAGTGGTGGTAGAGATGGATATTCTCACCCTCGGGGGGAGGGTGGAAAAAGTCCGCATCAGAGGGGGGATTACCCCGTCAGATCAAGAGAGGATGCTGGATTGCATCTAAAAGAACGTGGACGTCTTCGCTTGGAGTGTCGCGGAGATGTCAGGGATTGATGTGGACGTGGCCTGCCATCGCCTCAACTTGGACCCAGAGGCTCGCCCCATCCAGCAGAAGAAGAGGTCCTTTACGGACAATCTAGCTGAGCCAATCAGGGAGGAAGTGGCCAAGCTCCTCAAGGTTGGCTTTATATCCAAAATACAGTACCCCGGCTGAGTCTCCAATGTGGTGATGGTTAAAAAGGAGACGTCTAGTGGCATATGTGTGTTGATTTTTCTCTACTTAATAAATCATGCCCCAAGGATTGTTATCCCTTGCCTCAGATCGACGCGCTGGTTGACTTAGCTGTCGGTTTTCCTGTAATGAGTTTTCTATATGAATTTTCAGGTTACCACCAGATAGGGATGCACACTCCTGACATCAAAGATATCTCCTTCACCACAGGGGATGGGTTTTACTACTACAAGATGATGCCCTTTGGGCTAAAGAATATAGGGGTGACCTATAAGAAGATAATGGACAGGATCTTACCAGGTCAAAAGGGGAGAAACTTGGAGGTGTATGTGGATGATCTTATGATCAAGAGTCGAGTCGTCGACTCTCACCTCCAGGACCTGGAGGAAACCTTTACCACCTTGCGCGAGTACAAGATGCGGTTGAAACCCCTTAAATGTTTCTTCGGGGCAAGCAGGGGCAAGTTCATAGTCCATCTCCTTACCCCTGCAGGTGTAGAGCCCAACCCTGACAAGGTGAGGGAAATCATGGAGTTGAGATCACCCCGAAACACTAAGGAGGTGCAACGGTTGACAAGGAAGCTGGCAGGATTGAGCAGGTTCCACTCCCGGGCTGGAGATAAGTGCTCCCCCTTCTTCAAAACTTTAGGGGGCCAGAAGTTCGCATGGACTAGGGAGTGCGAGGAGGCATTCCAGGCCTTGAAGAGGCAGTTGGCTCAGGCCCCCTGCTCCAAAGGGCAAAGGAGGGGGAGGACCTATCTTTATATCTAGGGGTCGGAGCAGAGGCCTTGAGCTCCATCCTGGTTCGGAAAGAGGGGAAGAAGCAACTCCCCATATATTATGTGAGTCATGTCCTGAGGAAGATAGAACTCTGGTATCCCATCTTGGAGAAGCTGGCCTTCGCTTGGGTCATCTCAGCTCGGAGACTCAGGCCCTACTTCCAGGCACACTCAGTTCGGGTGGTGACTTACCATCCCATCCGTAATATCTTTGAGGGGGTGGAGCATTCGGGCCGGTTGGCCAAGTGGTCAGTGGAATTCTATGAGTTCGACATCTCCTTCGTTCCCTGTCTCTCGATCAAGGCCCAAGCAATGGCCTACTTTCTGGCTGACTACGTGGTTGAGGTGGTGGAGGCAGAACTCACTCGCCCAATTCCTTGGAAGGTGATGGTGGACGGTGCCTCAGGCCGAGTACGAAGCGGTGATCGCGGGGCTCCGTCTTGCCAGTGAGCTAGGAGTGCATGATGTTGAGGTCCTCACTGACTCCATGGTAGTGGCTTCCCAGATCAACGGGGAGTTTGAGGTAAGGGAGCCTACCCTGCAGTTATACTTGGAAAAGGTGAAGGGGGTCATCAGTATGTTCAAGACCTTCTCCATCCGACATGTCCCTCGGAAGGAAAATGAGCATGTGGTTTAGTTAGCCAAGCACAACCCCCGGGTGGGGGATACCATCACTAACCTGTTCCGCCCATCCATCGAGGAAGGAAAGCTAATGGAGGTGGACCAACACCCCTCATGGATGGACCCTTTCGCAACCTTCTTGTCCACAGGAGAGTACCCGGAGGGGATGGATAGTAAAAAGTTCAAGCATAAGTCGGCATACTATCTTATGAATGATGGGCAGCTATATAGGAAGACCCTCTACGGCATGCTGGCACGTGGCGTGGCTGAGAGGGAAGTCCAGAAGATCCTGGATGAAGTCCACTCAGGGGAGTGTGTAAGCCACTCAGGGGGCAAAACCTTGGAAGGAAGAATCATTAGGAAATGGTACTTTTGGCCGACCCTGAGCCATGACACCACAGAGTTCGCAAAGAAGTGTAGCAAGTGCCAGTTGTTTGCCCCCCTCCAAATACAGCCATCTCAGCACCTCAGGAGCATCATGATGCCCTGGCCCTTTGCAATCTGGGTAATGGATCTGGTAGGGCCTTTCCACCAGGCTAGCGGGCAGAGGAGATTCTTGTTGGACATGATTGATTATTTTTCTAAGTAGTTATAAGTCAAGGCATTGCCCAAGGTAACCTCCCAGGTCATCAAGAACTTTGTGTGGGGGAGATCATATGTCGGCACGGGTTGCCCCAGGCCATTGTCACGGACAACGGGCCTCAATTCGCTAGCGCCGAGTTCATTAGTTTTAGTGGGCAACTCGGGATTGATCTCAGGTTTGCTTCGGTTCACTACCCTAGGAGCAACGGGCAAGGTGGAGGCAGCGAACAAGATCATCGTCAATTTCCTCAAGAAGAAGGTGGAAAATTTGAAGGGTAGCTGGGTGGAGCAGCTTCCTTTAGTTCTTTGGGCCCTTAGAACCACTCCCAACACCGCCACATGAGAGACCCCCTTCAATCTCTCTCATCGATGCGAGGCGGTGCTTCCCATAGAGTTCAAGTTCCGGACACCTCGGGTGGTCGAGGCAGAGGCTGACAGGGAAGAATGGCGAGCTGAAAATGAGGTTGAGCTGCGGCTCTCTCTCGACATGGTGGAAGAGCTGCGTGACTTCTCTTCCATCTGGAAAGAAGAGGTGAAAATAAGAATGGCCAAGTACTTTGACAAACACTTCAGGGTCAAACAGTTTACCGATGGAGACTTGGTCCTAAAAAAGGTGGACGCAGCCGGGAGGTCGTCGGCAGTGGGGAAGCTCAACCCAAATTGGGAAGGCCCGTATATCGTCCAGGAGGCTCTAAGGTTAGGGGGTACCGCCTCCAAAATGTGGAGGGTGAGACCCTAAGTCACACCTGGAGTGGTGATGACTTAAAGCGTTTATATCTGTAAAAATATGTACATTCACTTCCTCATTACCTATGAAATCTATTGTTGCTCCACCCCTTTTGTAGATCGAGTTTATTATTAGCGAAGCTAGGTCTTGGGATGCTCCAGTTGCCAGGCTTTCGCTTAGCTAGCAGGGACAGGATAGATAGAAGGATGTTTTCTCCCTCCAGGGTTAGGTCCCGAGACGCTCCCGCTACCAGGCTCCCACCAAGCTAGCAGGGCAGGGATCCTCGAAGTGACGTCATTATGACCCTAGAGGTGGAGTCCTGTGGAGGCTCAAAACCCGCCGTCAGGCTCTCACCTAGCTGATTAAGCCGGTGGAAGCACCCGGAAGTTGGCCAGAAGGATGCTTTCTCCCTCCAAGGTTAGGTGCTGAGATGCTCCCGCTACTAGGCTCCCACCAAGATGGTAGGGTCGGGATCCTCGAAGTGGCATCATTATGAACCTAGAGGTGGAGTTTGGTGGAGGCTCAACACCCGTCGTCAGGCTTTCACCTAGCTGATTAGGCCGGTGGAAGCACCCGAAAGTTGGCCAGAAGGACGTCTTCTCCCTCCAGGGTTAGGTCCCGAAACGCTCCCGCTGCCAGGCTCCCACCAAGCAGGCAGGGCCGGGATCCTCGAAGTGACATCATTATGACCCTAGAGGTGGAGTCCGGTAGAGGCTCAACACCCGTCGTCAGGCTTTCATCTAGTTGATTGAGCCGGTGGAAGCACCCGGAAGTTGGCTAGAAGGATGTTTTCTCCCTCAAGGGTTAGGTCCCGAGACGCTCCTGCTGCCAGGCTCTGGGATCCTCGAAGTGATATCATTATGACCCGTGATGTTGAGTCTGGTGGAGGCTCAACACCAGCCATCAGGCTTTCACCTAGATGATTGGTCCGGTGGTAGTGCCCGGAAGTTGACCAGAAGGATGTTTTCCACCTCCCAGGTTAAGTCTTCGATTAAGGAAGATTCCATAACCAGCCCTCAGCTAGTCTCATCAATAAAACAGACCCGAAGGCCAAGGATTTCCTCAAAAGAAAAAAAACAAACCTTCAGGAAGATATCGTCAAGGGGATCTCGTCATTCCGAAGGGGGCAAGCAAAGGTGGATGCATAAAACTTACTCTCGCAAGCCTAAGAATTTGCACGTGCGTGAGTTAAAAGGGCGAGAGCGGCATGATGTCCAATCCTAAGAGAAACATTGGCACAAAGGGTCGCGAGATGTTTCGGACTTGAGCTAAACGAGAGCACGGATTGAACGCATTTCGAGGTACCGCGTCACTCGGCCTTGCAAAAAGAAAAGAAGAGGCGAGAATTTTTTATAAAACAATGTATGTCACTCATCTAGAGGTTTTTTATATTGTAAAAATGGGCAAGGCCTAAAAGAAAAAGCACAGTAAAAACAAAAAGGGTAGGGGCGAGAGCCTCAGGGCGGCGAGGTCGAGCTATTGCTCTCGCTAGAATCCTCATCTTCACTCCGTGCGGGCTCAGGTACAGGCTCAAAGAGTTTTGGCATCAGGATCTTGGTCGTCACCTTCTCGCCATCGCTATTGAGGAAGACAGCCTGTTGCATCATCTGGAGCGCATACCTCACCCCCATGATGGCTCGATCATGCATCATTAGGTCAATCTCATGTTAGGTGTGCAGTAGGACCTCCTTCTTCTTGCTCGGGGGAAGAGGGGTCAGCGAGTCAATCCGCTGCTGATTCTAGGCCCTCATTCGCCTGTTCTTGTCCTCTAGGTGGCCGATACGTGCGTACTTCTTGGCGATGGTTGCCGTATCCTACAAAATGACCAGGGATCAGGGCGAGAGTAAAAAGATATGGCACATATACGAGAGAGTAAGGACTTACCACTCCAGCCTCTCGCAGGGTGAGATCCTTCTTGGAAGTGGCGAGCACCTTATTCAGATTTTCTACTTTTGAGCAGAGAGAGGATCGCGCTGTGCTAACATTAGCAAGTTGCCGTACGAGGAAGATGCAGCAACGCGCTGTCATGTGCGTAACCTCAAGGGCGTGGAATTGAGCCCGCGAGCTCTCATAGGCGAGTGAATTGGTCAGTGCCCTATCGTAGTAGGTGGCGCTGTCCCACCCGTACATGCCAAAATACAGCGCATAGGCCTGGCCCGATACCGTCTCGCCCTCTTGCCAATAGGGGAGCAAGGTAGAGATGGAGGCCCTGTTAGCATTCCGGTCCCACACTAATAGGGGCTAGTCCTTGTCATTTAGCACCTCTTCACCCGGGCCGAAGTTCCTGTGATCCCAAGGTCCCGGCTCCCCCAGTGTCAATATCCCGCTAACCTCTCGTGCCCTCTTCACCACTCCGTCGATGCCAATTTTAAGAGAGTTGTTGATGATCTCCTCGCCCTTGCCAAGGTCAACGGCCTTTGGCTTCTCGGCTACCTTTATTTTTTTGGCGGCTATCGGCCTCTCAACATCTTTTGACTTCTCGACAGCAACCGAGTGGCTTGATATTAGTAACTTCTTGGTAGGAGGCAGATATGTCAGCTCGATGGGCTTCCGCTTTGTGCGGCTAGATTTAGGCTGCGGTCCCAAGGAGCTCCTGCAGGCCTCAGCGGCAGCCTCAGCACGCGCCAATTCAGATGAATGTACAGCGGTTTCGACGAATGGAGGATTGTGGGGGAGATCTCACACCCCTACATGAATGATGTAAAACAAGTTTCTAAAAAAAATTTTACCCCGTGAAATGGCAAATGCGCTCCTTACCTTCCCCGACGAGAACCGGCAGAAGTGTGTCAACGTTCCTCCTCAAGAAGATGATGTCGAAATCTTTCCCGAGAAGGAACTGATGGAGGTTGGACTCATGGCCGCCAAGACTGGGAGGGCGGTAGGTAGACTCGTCTTGCTAGATCGGCGAGAGAGGGAGGTTACTGAAGTCTCCAGAGACGAAGAAGAACTTCTTCACCCAGTTGTGGTTTTTGTTGGCGAGACCTCTCGCCTTGAGGTTGTTGTCGGAGAAGAAGGCGATCCCGTCCTTCTTGGCGTGAAAATTAAACAATTTCCGGAAGACCTGAAGACTGAATTCCATTTGCTCAGATTGCATGTAGCAGGAAAATGTGACTAGTAGGGATATCGAGTTTGGGTTGAGCTGCACGGGAACTATGCCAAAGTAGCACAGAGATTGATGTATCTCGGGCCATATGGGAAGGCGAGGTTCGAACTCGAAGTATTCAGCAGGGATAATAAGCTCGCAAGGAGACAAGTGGTTAATCGCCTTGTTGTAGGATGGACGTCGCACCTTGAAGCATGGGGTAATGTAGAGGTTAACAAGCGAGAGGTACTCATCCTTTGACAGCTTACAGTACGAGAAGGGGTAGTTGGTGAATGCGGCGGCGCACTTGTTCCGGCCATCACCTTCTCCCGACATCTCGCCCAAAGGAAAAGCGAGCGCAAAGTGCGTGTGTGAAAAGAACGAAAAAGTGGCGAGTAAAGGCTGTTGAAGGCAATGATTAATGCGATAGGTGTACGCCCTATTTATAGAAAAAGTTTGGGCGGGAAATGACCCTAATATGAAAAAAAGTGCGGATAGCACATTCTTGGACCTCACCTCCGATCCGGCCTTAACCTTAGGAGAGATCCCGCATCGTCCCACTCACACCACAGTTTAACTCGCACCACAGTTTCAAGCAGGGGGAACATCATAGTAAAAGCATTCGCGAGAATAGAACACATGTAAATGTGCGACAGAAGACAAAAAAGAAAACGAGACCAAATAACACACGAATATCGCACACAGTCAGCATTCGGCACATAGGCCAACAGTTATCATTACATAATTCATGAAATGAACCGGAGCGGGAGGCGAGTGCCGATAGGCCCACCAGGGGCCATCTTCACCATCCCCAACCTTCCCTTCCCGCTCCCGGTATAGCGCGTGCATAGTGAATAGAGCGAATCTTCTGGAGTTCCCGCTGTGCGAGAAAAATTTGATCCTCAGCGCGCGCGATGTGAAGGCCGGGATATTTGGTCCCGCCGCTGACCTCTCTCGACAGATTGGCAACCAGCTGTTTATAACTATTCTCCAGGCTAAGAAGCCGCTCCTCGCTAGATTCCTGGTTCTCCTGCACCCGATCGGCGAGCACGCGTAGCAGCAGCGACTGTTTCTGGAACTTCTTGGCCACTCGATGCTTCATCCCGACAGCATCCCCTGGATCGCCCAGGTAGTCGGCAATTAAATCTGGAGAAGGAAGAGGCAAGACCTTCTCCTCGTCAATATCAACGTTGGTGGAAATCTCGCAAAAGCCCGGGATAAAGGGAGGGCGGCGAGAAGTCCCAGTGATGACGACGCTCTTCGCCAACGCCGCGACGCTTCTTCGTCAACGCCGTGACGCTCCTTCGCCAACGCCGCTTCATATTTTGCACGACGTCTACCGGCATCATTTTAAATAAAATATATAATTATAAATTAAAATTATAATTATATATTTTATTATTTTTCTTTTATCATTTATAACAATTTCTATTTAAGCAATGTTTTAATTTAAGCAATATTATTTGTAACACCCCTATCCGTCGCATAGCATATAGTAGTAGGTCCGGCCGGGGCCCGACGCCATATACTACGGACAGACCGGTTGGTTACGCGTTGAAACCATTCAACCAATCATGTCGTCCTACACAACACCTAGCGGAAGCAAATTATTAAGTTGCAAAAGAAATAAGAACCCTGCTACAAAGCATGAATGTCCACTACCAACTCAGGAATGTAATCATACATAAAAGAGAACTGGGCTTAAGGCCTTACATTGTTCACTTAACAAAAATAGTGCTTTCATACTTCGGCTCGCAGGCCGGCCATACATGAAAAACGGGAAAGAAACATAAGCAATAAGGCCTTCGAGGGTCGGCACAGCTACAAGGGCTTTAGCCCGCTATTTCCCGCTCTGCTTCGCAGCACCTGCAAGCCACAAACCACCGCCCGGTGGCGAACAAAAGCAACGGTCAGCTATGCTGACCAAATTATAACGATCTCGCCCCCAAAATCGGGGCGGCGATGCTCTTTCCCTGTACTTTATTAGTATAGGCAATACATATTAATGTGAACACACATTAACACAGGCGTAGGCTCGCACGGCCACACACCCCGTACACTCAGGGCACATTCTCGGCGAACCGGCCAATGTCACGTCAATTCAATCCATAGACGTTCCCAATCCACCACCGCCTCTTGGACGGTCATCCATATGAGCATTTTGCCTTCCTGGCCTTGGTCACGGCAATTTAAGCCATAGACCGCCGAAGACCCTCATCCATGCCAATGGTCCTACCGAACGACATAGACCGGGTACGGTTCCGCCTGACCCGTGCTCATATCGCAACGGCAATTTAAGCCATATGCACAGGTCAAGACTCACCGAGTCCCGTTTCCGCCACAACAATCACATAACCCAGTTATGTTCACGTTGGCTCCCCGGCCACCGTGTTGGAAAAACGCGCTTTTGCCCAGTTTTCCGGGTGCACCTTGGAGTTAATCTCCAAGGCTCCCTGATGCAATCTACCACGTAGAAAACCTGAAAAACACCCAAACACCCGGAGTCTTCCCCGGTTCATATGCAATGCAACATCACCGATCCGGACCAACATGTCCGAATAGGCTTCACACACAATGTCTATGTCCGTTTACGCATACGGACTCTACACAAGGAGGACTTCACATATCTACCCCAAGGAACGCTCCAACTCTTCGCTCACTCGCGAGAGCGGGCTTCCTATGCAAAGGAAAAGAGGGCTTCACATGCCCAAGGATGAGAAATCGTTACTCTTGCATTCTTCCGCGGCGCCATCGAAAACTATACGGTTGGAAAGAACCGTAACGGCGTCGCCTCCGCGGATCTGGACTCGGATCGCGATTCGGAGCTCCGAAGCTCTTCCGGCGGCCGGATCTTGGACTCCTCCTTCCTCCTTGCTCTCCCTTCTCTCTAAAGTGAGGGGATAAGTTGTAAACTACTCTAGAGGGGGGGTGAATAGAGTATTCAAATTTTATGAACAACTAGTCAGCTCCCTTGGAGTTTATTTGCGGAATAAATAATCTGATACTTGAACCCTAAGAGCCTAACACAGTGAAGTGCACAAGTGAGAGAGTTAACTGAAATTTCAGTTTAACTATAAGCCTATCACAGCAACTAGCAATCCTAGGTAGTTCTATCACAGCCACAGAATAGACAATTAAACAAGATAGCTAGAGACACAGGATATATAGTGGTTCCCTCTAAATAGGTACTCCACTCTTCTACCACCCTGGTAGGAATCCACTACAGGTTTTTGCTAAGGTGCCCTGCCACCAATGATCTGATTCAGGTAGATCAAACAGACCCTTTGAGCTTTTGATAAGGATGCTCAACCACAGGTTGTTGATAAGGTGCCCTGTCACCAATGTTCACTTTTGAAGAGGTGTGAACAAACTCTTTTACAAAGGGGTTGAGAGGGTTAGATTATCTTCTCTGTTGTAAATACAGATTAGAGAAGACTTGTGGATTCTCTAAAGAATCAAATTCTCCCCTGGCTCAGTGAAAGTCCAGGGAAAGCCTTTGCTTCAGGATGAAGGAGTTTCAGATATACTAAAACTAAATCCTCAGAGATCTGTAGACTGATTTTTATCAGGTCTTCAGATTCTGGAATAATTGAAGCAGAACTGGAGCTCTTTCTGAAGTCTTGAAAACTCTAAGCAGATGCTCAGGAGACTTGAGAATGAAAGGAATTGCTCTGGGCTTTTTCTTCAGGGGAGCTTTTCTTCTTCTGATTGTGAGATTGTGAAGAGTTGCTCTGAAGATGCTTGAGAGAATGAAGCACAAAAAAAAATAACTCTGTATCTGTAGCTTGTTTATTTTTCTGAGAAAAATCTCTCTTAAATATCTTCTCATTTTTCTTTTGGAACGGCTCTATTGATTTGAATTCTCGAGTCCTGCAACAGATTATCTCAAAATAGAATATAGTAATAGGAATAGAATGACCTATTAGCTTACTGTCAGTCCCAATAAGGAATTAAATAAGTGGGAAAATATCTCAGTATAAAGACTTACCATTCTTGGAAATAGCAAACAGTGCCAATGGCTAGAATACAGCCTGGCAATATATTTTGTATAATAGGACAAAAAATGCTTTATCAAAATACTGAATCCCGTGATTTAAGCTTGACATATTTGGTAATTAATTTGTTTTGAATTTAAGCCATAAATCTGCAAAAATAACTTCAGAAAATTCTCTAACCACAAGCTAAAAACACTTGGAAATAAACCAAGAAATAGAATGAATATAAAAAGATAAAGGCAGACAATAATCGTCGAATAGGGGTTCGATGATCGTCGACCTAGCTAACAGATCGTCGACTAAAAGCAGAAATCTGTCGAAACAGAAATCGTGAAGCAAGAACACGATCGTTGAACTGCTGATGGCAGATCGTCGACCAAACCTTCAGAGCGTAATAAACTTGCTCTGAGATCGTCGACCAGCGGTCGACGATAATTGTCTTGACTTCAACGATTCTATAGCCCTGCTATCGTCGACCAATGATCGACGATCGCGAGGCCTCGTTCGACGATGGTCGAACGGAAATGCCTTAACCAAAAATACATCTAGAACTTCTAGCCTAAGCTTTAGGTCAGTTATAAACTGTCCTAGGGAAACTGAACAAGGCCTAAACATGATCATATATAGTTATATGGATCAAGAGGGGCTGGAAAGGGATTACATAAGCCAAATCACATCTAGGGTACCAACAATCTCCCCCTATTTGGGTTATGTTATCCAATCCGATCTAAAAACTAATGCACACAATAACAAAAGCAGAGATTAACCAAAAATTTAAATCACATGCAATCCACAGAAAAACATAAAAACATAAATCAGCAGAACTATAAAGTATCAAGCAGATTTATCAGAGGTTATATCATCAGATGAGTTCTTAGGGATTACAGCTGGTTTGAAAATAATTTCTCTGTTTGGATTTACTGCTTGTCTTTTGGATAGCATTAGGTCATGTTCACCAATGATTTTTTTTCAGCATAGCTTGGCAGAACTGCAGCAGGGTGCAGCTTCATGTATTCTTCAGTATTAAAAATTTCAGAGTTGACTTGAATTTTGCTGAGTTCCTTTTCTCTGAATTCAGACATAGTTGTATATGCTGTAGGGTCTAGTCCTTGAGCTTTGGCTCTCTCCATCATGCTTAGTGCAATAGATTCCTTAAATCTTGCCATAGAGGCAATTTTTTTCAGTTTCAGTCATATCTGATGGAGAGGGTGGTCTGTCAGTATCAGCTTGAGCTGCAATCTCCATGTTCCTTTGAAGAGCTGTGGCTAATTTGCTTGAGTCAAGAGGAATCTATGCAGCCTTCTTAGGATCAGTTCCAGCATATAGAGATCTTGGAGGTGCAAATTCAATGAACTTCTTGTGGGATTTCTCTGAATAGACCACTCTTTTTCCTTTTGATTCAACTGTCTCAGAAGCAGCAGGTTTCCTTGATGTGGAGGATGAACTTCTCCTGAGAGGAGAAAGTTTCCATTCTGGAACTTTCTTTTTAGGAGAAGGAGGAGGAGAGAAAGTAGGTTGCTGACATGTCATGGGAACATTTTCATTTCTTTTCCTTCCTTGTCCTGATACATCTTGGCCTCCCTGGCTTTAGTTACTCCTTCTCTGGTAGGACTGAAAGATGTTAGAACTGGCTGATTTTGCAGATGGGGCAGAAGAGAGACTTCTAGAGGCTCCAGCACCAGGAGGTGGAGGAGGACCTCTGGGGGGGAATTTCTGAATTGGAGTGTCATATCTTTTTGTTCTCTTCTTCTCTCTTGTCTGATTCTTTGAGAGTCTCATCCATGGTTGAAATTCTTTGCTCTTGGGATCAATTCTCTTCAGAATGAAATAGGGAACATCCTTGTCTGGATTAGCAGTAGGAGGAGCAGATGCTTTTCTTTTCTTGGATACAGCCTTTTTCTTCTTCTGGGTGCTATCAGAATCCTCAGAATCATCATCATCAGAGGAGTGGGATGAGGTTCTGCCAGCATAATCATCAAAGTCTTGATCTGAGATATCCTTGGCAACTATAGCATGTTCAGCCTTTTCTTTCTCCTGCTTCTCTCTATCTTCTTTTTCTCTTGCTTCCTTAATGGCGTCTTGCTCAAGGAGGGCATCCAGATCAACATTTGGAGATCTCTTCCAGAGTTCTGATTAAGGATACAAGTCAGGAACTATCCTGGGGACCAGTTCTGCAATAGAAGGAATGGATAGAGGATAGGTAAGGATAGGTGGAGAAAAGATGACTGTATCTGCAGGGGCAGATGCTTTTCCTAGAGAGATGGCTAGGGAAACCATATGAGATTTAGCCAACTCTTCAATGTACTCAGAGGCAAGATTCTCAGCCATAAAGGCTATATATTGTTCAAGATTTAGAGTACCTGAGCTTGATTCCTTTTCAGTCATTTTGGAGGCATTCTCTGGTAAGTCTTGCACATCCTCAACTTCTTCAGCAGCAGCAGCAGCAGGGATGTTGATTGTGCCTGCATACAAAGAAAGATAAATTAACAACCAAGTGGGAATAGAGTATTCCCCCAAGGTGAACAACAGCAGGTAATTGATAGAGTTACCTGTAGATCTACACAGGATACCACTTTGCATCTAGGAAGGAGGTTATAATTCCTTCTAGATGTTCAGTGACATCAGGGATAGACACCTCTGCAAGGCACAAGAGGAGTGCCATACAGGAAAAGAAGAGAGAGTCCATGACCAAGGGGTCATCAAGGTACTCAGGTCTATAAGGGACCGTTTTCTCTTGAGAAGGAGGAACATAAGGAGTAGATGTGAGTGTGAACTCACAGTCTGAGTTAAGAAAAGATTCCAAAGCATTATCAGAATCAATGGAATCTGCAGCATCAACTTGCAACACTGATGCAAGATCATCAGCAGCTGTGATGGGAGGAAAGGAATAAGAGATTAACTCAAAGTTGGAGTTTGAATTAATTAGAATCTTAAATAAAACTATACCATCTGGTTGAGCAGCATCATTCTTTGATTGTTGAACCACTACTTTTGAGTCAGTAGTGTCCATTGGAACTTTTTCACACAAGTCCATGAGGACTTCCTCATTATCTCTCTCAGAGACTTCTTCATCAGCAGCTATATTCACTAGAGAGTGAATGTCTTTGTTAGATAAAGATATCAATTTAAAGTCCTGATTATAACCTTTAGAGGAAGTGTTTTACCTTCTGATTTGCTCTGGATCTTTCATCAGAGACTCTTTCTCTAGAAACTCTTGATGTTCTTCTACAATTCTGAAAGGGGAAGGGAAGAATTGTCCTGAAGGGCCAAGGCATCACCTGAGACCACTTCAACAGACATCTCCCCCTGCATGACTTCAATGGGGACTGGAGTCATGCATCTTACCGAAGAGGGCTCAGCAGAGGGTGGAAATGATTTGATGGCTTCAGTAAGGGCTTTGATGGATGCAATGAGAGGGGCATTGGCAGCCTCAATCATTTTTTGTATGGATGGAGTGATGAGCTCTACAATTTGTGCAAGCAATTCAGGAGTTATCTGAAATGCTGAGGGTGTGGAGGTGGATGGATGACTATGGGATGTAAATTGAGGTAGTGATGGAATGGAAGCAGTATGATCTGCCACATGATCAAATGAATCATGTGGAGATGAGTGATCATCAACATGAGTGTGGGATTCATGTTGAGAGAGGTGTGTGAGGATTGTAGCAGTTACTATGTCAACACTGGCTGAGGCTGCCAGATGTTGTGGTGTGGGTGACTGGGGTGGAGATGCATGTAGGGATTCATGTTGTGGTGGCACTGCAGATTGTGTGGAGGGTAATGCAGGAGATGAGGATGCAGGGGTAAAGAGGGAGGATGGAGGAATTACTAGCCTTCCCCAGCAAGCTGGAGAGTGGCTGAATCAGCCCTTGTGTCTGATGGAGGGTTAGGATCAACCCTGGCTGACTTCTTGATAACTCTCTGGGATTTCTTGAACAGAGAGGGGTCCAACCTCTTGCTAGCGTTGACTGCAGAGGGTGCAGAAACAAGCAGCAGGGTGCTTTCACATACAGAAACACACCCAACACCCTGGCAAGGTTTACTTCTTTCTGTGTTGTTCTTTCTCCTTATCAGTTCAAACAGAACTTTTCCCCAGGCTATCTGCGTCTTATTCACCAAAGCTGACATTAAGGCAAATTGTTGCCTGTTGATGTTGTCGTGAGCAGAGTGTTTTCCCAAAACGACCTTGCCTACCAGGTCTGCCAGAAACTTATACTCTGGAGATAGATTAATCTTCAGCAGCTTAGCTGGAATACCCTCAGCATGGCCCATCATAGTTAGCATGCGGCCATATTCCTCTGTATTTTGCTCATATTCCTCAGTACCGGTTGGTAGTCCAAACAGCTCAGTCAGAACGTCAGGAGTCAGAATGACCTCCTCTCCATTTATCTTTCCAGTCATGGCTTCGTCGTTGGAGGACGAAGTATATACCCATTCTCGAATCTCTGGTATATGAATCTTCGGTGAGAATGACATAAATCTCTTTAGCCCTTGATCTTCACACAGCTACAGAATGTCTTGGATGGGTTGATCACATCGACTGAAGGAATCGAAGTCGACACAAAATCCAGTGTCGAACTTCATTCCGAAGAGAACTGCTGAAGGAATCGCCATTGGATTGAAGAGAGAATGACGAATCGAGATGCAAGGCAGGGGAGAAGAGAATCGCGCGGGATTAGAGTTCGAGAGCGAATTCTAAGCCAGAAGATGGAATATGAAAAGACGGAGCGAAAGAACGACGATCTCCAGACCTAAATCGACTATTTGATATAAATCTGCGATCGTCGAACCCGGAACAAAATCGGTCGTCGAACAATGACCGACGATAGTCAATATTTGACTAATCGATAAACATCGACCGACTACAAGCAATCACCACGATCGTCGATCAATATATGTTGGTCGACGATTCTCCACACAGCACAGAAAATCTGTCGTCGACCATTGGTCGACGATAGATACCTAAGGAGAGATCATTGACCAGTTGATCGACGATTTCTGCCTTACTACCGAACGAGCTGTCGTCGACCGTTGGTCGACGATAGTTCTGACCTGGTCGAAGATCGTCGAGCAGTCATTCGACGATTTTAGACAGAAAACAAATCTATCCAAATTTTCACTACTCTGAATCATTAATCATTCCAAGCTGGTTCAGGAAAAACAAATGCCTTTGTTCATCAAGGGGCTTAGTGAAAATATCTCCTCTCTGCAGGTCTGTGGATATAAATTCCATTGCTATCTTGTTCTTTTCCACATTATCTCTCAGAAAATGATGTCTAATCTCAATGTGCTTGGTCCTGGAATGGTGCACAGGATTTTGAGCAATTGATATTGCACTGGTACTGTCACACAGAATTTTTGTTTTTGAGTGTGTGTACCCGTAATCCACTAGCTGATTTTGAATCCACAGGATCTGTGAACAACAACTAGCTGCTGCTATATATTCAGCCTCAGCAGTTGAAGTAGATACAGATGCCTGTTTCTTACAAAACCAAGAGACAAGTCTCTCTCCCAGGAACTGACAGGTCCCTGAGGTGCTTTTCCTATCAACTCTACAACCAGCATAATCAGCATCTGAATATCCAATTAATTCAAATCCTGACTCAGCTGGGTACCACAGTCCTAAGTTAGGGCATCCCTTAAGGTATCTCAAGATCCTCTTGAGAAGAGTTAAGTGAGATTCCTTTGGGTTGACCTGAAACCTAGCACATAGGCATGTAGCAAACATTATGTCAGGCCTACTTGCAGTCAAATACAGCAGGGAACCAACAATGGCTCTATAGTTCTTTTGATCAACAGACTTGCCATTGACATCAGAATCAATAACTGCATTTGAGGCCATAGGTGTGCTCATTGATGAAGCATCAGACATTCCAAATCTTTTAACCAGCTCTCTGGCATATTTTGATTGAGAAATGAAGATACCATCAACACACTGTTTCACTTGGAAGACCAAGGAAATAGGATAACTCACCCATGCTGCTCATCTCAAACTTGGAGTGCATTAGTTCAGAGAACCTCTTGCATAGTTTGGGATCAGTGGAGCCAAATATAATGTCATCTACATAGATTTGAACTAACAGTTGTGAGTCCTTATGATGTCTAATAAATAGGGTTCTATCTACTACACCTCTCACAAACTTGTGTTCTAGAAGGAAATTTGCTAAGGTCTCATACCAAGCTCTAGGAGCTTGCTTAAGTCCATATAGAGCCTTTTGGAGTTTGAACACATGAGTGGGTAAGGTTGATGAAACAAACCCTGGTGGTTGTTCAACAAACACTTCTTCCTTTAAATCTCCATTGAGGAAGGCACTCTTCACATCCATTTGGAAGACCTTAAATTTCTTATAGGCAGCATAGGCTAGGAAAATCCTAATGGCCTCTAGTCTAGCTACAGGGGCAAAAGTCTGATCATAATCTATGCCTTCCTCCTGTCTATAGCCTTGAGCTACTAGCCTAGCCTTATTCCTAACTACTATGCCTTGGGCATCAAGCTTGTTTCTAAACACCCACTTGGTGCCTATGATCAGTTGGCCTCTTGGTCTTGGAACCAAAGTCCAAACTTTACATCTTTCAAACTGGTTAAGTTCCTCTTGCATGGCTATAATCTAGTGTGGATCAAGCACAACATCTTTAATGGTTAGGGGCTCAACCTGAGAAAGGAAACAAGCAAACATCACATCTTTGTTGAGTTGATGTCTTGTCTGGACTCCTACTGAAATGTCTCCAATCACTTGAGATACAGGGTGATCTCTAAGTGTGATAAGATTAGTAGGTTCAACAATGATCTGATCTTCAGCATGTTCAAGATTTAATTCCTCATGTGGAATTTGATCAACTGTTGGAGCAGGTGCTTTAACTTGTAAAAGTTCTACATCAGATTCAGAATCTGAAGAAGCAACCTGAGGAGTTTGTTGGGGATGATTCTCCTATGTGAGTCTCAAACCTTCCAAATCCTTACTTACTCCTAGGACTTGCACTGTACTATTAGAGGAAGAGTCCTTCTCCTTATAATACATGACTGTCTCATCAAAAGAGACATGTGCAGACTCTTCTATCTTAAGAGAGGATATATTAAGGACCCTATAGGCTTTGCTTACTTGAGAGTATCCTAGAAAAACTCCCATTGAAGCTTTTGCCTCAAATTTTCTAAGATATTCTTTGTTATTGTTATGAACAAAAGCAACACAGCCAAATACTCTAAAATAGTCTATTTTAGGTTTCACTTGCTTAAGTAACTCATAGGGAGTCTTACCCTTAAGTTTATGTATCAGACTTCTGTTCAATACATAGTTAGCTGTGCTAACTGCTTCAGCCCAAAAGGACAGAGGCATGTTAGCATCTGCCAACAATGTACTTGCAGCTTCAATCAGGGTTCTATTTTTTCCTTTCAACTACCCCATTTTGTTGAGGAGTTCTAGGAGCAGAGAAGCTATGTTTGATACCTTCTTTCTCACAGAATTCTTGCATAAGAAGAGACTCAAACTCAGTACCATGATCACTTCTGATCAAGGCAATCTGAGTAGAATACTCACTCTGTATACACTTTAGAAAGTCTGTAAGAACCTTGAAGTTATCAGCCTTAGTTCTCAAGAAGAATACCCAAGTGAACCTAGAGAAGTCATCTACAATTACTAGAGTGTAAGACTTTCCTCCAAGACTCTGTACAGCAATAGGACCAAATAAATCCAAATGTAGCAAGTACAGAATCCTGGGAGAATCACTTTTATTAACTGATTTAAAGCTATTTCTTGTTTGCTTACCTAATTGACAAGCTTTGCAAAGGCCTTCCTTCTTGTAGGGGCAAGAAGGTAAGCCTCTTACAAGATTGTATTTAGCCAACCTAGAAATGTTTTTCAAATTTACATGACTAAGTCTCTTATGCCAAAGGGTTTTATTACTGGTTACTTCATTAAACAAGCATATTTCAGATTTGGATGAGTTAAAATCTACAACATAAACATTACCAATTCTAATACCTACTAACACAACAGTATTATTTAAAGCAATATTACAAACAGTGTCAGTAAACCATACCTTGTACCCAGCATCACACATTTGGCTTACAGAGATTAGGTTGTGCTTTAGTCCTGAGACATAAGCAACCTTCTTGAATGTTACAGCTCCTATGGTGAAGCTGCCATACCCTTCAGTCTGTCCACAGCTGGAATCCCCAAATACAACTTTTAGTCCCAGCTTGGCTTTGAACCCTGACAGATTCTTCTTCTTTCCTGTCATATGCTTTGAGCATCCACTATCCAGATACCATTTGTCATGTATGACTGGATAGGTCTTCACCTGCAAAGATATCAATTATACATTGTGGACCCAGGTTACCTTGGGTCCAGTATTCTTCACAAAAGAAAAACTAGATATAAAAGATTTTGCAGGCTTAGATTTATATCCTAAAGGGTGTGATCTCTTAGGTGGGATAATCCATTCAGTTGAAGGATTAAACAACCTAGGGTAGTGATTGGGATTTGCAATTCTGGAAGTTTGAAATTTATTTCCCAGCTTAAGTCCAGATCGTCGATCAACGGTCGACGATCGCAAGCCATATCATCGATCATTTGTAGTAGTGCTATGTTCTGGATTCCACGATCGTCGATCACTGGTCGACGACTCAAGATGAGATCGTCGATCACTGGTCGACGACTCAAGATGAGATCGTCGATCTCCTGTACCAAAGATATCATACTTGGTGAAGGTGTTCAGCGATCGTCGATAGACGTTCGATGATTGGTTTGACGATCGTCGACTAATGTTCGACGATTTTTGTAAAGCTAGAAATTTTTTCTTCCTGTTCTCTTTCTTAATCTTATTCTGAATTTTCTTACATTTTTCAATTTCCTCAGTGTTCTTTATTCCTGATTCAGAAATAAATTTTACTGGAGTGCTAAATCTCTCCTTTGTGAGGAGGATGGGTTCACTAGATGTAGCACCTAAGCCTAGTTTATCATTACTAACCCTAGTGTTTGCTATACTGGTTATTTCAGATAATTTAAGGCTTCTGCCATTTAATTGTTCTTCTAACCTCTTAGATTTAGCTAGTTCTAATTTTAGGAATGTTACTTCTTCTTTTGAGCTTTCTAATTCCTTTTCTAATCTAATTATTTCAATACTTTCCATGTCTAGTTCCATTATCTTTAATCTCAGTGACTTAATTTCTTTTTCAGATAATAGTAAATCTAAACATAGAGTTTTAAACTTTAATTTGAACTCAGGAGATGAGAAATCAAATGAGTTGATTACCTGGTCTTCCATAGAAGGATCTTCTTCATTGTCTCCTTCTTCTTCAGAATTCTCTGCAGCTGACAGAGAGCTGCAGGCATCAATAGCCATGAGGCAGACCTCTTTGGCCTTCTTCTCTTCTTCTTCTTCTGAATCACTGGAGCTAGAGGAGCAGGTATCCTCTTCTGTTTCACTCCAGGTAGCAGCCACAAACCCCTTGTCCTTCTTCTTGTATTTGTGTGAGGAGGACTTGGAGTGGTGCTTCCTGTACTCTTTCTCATGTTTCTTCTCCTTGTGTTTCTTCTCTGGACAATCTGGAGCAATGTGTCCAGGCTTGCTGCAAACATAACAGATGATTTCTTTAGATGGAGTCTTGTCATACCTTGGTTTGTCCTCATACTTGGAGAACTTCTTTCTGAGGTCTCTTCTTCCCATGTTGAAGAACCTCTTGGCAATGAGTGCCAGTAGCTCCTCATTTGATTGACTTCCTTCAGAAGTCTCAGCAGCCTTAAGAGCTAGAGAGTGCTCTTTCTTTGTAGGTGTAGGAGTTTTTACTTCAGTTGCAGCAGCTCTGCTCTTTAAAGTTTGCTCATATGACTTGAGCTTTCCCAACAGAGCTTCTGTGGAGAGTTCCACAGTGTTTCTTCCATCCTTGATGGGCCATATCCTTGAGTCCCAAGAGATGGGAAGGCACATCAGGATCTTATCATTGACTTCTGACAAAGTTATCTCCTTGTCCAAAGACCTCAGTTCACTTATTATTGAACTGAGTCTTGTGTACATTGTGTCAATGTCTTCAGCATCATCCTTCTTGAAATTTTCATACTGAGAAGTGAGGTTGGATCTCCTGTCCTTCCTCTCATCAGCTGAGCCAGCAACTATGTGGTTGAGGGAATCCCACATAGCTTTGGCTGAGGTACATTCAGCAAGCTTCTGGAATATTCATCAGACATTGTCTGAGCTAGGATGTTCATTGCTTTTGCATCAGCTGCTTTTGCCTTCTTGTAAGTTTCATTGTAGTCAGGTGGTGGCACAGCACTGAGATCAGCAGAAGTGGAAGCAGCAGCAGGCCTAGCAGGTGGTCCTGTCAAAATAGAAGAAAAGATATCTTCATCAATAGAATTCATGTATAGTCTTATCCTGGCCTTCCATATGCCAAACTTGGACAAGTTGCATACAAGAGGTCTGGTGCTTGAATAATCCTTAGACTGGGCCATGTGTGAAAGTGTTTGTGAATGGTATCAGGAAACAACTTATCACTGGATCTTTTAACTCAGGTGTTAGCCTGTATGAACAGCCAACCTGGCTCTGATACCAATTGAAAATGAGGGGATAAGTTGTAAACTACTCTAGAGGGGGGGTGAATAGAGTATTCAAATTTTATGAACAACTAGTCAGCTCCCTTGGAGTTTATTTGCGGAATAAATAATCTGATACTTGAACCCTAAGAGCCTAACACAGTGAAGTGCACAAGTGAGAGAGTTAACTGAAATTTCAGTTTAACTATAAGCCTATCACAGCAACTAGCAATCCTAGGTAGTTCTATCACAGCCACAGAATAGACAATTAAACAAGATAGCCAGAGAGACACAGGGATATATAGTGGTTCCCTCTAAATAGGTACTCCACTCTTCTACCACCCTGGTAGGAATCCACTACAGGTTTTTGCTAAGGTGCCCTGCCACTAATGATCTGATTCAGGTAGATCAAACAGACCCTTTGAGCTTTTGATAAGGATGCTCAACCACAGGTTGTTGATAAGGTGCCCTGTCACCAATGTTCACTTTTGAAGAGGTGTGAACAAACTCTTTTACAAAGGGGTTGAGAGGGTTAGATTATCTTCTCTGTTGTAAATACAGATTAGAGAAGACTTGTGGATTCTCTAAAGAATCAAAGTCTCCCCCTGGCTCAGTGAAAGTCCAGGGAAAGCCTTTGCTTCAGGATGAAGGAGTTTCAGATATACTGAAACTAAATCCTCAGAGATCTGTAGACTGATTTTTATCAGGTCTTCAGATTCTGGAATAATTGAAGCAGAACTGGAGCTCTTTCTGAAGTCTTGAAAACTCTAAGCAGATGCTCAGGAGACTTGAGAATGAAAGGAATTGCTCTGGGCTTTTTCTTTAGGGGAGCTTTTCTTCTTCTGATTGTGAGATTGTGAAGAGTTGCTCTGAAGATGCTTGAGAGAATGAAGCACAAAAAAAAATAACTCTGTATCTGTAGCTTGTTTATTTTTCTGAGAAAAATCTCTCTTAAATATCTTCTCATTTTTCTTTGGAACGGCTCTATTGATTTGAATTCTCGAGCCCTGCAACAGATTATCTCAAAATAGAATATAGCAATAGGAATAGAATGACATATTAGCTTACTGTCAGTCCCAATAAGGAATTAAATAAGTGGGAAAATATCTCAGTATAAAGACTTACCATTCTTGGAAATAGCAAACAGTGCCAACGGCTAGAATACAGCCTGGCAATATATTTTGTATAATAGGACAAAAAATGCTTTATCAAAATACTGAATCCCGTGATTTAAGCTTGACATATTTGGTAATTAATTTGTTTTGAATTTAAGCCATAAATCTGCAAAAACAACTTCAGAAAATTCTCTAACCACAAGCTAAAAACACTTGGAAATAAACCAAGAAATAGAATGAATATAAAAAGATAAAGGCAGACAATAATCGTCGAACAGGGGTTCGATGATCGTCGACCTAGCTAACAGATCGTCGACTAAAAGCAGAAATCTGTCGAAACAGAAATCGTGAAGCAAGAACACGATCGTTGAACTGCTGATGGCAGATCGTCGACCAACCTTCAGAGCGTAATAAACTTGCTCTGAGATCGTCGACCAGCGGTCGACGATAATTGTCTTGACTTCAACGATTCTATAGCCCTGCTATCGTCGACCAATGATCGACGATCGCGAGGCCTCGTTCGACGATGGTCGAACGGAAAATGCCTTAACCAAATAAACATCTAGAACTTCTAGCCTAAGCTCTAGGTCAGTTATAAACTGTCCTAGGGAAACTGAACAAGGCCTAAACATGATCATATATAGTTATATGGATCAAGAGGGGCTGGAAAGGGATTACATAAGCCAAATCACATCTAGGGTACCAACATTCTCTCTAACTTTTAGAGAGAGATGGGCCAAAGAAAAATGGGTTTCTAAACCCTATTTCCCGGCCATAAACACCCAGGAGCAGCCCCCCACCGTCGGATCCAAAGCCAAGGAAACGAACGGCCCGGATTAAATCCAAAATCATAAAATCTGGGCCGAACACGGGTTGGCACACGGCCGTGTGCCTGGCCGTGTAGCTCATTCGCCGTCTCGACCCAAATTGAAAACCAGCACACGGCATGTGACACGGCCTCCGACATGCCCGTGTCGCCTGCGACACGCCCGTGTCGGGACCTGTGTCACGCCCCCGTATGCAATAAATCAACACTTTGCAGTCAGAGGGGTACACGGCTTGGTGACACGGCATCGGACACGCCCGTGTCAAACTAGACACGCCCGTGTTCGTGCCCGTGTCACTACCCGTGTACCCAACCGCACAGCACAGGTGTGACACGGCCTGGGACACGCCCGTGTCCTAGGCCGTGTTCCACCACACGACCATCGTCAAACTGCACTGGTCGACGACACGGCCCGAGCTCGACACGCCCGACACGGCCTCCGACACGCCCGTGTCGGGGCCTATGTCACCTGCACCAAAAATCTGACTTGGCCCAAAAACGATCCCCGTCGCTCCTACAACAATTTGGGGTGTTACAATTCTACCCCCCTTAAAGAATTTCGTCCACGAAATTAATAAAGGAAAAACAGGACTTAACGTAAAACAGTACCTGAGCGGAATAATTCCGGGTACTCCTCGAGCACAGTCTGCTCCCGTTCCCAAGAGAGCTCCTCACGCCCGCAGTTATCCCACCGGACCTTAACCATCCGGATCTCCTTGCTATGAAGCCTCTTGACCTCAACATCTTCGATGCGAAATGGGCTTGACCCTAGTCGTCAACCCTTCGTCCACCGGCACTTGGTCAACCGCGATCACTTGCGAAGGCTCTTGCACCGCCTTCCGCAACACAGAAATGTGGAACACATCATGTAATCCACTCAACTCCACCGATAGCTTCAAACGGTATGCAGCTTCGCCGACTCGCTCCAGAACCTCAAAAGGTCCAAGGTATCTTGGGCTCAGCTTCTTCAAGCGTCTTACCCGCGAAACCCCCTTGAACGGCTTCACTTTCAGGTATACCCAATCGCCTACCGCGAACTCCACGTTCCGGTGCTTGGCATTGTAATACTTCGCCTGCCGGTCCTGAGCGATCAACAAGCGCTCCCGAATGATCCGCACTAATGAGGTAGCACTCTCCACCTCCTGCTTCTTGTACAACCTTGCCTCACCCGTTTCAAGCCACGATAACGGCGTGCGACACTTCCTACCATACAGGGCCTCGAAGGGCGCCATTTGTATACTCGCTTGGTAGATGTTGTTGTACGCGAACTCCACCAAATAAAGGTGGTCTTCCCAATGCTTACCAAAATCCAGAACACACATGCGTAGCATGTCCTCCATCGTTCTGTTGACCCTCTCGGTCTGCCCATCCGTCTGCAGATGGAAAGCTATGCTGAGCTTTAACTTTGTTCCCAGCATCTGCTGTACCAACCTCCAATCATTTGACGTGAACCGCCCATCGCGATCACTCACAATGCTACGGGGCACACCATGCAGCCTAACAATATTGTCGACATGCAACTTTGCCAATTTCTCCACTGGATCATCCTTCCTATGCGGAATGAAATGTGACACCTTGGTTAGTCGATCTACGATCACCCAGATGGCGTCGTTCCCTTTCTGCGACCTTGGCAACCCGTGCACAAAGTCCATAGATATATCGTCGAATTTCCACTCCGGTATAGGCAAGGACTTCAAAAATCCTCCCGGCTTTTGGCACTCCGCCTTCACCAAGGCGCACGTTTGGCACTTAGCCACGTACAACGCCACATCTTTCTTGAGCCCCGGCCACCAAAACAGCTTTTTGAGATCACGATACATCTTCGTGCTCCCTGGGTGGATTGAGTACTTGGTATGATGAGCCTCGTACATCAACTCTGCCCGGAGGTTACCCCCACTCGGGACGCACAACCGATGACCCTTCCTTAACAAACCATCTTCCACCGAGAACTGGGAATTTGACCCATCCAGAGCGGACTCCAAAAGCTCCTTCATGGAGTCATCTAACTCCAATGCCTGCCGAACCCGGTCAGCCAGGTCATACTGCACTTCTGTCCAGTTTAACATTGCTTTGGCGCTCGTCTGCTTGTCAACGCAACAGATCTCAAGCTCCTCCAACTCCCGTACTAGCCGCTCATCATGCACCGACAACGAGTTGGCCTGGGCGGGAGCCCTGCGGCTCAGCGCATCCGCAACTGCGTTGCCCTTCCCGGGAACATAATGTATTTTGAAGGTGTAGTCCCCCAGGAACTCCATCCACCTCCTCTGCCTCATATTAAGGTCCTTTTGATCCAACAAATATTTTAGGCTCTTGTGATCGGTGTATATATCGACCCTTACGCCGTATAGGTAGTGCCTCCACAACTTGAGTGCAAATATCACGGCCGCCAACTCCAAGTCGTGCACCGGATAATTTCTTTCATGCACCTTCAGCTGACGCGATCCATATGCTATCACGCTCCCATGCTGCAACAACACGCAGCCCAAGCCACTACCCGAAGCGTCGCTATACACCTCAAAGCCCTCGGTCCCACTCGACGAACTAAGCACTGGCGCCGTGGTCAACCGTCTCTTCAGCTCCTCAAAAGCTTGCACGCACTCTTGCGTCCACAAGAATTTCTGATCCTTCCTTGTCAACTTCGTGAGAGGTAATCCTAACCGCGAGAAGTTCTCTACGAAGCGCCTGTAATATCCGGCAAGCCCGAGAAAACTACGGGCTTCCGCGACAGAAGATAACGCAGGACACTCCCGTATCGCAACAATCTTCGCCGGATCCATCGCTATACCTTCCCCACTCACTATATGACCAAGGAACCCTACTGAGGGTAGCCAGAACTCGCACTTGGAGAACTTTGCGTAAAGCTCATTTCTCCTCAAAGTCTCCAACACCAAATGTAAGTGCTTGAAGTGGTCTTCTTCGCACTGCGAGTACACCAATATATCGTCAATAAAGACGATCACAAAGCGATCCAGGAAATCTCTGAACGTCCTGTTCATCAGATCCATAAATACTGATGGCGCATTCGTCAGTCCAAACGACATGACCGTGAACTCGAAATGCCCATACCTTGTACTGAACGCCGTCTTCGGGACATCACACTCCCTGATCCTCAGCTGATAGTACCCCGACTTCAAGTCCAACTTGGAGTATACCGACGATCCGACTAATTGATCAAAGAGATCATCAATCCTCGGGATCGGGTACTTATTCTTCTCCGTTAGCTTGTTCAACTTTCTATAGTCGATACACAGCCGCATACTCCTGTCCTTCTTCTTAACGAAGAGGACCGGTGCGCTCCAAGGAGACGAGCTTGGACGCACATACCCTTGCTCCATCAGCTCCTCTAGCTGAACTTTCAACTTTGCCATTTCCTTAGGCGCCAACCTATATGGAGCACGTGACACCGGTTTGGCCCCCGGTACGAGCTCGATGGTGAAATTAATCTCCCGCTGCGGTGGGGCTCCGGGAAGACTATCCGGGAACACATCGGGGTATTCGCACACCACGGGAATGCTATCCAACGGAGACTTTGGCTCCACAGCCCCCACTATTGCGAAGAACAGCTCTACACCAGCACGAACCGCCTTTACCACCTGAAGAGCAGACATCAGTGTCTTGCTCGACCCCTTTAGCCCCTCGAATGTAGTCTCCCGCCCTACACCCAGCTTGACCTCCTTCCGGTCATAGTCAATCCAAGCTTTCTGCTCTGACAGCCAATCCATCCCAAAGATCACGTCGAACTCTACTAGCGGCAGCAATGACGCTAGCAAGTCGAACTCTTGGCTCCCAATGTGAACCTTTACGGCGCACACCCTGTCCGCACGCATCGAGCACCCATTCGGTAGCAGCACATCCAACTTGTCCTTCGCCATCGAAGAAGGGACTCCGATGCGCGATATAAAGCTTTCGGACAAGAAGGAGTGTGAAGCTCCCGTATCGAACAGTGCCCGTGCCGGACTATCACTAATCACAACAAAGCCTATACAAACAATATTAGGCTAACAAGCAATAGATAACGGTATTAAAGCTAACTTGCTATAAATTAACTCATACCTGTCACCACATCCGCTTGCTTGATGGCCTCCTGCTGGCCCAAGTTATAGACTCTAGGCTGAGTCGGAGCATAGTGAGATGCGGTCGACTCCACCGCTTTGCCCTTCTCCTCGTAGGTAGCTCCTTATTTCCTTTCGGACTTTGAGCGTCCACTCCAGCAATCACGGGCAAAGTGCCCCGTCTTTCCACACGTGAAACAAGCGCCCGGGGTTCGATTGGTAGTTGCCCCCGAGGCACCTGAAGCAGCTGGACCCGACGTCTTAGCTTTCTTATAGAATCTGCGGTAGCCCGACTTCGATGTAGTCGGTGCCTTGAACTCCGCTTTCTTGCTACCGGATTCCTTCTTCTCTTGGACATTCTTCATGTCCTTCTCCAAGGACCGGGCCGAATTGACCAGGGTCAAGAAACCCTGCGCCTTGGGCCCCGACAGTAGCAACCTTAAATCATCTCTTAGCCCTTCATAGAAGCGGCTCGTCTTGCGCTCCTCGTCTACGAAGGTAGCACCGGCATATCTCCCCAACTGAGTAAACTCGTGGAGGTACTCATCAACGGTGCAATCCCCTTGCACTAACTTCTGAAATTCGCTTTCTAGCGCAATTCTCTGCGTCGAGGGGAGGTATCGAGTCATGAATAGTCTCGCAAACTCCTCCATCGAAACTTCGGCCAACGGCCTTCCCCGCAACTGATGTAGCTCTAGGCCTTCCCACCATAGTCTTGCGTCCCCATCCAATAGGAACGTCGTTATTGTGGTCTTCTGCCACTCTTCCGTTTCCGTCGCAGTCATCACCCTGTTGACCCTTGAGAGCCAATCCTCTGCTTGGGTCGGGGTTTCTGCCCCCGTGAATACCGGTGGGTGAAAGCCCATCACGTGCTTCAGTTGTCTTTCCATTGCTCTCCGAGGCAACTCTGGCTCCAACACTACTTGCTCAACCCTCCTTTGCTCAGCCGTCTGAAGCGGTACTTGCTCCATAGCAGGAGCAGGCTGCTGCACCTGCCTTGCAGGCTGCGCATTGATCATTGCCATGACCACTTCTGCCACCAACCTAATGGTCTCGGCAGACGGAGGTGTTGCAGGCGCATCGCTTGGCGCACTGCTCGCCTCAGAACCTGGCCATTCAGACGGCCCAGCACCACTTCTGGTCACCTATAATCGTGCAAAACACCGATAAGCGACCCAAAAATTACTGCAAACAGAAATTATAGGAACACGCAGGTTCCTCAAACATGTATATTTTCATTCCTAAGTAGACATTCATGGGTTCTTTTCATGTTATAACGATGACGCACACATGTGCTCACCACGCCTTAAAGTGAATTCATCCACGAATTCATTTAAGCTTGACCGAAACCAGTAATCTGATACCAATTTGTAACACCCCTATCCGTCTCATAGCATATAGCAGTAGGTCCGGCCGGGGCCCGACGCCATATACTACGGACAGACCGGTTGGTTACGCGTTGAAACCATTCAACCAATCATGTCGTCCTACACAACACCTAGCGGAAGCAAATTATTAAGTTGCAAAAGAAATAAGAACCCTGCTACAAAGCATGAATGTCCACTACCAACTCAGGAATGTAATCATACACAAAAGAGAACTGGCATTAAGGCCTTACATTGTTCACTTAACAAAAATAGTGCTTTCATACTTCGGCTCGTAGGCCGGCCATACATGAAAAACGGGAAAGAAACATAAGCAATAAGGCTTTCGAGGGCCGGCACAGCTACAAGGGCTTTAGCCCGCTATTTCCCGCTCTGCTCCGCAGCACCTGCAAGCCACAAACCACCGCCCGGTGGCGAACAAAAGCAACGGTCAGCTATGCTGACCAAATTATAACGATCCCGCCCCCAAAATCGGGGCGGCGATGCTCTTTCCCTGCACTTTATTAGTATAGGCAATACATATTAATGTGAACACACATCAACACAGGCGTAGGCTCGCACGGCCACACACCCCGTGCACTCAGGGCACATTCTCGGCGAACCGGCCAACGTCACGTCAATTCAAGCCATAGACGTTCCCAATCCACCACCGCCTCTTGGACGGTCATCCATATGAGCATTTTGCCTTCCTGGCCTTGGTCACGGCAATTTAAGCCATAGACCGCCGAAGACCCTCATCCATGCCAACGGTCCTTCCGAACGACATAGACCGGGTACGGTTCCGCCTGACCCGTGCTCATATCGCAACGGCAATTTAAGCCATATGCGCAGGTCAAGACTCACCGAGTCCCGTTTCCGCCACAACAATCACATAACCCGGTTATGTTTACGTTGGCTCCCCGGCCACCGTGTTGGCAAAACACGCTTTTGCCCGGTTTTTCGGGTGCACCTTGGAGTTAATCTCCAAGGCTCCCTGATGCAATCTACCACGTAGAAAACCCGAAAAACACCCAAACACCCGGAGTCTTCCCCGGTTCATATGCAATGCAACATCACCGATCCGGACCAACATGTCCGAATAGGCTTCACACACAATGCCTATGTCCGTTTACGCATACGGACTCTACACAAGGGGGACTTCACATATCTACCCCAAGGAACGCTCCAACTCTTCGCTCACTCGCGAGAGCGGGCTTCCTATGCAAAGGAAAAGAGGGCTTCACATGCCCAAGGATGAGAAATCGTTACCCTTGCATTCTTCCGCGGCGCCATCGAAAACTATACGGTTGGAAAGCACCACAACGGCGTCGCCTCCGCGGATTTGGACTCGGATCGCGATTCGGAGCTCCGAAGCTCTTCCGGCGGCCGGATCTTGGACTCCTCCTTCCTCCTTGCTCTCCCTTCTCTCTAACTTTTAGAGAGAGATGGGCCAAAGAAAAATGGGTTTCTAAACCCTATTTCCCGGCCATAACCACCCAGGAGCAGCCCCCCACCGTCGGATCCAAAGCCAAGGAAACGAACGGCCCGGATTAAATCCAAAATCATAAAATCTGGGCCGAACACGGGTTGGCACACGGCTGTGTGCCTGGCCGTGTAGCTCATTCGCCGTCTCGACCCAAATTGAAAACCAGCACACGGCATGTGACACGGCCTCCGACACGCCCGTGTCGCCTACGACACACCCGTGTCGGGACCCGTGTCACGCCCCCCGTGTGCAATAAATCAACACTTTCCAGTCAGAGGGGTACACGGCTTGGTGACACGGCATCGGACATGCCCGTGTAAAACTAGACACGCCCGTGTTCGTGCCCGTGTCACTACCCGTGTACCCAACCGCACAGCACAGGTGTGACACGGCCTGGGACACGCCCGTGTCCTAGGCCGTGTTCCACCACACGACCATCGTCGACCTGCGCTGGTCGACGACACGGCCCGAGCTCGACACGCCCGACACGGCCTCCGACACGCCCGTGTCGGGGCCCGTGTCACCTGCACCAAAAATCTGACTTGGCCCAAAAACGATCCTCGTCGCTCCTACAACAATTTGGGGTGTTACATTATTATTATGTTTTTATTCTTGTAATTATGATGGATACTTATAACCATCATATATTTGCTTCCATTTTCATGCATTTTAATTTTGGAATTGTTTTTATTTTGTTCTAAATATGTATGGAGGAGATTGAGTGGTGTAAGGCAATATATAGCCATGTTTTGTTTGATTAAGTATTGAAAGAATGAAAAATTGAAAAAACCTAGAGATTCTTGAGAGAATTTTCCTTCCCCCCCCCCCTCTTTGGCAAATTTCGGCCAAACCCTCTCTCCCTCTCTCTACCTTGGCCGCCGGCCACCCCCTCCCCTTTCTTCTCAATCTCGGCTACCTCTTTTCTCCCTTCTCCTCCTCCTCCTCAATATTCTCCCTCACCTCCACCACCCCAACCCAAGCCCAGTTTTACTTCCCCAAAAAAATATCGGCCTCCCTTTTTCCCTCCAAGCTGCCGGCCACCACCACCCCCTTAGGGCTCGGCCAAGTCCAAAGCTGCCACCTCCTCTCCCTCTTTAATCTCTCTCGGCCACCTCCTCTCTTTCCTCCCCTAGGCAATATTCGTCCTTCTCCTCCCTCTCCCCTTTCTTGGTTTTCTTCTCCCTCCCTCTTCCTCCTCTCCTTGGCCGTCGACCTCTCTTCTCTCCCTCCCTCTCTATTTCTCTCAGCCCCTCTTCCCTTCCCTACAAACCGCCGGCCACCCTAGCTCTATTCAAACCGCCACTTGCCCTCTTCCTCCAAGAACAAAACCGAACAAAAACCACACCTCTTCCCCATATAACTGTTGGACGTTTTCAAGAAAATCTCTCTTCTAAATCATGGGTCGGCATCAATTTGGTATCAGAGGGAGGTTCATGTCAATTTTCTAATTGGCACCCTCCAACTTTTATGGCGAGACTTGCCCCAATGTTGCTTCTTTCTTCTGACTGTTCCCCCCTCACGGGCCACTCATCGGAGATGAGTGATTTTAAATGTGGGAGAATTGATGACGACGCTCTTCGCCAACGCCGAGACGCTTCTTCGTCAACGCCGTGACGCTCCTTCGCCAAAGTCGCTTCATATTTTGCACGACGTCTGCCGGCACCATTTTAAATAAAATATATAATTATAAATTAAAATTATAATTATATATTTTATTATTTTTCTTTTATCATTTATAACAATTTCTATTTAAGCAATGTTTTAATTTAAGCAATATTATTATTATGTTTTTATTCTTGTAATTATGATGGATACTTATAACCATCATATATTTGCTTCCATTTTCATGCATTTTAATTTTGGAATTGTTTTTATTTTGTTCTAAATATGTATGGAGGAGATTGAGTGGTGTAAGGCTATATATAGCCATGTTTTGTTTGATTAAGTATTGAAAGAATGAAAAATTGAAAAAACCTAGAGATTCTTGAGAGAATTTTCCTCCCCCCCCCCCCCACTCTTTGGCAAATTTCGGCCAAACCCTCTCTCTACCTTGGCCGCCGGCCACCCCCTCCCCTTTCTTCTCAATCTCGGCTACCACTTTTCTCCCTTCTCCTCCTCCTCCTCCTCAATATTCTCCCTCACCTCCAACACCCTAACCCAAGCCCAGTTTTACTTCCCCAAAAAAATATCGGCCTCCCTTTTTCCCTCCAAGCTGCCGGCCACCACCACCCCCTTAGGGCTCGGCCAAGTCCAAAGCCGCCACCTCCTCTCCCTCTTTAATCTCTCTCGGCCACCTCCTCTTTTTCCTCCCCCTAGGCAATATTCGTCCTTCTCCTCCCTCTCCCCTTTCTTGGTTTTCTTCTCCCTCCCTCTTCCTCCTCTCCTTGGCCGCCGGCCTCTCTTCTCTCCCTCCCTCTCTATTTCTCTCAGCCCCTCTTCCCTTCCCTACAAACCGCCGGCCACCCTAGCTCTATTCAAACCGCCACTTGCCCTCTTCCTCCAAGAACAAAACCGAACAAAAACCACACCTCCTCCCCATATAACTGTTGGATGTTTTCAAGAAAATCTCTCTTCTAAACCATGGGTCTGCATCACCCAGGCCACCCCACAAAGGGGGTCTCAAAGGAATATTCCTCTTCCCTAGGCATGTTGGATGGATGGTTGACTCGGCAAAATGTGTGGGGATAGCATCCGTCAGGAGAGGAGCAGAGCTGAGATTAGCAGGCGTCTCGCGAACGAGAGATTTAGGCGCCGGGTCTCCCATCCCCAAAGTTCCATAAATAGAAGATGCAAAGAAAGAATGGTTAAACTAGGGGACTAAAAGCTAACAGTTTGTGGATGGGTTACATTTCTCCTGCGCGGGAACATCAAGTCGGAGGGGGGGGGGGTATCTCGTGATTCGCCTGCTCGTGCCCATTTACCGACGAGACCACCGTAACACTCGCCTCCTCAACCTCCTTCTCCAACGGCGGCATCTGCGAATGGATATGACATCAACATTTCATCTCGGTGATAAAAGGGGAAATAATGCTAACAGAATACAAATACCAAGTCTGTCTTGGGAAAGGAAGGATTTTAAGAAGTCAATTCACCCTTCCCTATGTCGCGTCAGACCGCTTTGGCTTTTTTCATCTTCGGGGTTGACCCGGGAGATTTATGAGAGAGCCAGAGTGTGAGTGAGCCCATCATGGATTTGTTCTTGTCTTGAATAGTATGGAGGCGATCTAGATCTTCCTTGGAAAGCGACATCGTAATAAGAGGAGAGAGCAGTCACAAGATGTAAGGGCAGGAAAATGCCTACCACTACCTGAATATTTATATAGCAGTGGAGGGGCCCACGATAGATTCTCTTCCAGGTCATCACCCACTCATCTAATATATAGGGTTGTATGTTTCTTTCAGAGCTTTATTAAAAGCTCGCAAAGAGCGGGGATTGTGTACAACCCCATATTCGATGAGTGGGCCCCATCGGGTTGGCGAGTGGCCAGTACCTGTCCAAGGCCTGAAGAGAGGCACTCGCGTAGTACGAAGGGAAGAGGAGTGATTTGGACCTTCGACGAGTGCCATCATCACCTAGCATTCGCCTGAATATCTCGTGTGCAGGCACGCATGCTAGATCAGCTCTCGCCAAGCTAGGCGAGTGGTTGCCCAGCCAGACATTCGCCCTTAAGGGGTCTTTAAGGTGGCGAGTGCGTTGAGTTCCTGGCACTCGCCCCCTTTAACCGAGTGATGCTCTCACAAATCACTCGTCCAGCAGGGCACAGAGGCAAATTACCTGGATGCCCTCATAGGTCTGCATTTAGCTATTCTGAACAGCGAAGTTTGGCCATTAGCAGGCCATCCCAGGGTGTTTTCAGTAATTCCAGACCAGCGGAGGTGGGTTATTTGCATGTCATTTTCAGAAATCTATAAATAGACCCAAGGGGGTACCTCAGAAGGCATGCTTACTTGTTTCCCATTCTCTTAGTGCTTTTCTGAGGTTCCTTAGCCCGACATTTGGTTAAGGAGGGGAATCTCTATGTGATCTTCTGGGTGTGTGGTGGGTCCTCCACGCTGAGCCCTTGGTTCTGTTCCCTGTCCTTTTCCCTTTGGTTGTTTGGCTCACGAGAGAGTAGTAAGTGTGCGATCACCCCTTCCCCAAGGATGAACTCCATCGAGGCCGAGTTTTCGGTTTCAACATCCTCCAGCCTTGTAACAGGGGAAAATGTCTGGTCATAATCAATTCCTTCCTCCTGAGAATAGCCTTGAGCTACCAATCTTTCTTTGTTCCTTACAATAGCTCCTTGTGCATCCAATTTGTTTATGAAAACCCATTTAGTTCCAATGACTGGGTAGTCTTTAGGTTTTGGAACTAAATCCCAAACTCTGCATCTCTCAAATTGATTGAGCTCCTCTTGCAATACAATAATCTAGTGGGGATCTTGCTCTGCATCTTTGATGGATTAAGGTTCAATTTGAGATATGAAGCAAGAATGCATCAAATCTTGGTTGAGTTGATGCCTTATTTGAACACTAACTGATATGTCTCCAATCACTTGAGATATGGGGTGATCTCTAAGTATGTCAAGATCAGTTGGAGGAGTTGGTTCATCAACAGCTTGGGGAATTAATTCCTCTTGTGGAATTAGGTTAGCTATTGTTGGTTCAACTGTTCAAACAGTTTCTTCTTCACTCTCTTCATCAGTATATGGAGAAGGATGAAATGTAACCTCTTGGGTGAGGTTTAAGTCATCCAATTTCTCACATAGAAGGGGTATCTGCAATATATCTCTAGTAGAAGAATTTTTCTCCTTGTAACACATGTTAGTTTCATCAAAAGTTGTGTATAGATTCTTTCATTTTAAGGTAGATTTGTTAAAAACCCTATAAGCCTTGCTGACTTGGGAATATCCAAGAAAAATTCCCTCTACAGCTTTGTCTTCAAACTTTCTAAGATGTTTCTTGTTATTATTGTGAATGCAACATCTACAGCCAAAAACTCTACAATAATCTATTTTAGGTTGCTTCCCTTGAGCAATTAATAGGGAGTCTTGCCCTTAAGTTTATGTATTAAACTTCTATTCAGAACATAAATTGTTGTGTTTACAGCCTCTGCCCAAAAAGATAGGGGCAAGTAAGAATCTGCAAGCAATGTCCCTGCAACTTCAATAAGGGTTCTATTTTTCTTTTTTTTTTGCTACCCCATTTTGTTGAGGAGTTCTAGGAGCAGAGAAGCAATGTCTGATACCTTCCTTCTCATAGAATTCTTACATAGGAAGAGATTCAAATGCAGTGCCATGATCACTTCTGATCAATGCAACTTAAGTAGAGTACTCAATCTTTATGCTCCTAAGAAAGTCTGTAAGAACTTTAAAGTTATTTGTCTTGTTTCTCAGAAAGAACACCCAAGTGAATCTAGAGAATTCATCTACAATAACTAAAGTGTAAGATTTCCCTCCCAGACTTCGTACAACAATGGGTCCAAAAAGATCCATGTGTAGCAAGTACAAGGTTCTCGGTGAATTACTCTTATTAATTGATTTAAAACTATTTTTAGTTTGCTTGCCTAATTGACAAGCTCTGCAGAGACTTTCCTTCTTGTAGGGGGCCAGAAGGCAATCCTTTAACAAGGTTGTCCCTAGATAGTTTAGAATTGTTTCTTAAGTTTACATATCCTAGTCTTTTATGCCATAATTCATTTGTATTATTAATCTGATTAAATAAGCAAATCTTTAAACTAGCTGACTTAAAATTTACTACATATATGTTACCATCCCTAAGTCCAGTTAAAATAACTTTATTGTTATTGTCAGAAGTAATAATACAACAGGATTTAGTAATGATACTTGATAACCTTCATCACATAATTGGCTTATGTATATGAGGTTATGCTTGAGACCACTCACATAGGCTACTTTCCTTAAGGTAACAACTCCAACTTTAACATTCCCAAAACCTTCTGTTTGGCCACAGTTGGAGTCTCCAAAGATCACCTTTGGTCAAAGCTTTGATTTGTAATCTGTTAGATTTCCCTTGCTGTCTGTCATATGCTTTGAACATCCACTATTTAAGTACCATTGTTGCTCTGTGGTAGGATAGTCCATCACCTGCAAGAAAATAGATTAGGTGTTCTTGACCCAGGTAACCTTGGGTCCTTGATGCTTCTCAAATTTATAACTGGAAATAAAAGAGAATTCTGGTTGGTTTTTATATCCTAAGGGGTGAAATTTTCTTGGTGGAATTATCCATTGAGTAAAGGGATTGACAGATGATCTAGGTTTATTAAAATTTCTAGAAAATTTTAGGTTTCTGTTGAAGTTATCTGGGTTCGACGTATTCCAGTAAGTTTGTCGATCTGCATTCGACGAATAGGGATGAGTTCATCGAACTCCGCTCAGAGAATGAAAGTATTCATTTCCTACACCCCAATTTCATCGATCGCGGTTCGACGAACCATATTGATTTCATCGATCGCAGTTAGAAGATTTATAATATAGAAAATCTGTGTTCATAGTTCGTCGATCTGAGTTCGACGAACCATATACATTTCGTCGATCTTAGTTTGATGAAAAATATTGAACATGGTTTTTATCAAAAAAATTCTTTTTCTTTTTTTTTGTTTAGGTTTTTGAAATCCTTCAGTTTGTTGGTTGTTATCTTCTAATTTTTCTTTGCCCTTTTCAGATATGAATTTAATAGGGGTTGATAAAATATTTTTCTTAAGAATAGGTGGCTGACTATATGAAGCTCCTAAGCCTAGTTTACCATTAAGCCTAACATTTATTGTGCTAGTGATGTCCATTAATTTAATACTTCTCCCATTAAGGGATTCTTCAAATTGTTTTGCTTTATTTAGTTTAGTTTTTAATGAAATAATTTGTTCTGAAGTTAATTCTAATTCAACTTTTAGTTTGATGTTTTCTGAAAATAGATTGGCATATTCAATTTGTTTTTCTCTGAGAAGTTTGATTTCCTTCTCAGATTTAATTAAATCATAACATAGAAGTTTGAATTCAGTTTTAAAATATTTAGAAGTGAAATCAAAATAAGTTATTACCTTGTCCGCTTCTGATTCAGATTCTGTTACTAATTCTTCAGCTGTTGAGTGGTTGCATGATGCATCAATTGCCATCAAGCAGATCTCTCTTGCTTTAGCCTCTTCTTCATCCTCACTAGAACTGGATGAAGTTCATTCTTCTGAGTCACTCCAAGTCTCAGCCACAAATCCTTTTTCCTTCATCTTCTTGTATTTGTTGGAGGGGGCTTGCTGGAGTGCTTTTTATATTCTTTCTCTTTTCTCTTGTCCTTCTTCTGAGCCTATAGACATTCTGGAAGAATGTGCCCAAGCTTCCTGCATCCATACCAGATAATTTCCTTAATAGGAGTCTTGTCATACCTTGGCTTGTCCATATTTCTGGTTGACCTTCTTCTGAAGTCCTTCTTTGCCATTTTGTAGAATCTTTTAGCTAATAGACTCATTAGCTCTTCATTGGCAGGTAGTGCTTCTGATTCCTCAGATGCCTTAAAGTCAATACTTTGCTCCTTCCTTCCTGAGGTGTAAGTCTTCTGTTCAGCTGCTTCCCTGGTCTTGATAAGCTGCTCATAGGACTTGAGCTTGCCTAACAATGACTCAGTAAAAATCTCATTTAGGCTTCTGGCCATCTAACTGGCAGGGTTGGGATCCTAGATGGACATCATTATGGCTCTGGAGCTAAGTCTCAAGATTTTGTTGCAGTCAGACTTCCATCTAGTTGGCAAGGCCGGGATCCTCGATGGACATCTTTCTTGCTCAGGATCTAGGTCTCGAGATGCTCCCGTTGTCAGGCTTCCATCTAGTTGGCAGGGCCAGGGTTCTCGATGGACATCTGTCTTTCTCTAAAGCTAGGTCTCAAGATGATCCCGTTGTCAGGATTCCATCTAGTTGGCAGGGTCGGGATCCTCGATGGACATTGTTCATGCTCTATGGCCAAGTCCCTGGGCTACTCTTGCTAATCAACACAAGGCATCTGAAGTTGAACTTGGGGAAGGGGCCAAGTGGAAAGGACACAAGAAAACTAGGGGTAAGACCTAACAACACCCAGGCGAGCAGGAAGTGTAGAGTCAAGATCTCGGCATCTACTCAAGGAATGTGAGTCGAGACGGTTCTCAACTATACCCTGCCCTATCAGGATTTTACTTTGGAAATTTTGGGTTCATAATAAATATCTAGAGAGCAAGAATCCTGAGGTGAGCTGGGTGGTCACAGGTCCAGCTCGGCGAGTAGCCCAACCCTACTATTAAAGGGTGGAGAGATCTCCGGGTCTCTGCGCGAGTACGTATCCTAACTCAAATACATTCTAACGAGGAGTGTTATCCTAGCGAGTTCACACAGTGTAGGGGCAACGTGCATGCGGATGCAGTATAGTAAACAAATACAAGGAAATTTTGTTAATATTTCATTAATGAACTCGAAAGTTACAGAGGAGCTTGCTTCAGCGAGAGTACAAAAGGGGGGAAGATATTTACATAGCAAAAAGAAAAAGAAGAGAAAAAAGAAGGCGAGCTAGCTCCCTCCTCCCCTGCAGAATCGTCATCCTTGAAGACGAGGATGCCCTTGAAGAGCGAGTCGAAGTTGTCTTCATCCTCGCCGGGTGAAGCAGGAGGGAGGAAGAGCTCCGGCACCAGATCCTTCGTCGTCATGTCCTCGCATCTATCCATCAGCACCTGCATGTCCTTCATAATCTGTAGAGTGAACTCGACAGTGCTGATGGAGTTTACCCGCAATCTTTCGGCGACCTCCGCCTCGCTGAAGATCTTCGACCTCTTGGTCGGGACACCAGGCTCGCTGCCGACCTGGGGGAGGAAGATGTCCATTTGGTGGGTGAGCTCGCCCCGGAGCCCTTGGTTCTGCACCTCCAACGCTTTGTTCCTCTCCTCAAATGCCTTATTTATCTCCTCCAGCTCGGCGGCGCAAACGTGCATGCGGTTTGCGGTCTCGGCATTCTGTCAGGCAAGAACAGGGTAAGAAATTGTGGAAAGCGTAAGTCAAAAGGAGAAGGGGTCAGCCAATACTTACCACCATGTTGGAAGCTTTGTTGAGGAGGCCCTCGGCAATCCCCAGCCACTTCGCCAAGTTGGCAGCATCATCCTTCGCGATATCCCGCTCATGCTCCGCCTTCGCCAAGTTTTGCTGAACTGGTAGCAGCGGCGAGTTGACATGTGCGCGAGTTCCAGCGCGCGCATTTTAGCTCGCGAGCTCTTATGGGCGAGCCACTGGAGGCTAATGCCGTCGAAGGTCGCGACATCCTCGCATCTATAGAGCTCAAATACTAGGGCATATGCATGCCCGCTAGGACGGCGGCGCTTCGACCAGGAGGGGATGAGGGACGAGATGGATACCCTGTGGGTCTACTCATCCCATTGAACCATCAGCTTGCTGAGCCGGTCCTTGGCCTTCCCACCGAGACCAAAGTTATGGTGGTCCTTCGGCAGGACCGGCTCGTGGGACACAAACTCCTCAGTGGTGTTGGAGGAAGGAAGGTCACCTCCGCCCTGGTCCTTCTCTGGCAACTTCTCCGGCGTGGTCTCTTGGGAGCTTAGGTATATTTGATGATGTTATTGTTTGTTTCCCCTTGAAGACCTCCATCGCCTTCTTCATCTTTTTTGACGGCATGAGGCGGCGAGGTGAGCTGGATCCCATGGGGTCAGGCCACTTCTTGCTGGAGGAAGGTTTGCCCGGCCCCAGCTCGCTTTGGCAGGCTACTGCGGCTGCCCGCTCGTACATGAGTGGGTCCGGGTAGATTCCCGAGTCCGCAAAAGGCAGGTGCTAGGGAATCAGCCGCTCCCTACAAAAGGCGGGACCTCGATGATCTCCTTTCCCTTTGGTTTGGGGGCTGGCCCAGAATTTGGGGTAGAGGCCGGGTCGCAGTAGACCGACTCGACAACTTTTGGATTTGGCTTGGCTTTCTTGGTAGGTTGAGGATTTAAAGACCCGCGTTGCGAGGTGTTAGGATTTATGACTACCAGGCTTGCAGCACGATTGGCGTTGAGCCCGCGTGCACGGTCTAGCCTCTCTTGAAGCTCTTTGGAAAGAGGCATCTCAGCAAGATCAAAGTAAGGGGAATGGCAAAGGTCGCCCAGGTACGCAGGCATGTATATATAGCCGTTGGTGGATCCCACCAAAAGATTCACTTGGGCTCGCTGATCCACTCGCTGATCTCCAAGGGTTGGATGTTTCTTTCCAAGTTTGGAGCAATCTCGCAAAGAGCGAGGATTATGTATAACCCCATATCCAGCGAATGGGATCGGCAGGAGCCAGACCAGCCAACTCGGGCAGTCCAAGTCCCGGGCGAGCCGGGAGGGAGGAGAGAGCCTTGTAGCCTCGCCGACTCGCCAGTTGGGAGGGAATATGGTAGGGGCAAGTGGGCTCGCACTCGCCCAAGGGAATCGGCAAGTAGTGGGCGAGTAGGGGCAGACCCAGGCCCGCACTTGCCCAGTGTAGAAAGAGGCGGTGAGTGCGAGCTCTATCGAGCACTCGCCACCCCAGGAAGTGGAGGTTTCAGAGGGCTACTCGCCCAGTGTTGTATGTTGTATTCTTACCATTCTACTCCTGATCTGGGGTGCACATATCTGTTTAGAACATCGGAGGAACGTTATTTGCAGACCATTTTCAGAAAACTATAAATAGACCCAATGGGGTACCTCAGAAGGCATGCTTACTTGTGCTCTGGTCTTCTTGCTCTTTTTGAGGTATCCTTAGCTCAGCATTTGGCTAAGGAGAGGAATCGCTCTAAGATCTTTCAGGTGTGTGGTGGGACCTCCGTGCTGGAGCCTTGGGTCTGTTCCATATGCTAAGTCTTGGTCGTTTATCTTGTGAGAGATAAGTAAGTGTGCGATCACCCCTTCCCCAAGGGTCGGACTCCACAGAGACCGATTTTTCAGTTTCAACACTTGCACACTTAGGATTTTTTTGTTCCATGTAGTTATCAGGCTGGGAATTCTAGATATAAAAGCACCTGGAGGTGTGTCCCACAAAATACACAAAATGTAGCCCTTTTAAGCAATCTGCACTATCTCCCCGCGATAGGTAGATATCGCTTGCGCGATATCACCTCAGCCTGCCACGTGGACCACTCTGCAGTAACCACACCGGAATGATGGTGATCATATTGATCAAGCTCTATCACGGCATGATGGATAGATATCACCTAGCGATATCGATGAATAATGCGATGCGCCCGTAACCGTCGAGAAAATGGCTGACGTCATCAAGTAGATATCGCTCGGCGAGAGATAGCTATCACCCAGTGATAGATAGATATCACATGCGATATCTCTTTCTTTGAAAATATTGCATCTCAATGTCAATCCATATTTATCAGAGAATTGATCTGGAGATATCAGCATACCGTAAATATATTTTAACCAAATACAATCGGGATTTGTTATTTTCAAACCAAGGAATGTGGAACGCGTGCTCCAACATTTATAAGCATGGGTGGGGGCCCACCAGAAGATTCCTTTCGGCCCACACTCTGTAACACCTCTACCTGTCACGTGTAATATAATAGAGGGTCCGGTCGGGGCCTCACACCATATTCCACAAACAGGCGGAGAAGTTACTAAATAATATCAAAGATCTTCGAACCCTAACACAGAGCATTCTATCGGAAGCTTCATGGTTGAAAACTTGAACTCCTTAAGAACAGAAATGTCCACTACTACCATTTAGGAATGTACACAAACAAACACACAAGGTACAGGCCTTATGTCCTTATAAGTTTCTCTTAACAAAAGTGTGGTTTACAAACATTGGTGCGCAGGCCTGCCACACATGAACAAGAGTAAACAAAACATAGCCTTCGAGGGCCAGCAGCGCAACCAGGGCTTCAACCTGCTATTTCCCGCTTGGTCCTTCATTACCTGCAAAAGGACAATCCACCAAGCGATGGAAAACAGGGCAACGGTCAGCATTTAGCTTACCAATTATAATGACCCTGCCCCTAGCATGGGGCAGCGGAATTCCTTCCCTACAAAGCATTATTTTCACACAGCATATATATATAACAATCTACCAAGGACGTGCACAACCGCACAAGTAAATACATATCACAAATGCTGGCACGACGGCCCGACGTTCTGTGCACTCAGGGCACATTATTGGTGTACCGAAAAATCAGGGTCCCACCACCGTTTAGAGGTCCCAGACATGACGGTTCATTATGAGCATTCCTAGTCTTTATGACGCGCAAGCCAAAGACTCTCTCTATGTGATCTTAACAGGTCCTTAAGCACCCACGATTAGACAACCATAACGCGGGTACAGATCCACCTTTCCCGTTGCCCAAATTTGTTAGACTCAAGACTGGACTGATGTGGGTACGGATTCACCTTTCCTGTTCGCTACACCGGCATTCCACAGTTGCAGCCCAACGACTCAACTTCACAAAGAATGGCACTCACGACCATAAGAGTTGAACACCAAGTACCAACCGTCAAAGCTTTTTCCTGGATTTCCTCTAATACTTCCTGTTGCACCATGCCACAGGTATCCACCAAGGATGTCATACAAACAACCAATTTACTCAGAGTTTTCTCCGATTTGCAAACAAAGCATCACCAATCCAGACCAACTCGTCCGGATGGGCTGCACAGAGCATGCCTAACCGTACTACTCACATCCGGTTCTAATGCAAGATAACAAGGGATGAAACACAACATCCCACGGGAATAACTTCGATTTCCACCTTTTGGTGGAGGATTCCATGCATATGCAGGAAAGAAGGACTTCACTTGTCCAAGAAGGAAATCGTTACCCTTGGAAGATGTTTTGGCGCCATGGAGAAAAATGAGACAGTTGAAAATCATCGTAATGGCATCGCCTTCGTAGCTCTGGACTCGGCTCGCGATTTGGACCACCATAGCACCACCGGTGGCTGGATTTCTCCTCTTCTTTCTTCCTTTGCTCTCCCATCTCTCTTCTTCTTAGAAAGAGAAATATGAAATGAAAATGGAAAATAACTCATCTATCCCCGCACTTATCCCTTCAGGAAATACCCAGGGTCGTTAGATCTTCATCAAAGGAAACAAACGGCTCAGATTTTCTCTAAAAAGCAACTTCCCTGGGCTGACACGGCTTGTGACACGCCCGTGACGCGGGCCATGTACCTTAAGCGGCAAAAAACCGAATCAAACCAGAATAGGACACGGGCTTATACACGCCCGTGTCAAGCTCCTAACATGCCCGTGTCACTCAGTACACGTCCGTGTTGAGGGGCGTGTCCCTCAATCGACACAGGACCAACAAATCCCGAAAAGGACACGGGTCCCCAACACAACCGTAACAACTTTGATATGGCCATGTCGACCAGTACACGCCCGTGCTCCAGGCCGTGTACTTCAGTCGGCACTGCTCGGCACAACCAGAGTAGGACACGGGTATTTGACACGCCCGTGTCACCAATTGACACGCCCGTGTCAGAACTATTCATACCCGTGTTTTCAGCCGTGTTCCACATTCGACACAGCCAATCTAACACATAGGCGGACACGGCCCTGGACACACCCGTGTCCTAGGTTGTGTGACCTTATTTGGGTTTTGGGTCATTACAACTCTCCCCCTTAAGATAATTTCGTCCCGAAATTGCTAAAACACGTAGTTCGCAGCAAACGAAATATTTTACAAAATATTCTCTTTGTTCAAATCATAAGGTTACAACAGCCACACATAAATAGCTCGGGAAATTCAATACGCGTGGTTTGTTCCTGCTCCCATGACAACTCTTCATGGCCACAGTTGTCCCTCAAGACCTTGACCATCCCGATAGTTTTGTTTCATAGCTGTTTAACTATTGTATCCTCGATCCGAATAGGCCTAACCTTCATCGTTAGCCCACTATCGACTGATACTTGATCTGCAACAACCACCTATGATGGCTCTTTCACCGCTTTCCACAACACCGAGACATGAAACACATCATGTAAACCACTCAGCTCTAGCAAAAGTGCCAAACGATAGGCAACTTCACCAACACGCTCTACCACTTCAAACGGACCCAGATAGCTCGGGATCAGCTTTTTCAGACGTCGTATCCTGGAACCACCTTTAAAGGGTTTAATCTTCAAGTATACCCAATCGCCCACCGCAAACATCACGTTTCGGTGCTTGGCATTATAATACATAGCTTGCCTATCTTGAGCCACCAACAACCTTTCTCGTATCAACCGTATAATTGAGTTGGCATCATCCATCTCCTTTCGCTTGTACAACTTTGTATCGCCAGTCTCCGCCCAAGTCCAGATGTACGTCATTTCCTACCGTATAAAGCCTCAAAGGGTGCCATCTGAATACTAGCTTGGTAGTTATTATTGTAGGCAAACTCAATCATAAAGAGATGATCTTCCCAACTCTTCCTGAAATCCAGCGCACACATTCAGAGCATATCCTCCAACGTCTTATTGGTCCTTTCGGTCTGACCATCCATCTGAGGATGAAAGGTCGTGCTGAAATGTAATTTCGTACCCAACAGTTGGTGGACAATCTCCAATCACTCGAAGTGAAACGCCCATCTCGATCACTAACGATGATACGGGGCACACCGTGCAATCGTACAATAGTATCCACACACATCTTTACCAACTTTTAAACTAAATCGTCCTTCCGGTTCGGGATGAAGTGAAACACCTTATTTAACTGGTCCACAATCACCCAAACCGCATCATTTCCACGAAGTGATCTCGACAACCCATGCACGAAATCCATGGAAATATCATAAAATTTCCACACAGGGATAGACAACGACTTCAGAAAACCTCCTGGTTTTTGGCATTCAGCATTTACTAAGGTACAGATTTGACATTTAGCAACATATTGTGCCATGTCCTTCTTCATCCCAGGCCACCAGAAAATTTTCTTCAGATCCTTATACATCTTCTTGCTCCCGGGGTGAATCGAATACTTTGTGCAGTGGGCTTTATACATCAATTCTTCACGAAGTTTACCCCTATCTGAGACACACAAATGACCTTCTTTATTAAACGAAAACTGAGAATCTGCACTTTCCGCTGCATAGCGTTGTAGACTTTCATCAAGTGTTGTTGCTTGCCGAACTCTATCCGCCAGGTCACACTGTACCTTCGTCCAGTTTAAGCGCGTATTTGCAGTGGAATTCTTTTTAACACAAGAAATATCTAAGGCTTCGAGTTCTCAAATTAGGCTTTCATCATGCCTTAACAACTAATTTGCCCTTGTCGGAGTTCTACAACTCAAGGCATTCGTGACTACATTCCCTTTACCAGGAGTATAATGAATCTGGAAGGTGTAGTCACCAAGAAACTCCATCCACCTTCTCTATCGCATATTGAGCTCCTTCTAGTCCAACAGGTATTTCAGGCTCTTATGGTCCATGAATATATCCACTTTCACGTCATATAGGTAATGACGCCACACTTTAAGTGTGAATATCACCACCGCCAACTCCAAATCATGGGCGGGGTAATTCCGTTCGTGCACCTTCAACTGGCGTGAGCCATATGCTATCACCTTTTCGAACTGTAGAAGAACGCAGCCAAAGCCGCTCCCTGACGCATCACTATAAACCTCAAAGCCATCCTGACCATATGGCGATGTCAAGATTGGCGTCGTGGTCAAATGACTCTTTAGCTATTCGAAAGCTCGTGCGCACTCGGGCGTCCAAACGAACTTATGATCCTTACTCGTCAGTGTGGTGAGAGGCAAGGCTATCCTTGAGAAGTTTTCTACGAAGCGCCTGTAGTAGCCCGAAAGCCCAAGGAAACTCCTGACTTCTGCTACTATAGTGAGAACAGGCCACTCCCAGATAGCAACTATCTTGGAAGGATCCACCGCAATGCCCTCTCCACTAACCACATGGCCAAGTAAAGCAACTGACGACAACCGAAACTCATACTTAGAGAACTTAGCGTAGAGCTTATTATTCCTTAGGGTGTGCAACACCATCCACAAATGATTTGCATGATCTTCTTTAGATTGGTAGTATACGAGGATATCGTCAATAAAGACGATCACAAAGAGGTCCAAGTATTCCCTAAACGTCTGATGCATTAAGTCCATAAATACCGATGGCGCATTAGACAGCCCAAATGGCATTATCGTGAACTCATAGTGACCATAGCGTGTTCCAAACGTTGTTTTGGGTATGTCACTTTCACGAACTCTCAACTGATAATAACCTGACTTCAAATCCAACTTGGAGTATACAGTCGAGCCAACTAACTGATCAAACAAGCCGCGCACACAAACCCTATGTCGACACAGTTTGGACCGCTTCTGTTCCAGCCTGGGGTTGTGCGGTACGATCACCCCCAGAAGTGGCAGGACACCAAGGTGACTGACTTGGGCGTATATATCCTTGCTCTAACAATTCTTATAACTGAACTTTCAGTTCCGCCATTTCCTTTGGTTCTACCCGGGAAAGCGAGCGGGCCACAAGTTTCGCACCTGGCACCAGCTCGATAGTGAAGTCGATCTCCCTTTGGGGAGGTAACCCCGGAAGGTCTTTTGGAAACACATCAGCATATTCCGAAACAATTGGCACCTAACTCACACTGGCCTTCGGCTCCACTGTCTCTACAAGTGTGAAGAATAACTCTGCACCCTTCCATACTACCTTAACGACTTGGAGAGCAGATATCAATATCCTACTCGTCCCTCGCATGTCATTGAACTTCGTCTCTTATTTGGTATTCTGCCCCAGTGTAACTTCTTTTAAAGTGCAATCTATACAGGCATGCTCCTCTGAAAGCCAGTCCATGCCAAATATTATATCGAACTCTGATATCGGCAATACTGATGTTTCCACCTTTAAATCCCGACTTCTTATCTTTACCTCAACACAACAAGATTTATCAACGCACATCAAATATCCATTAGGTAGTCACACCTTCATACTGCCTGACGTGGTTCGTATAGGCACCCCGATTTGCAAGACTAAATCTTCCGACAGAAACGAATATGAAGCACCTATATCGAATAGGGCTCTTGACGGATATTCTCGTATAAGGACAAAACCTATAACACCAAGCTTAAAACAAGCACAGCACAAAGCATAAAGTAAAACTATAAACTACTCGCACCTGTAACGACATCGGCCTGCTTGATGGCCTCCTGTTATCCAAGATTGTAAATTCGGGGTTGCGCCTACGGTGCAAAACACTCCGCCACAACCTTCCCTTTTCAGCATAGTATGCACCCGACTTCTTCTCGCCTTTTGGAGGGCTAACTCGAGAATCTCGAGCATAGTGTCCCGGCTTGCCACACGTGTAGTAAGTGCGAGGACCATAACCAAAAGATGCCTTTGAAACAACCACTGAAGGAGTTTGTCCAGCAGATTTGGACTTCTTACCCCATCTCTTTCGGTACTCAGACTTCTCCGGACGCGGTGGATTGAACTCCGGCTTTGTAAAAGCCAAGTTCCCCTTGTCTTGCCCTCTTTTCATGTTTGTCTCCAAAGACCAAGCCGTACAGACCAAAGCTTGAAACCCCGGGTTCCAGAAATCGAGAGCAGATACCGTAGCTCATCTCGTAGTCCCCCATAGAACCGACTGGTCTTACGCTCCTCTTCGGAGAATATAGTACCCGCATACCATCCCAAACGCATAAACTCATGAAGGTAGTCATCCACACTATGTTCTCCTTGAGTCAACCGTTGGAACTCCAACTCCATAACAATTCTCTACTGCATCGACAGATGCTTTGCTAAGAACAACCAAGAGAACTCTTCAATCGAGACCTCCGACAATTGTCTGCCTGCCAAGTGATGCAGTTCAACCTCATTCAACGATAGCCGAGCCTCTCCCTCAAGTAGGAAAGTGCTTAAAGTTACTTTTTATTCCTCCTCGACCCTGATAGCTATCAAGATTCTCTTAATACTTGCGAGCCAATCCTCCGCTTAGGCTGGGGAACCCGCCCTAGTAAAAGTAGGAGGATTGAAGCTCACGACCCGCTTCAATTATTGATTTGCTGTCCGCGGATCAACCACAACTTCTACCAGTTCTTGCCTTAACCCAGCTTGCGTTGGCACCATTGCAGGTCGTGCCTGCCCAGCCTACTGAGCATTCATAATAGCAAGTACGGTCTCTGTAATCAAACGTACAGTTTCGGCAGATGGAGGAGGTATGGGAACCTAAGCTGGTGCCGCACTTTCAACAGAACATTGAGGTTCTGACTGACCCGCAACACTTCTAGTCACCTATATGTGTAGAAACACAATTTAGCGACCAATCAAATGGTTAACATACAAAAAGGAACACACAAGTTCAGCAAACAAGTGTATTTTCATTCCTAAGTAGACATTCTTGAGTTCATTTTATGTTATAACGGTAGCACTTACACGTGCTCGCCATCCCTCAAAAGAATTCGACCACGAATTCGGAAGAGATAGACCAACATGCTGATACCAAATTGTAACACCTCTACCCATCACGTGTAATATAATAGAGGGTCCGGCCGGGGCCCCACATCATATTCCACAAACAGGCGGAGAAGTTACTAAATAATATCAAAGACCATCGAACCCTAACACAGAGCATTCTAGCGGAAGCTTCATGGTTGAAAACTTGAACTCATTAAGAATAGAAATGTCCACTACTACCATTTAGGAATTTACACAACCAAACACACAAGGTACATGGCCTTTTGGCCTTACAAGTTTCTCTTAACAAAAGTGTGGTTTACAAACATCGGCGCGCAGGCCGGCCACACATGAATAAGAGTAAACAAAACATAGCCTTCGAGGGACAGCAGCGCAACCAGGGCTTCAGCTCGCTATTTCCCGCTTGGTCCTCCATTACCTGCAAAAGGACAATCCACCAAGTGGTGGAAAATAGGACAGCGGTCAGCATTTAGCTGACCAATTATAACGACCCTGCCCCTGGCACGGGGCAGCAGAATTCCTTCCCTACAAAGCATTATTTTCACACAGCATATATATATGACAATCCACCAAGGACGTGCACAGCCGAACAAGTCATTACACATCGCAAATTCCGGCACAACGGCCCGACCTTCCGTGCACTCAGGGCACATTATTGGTGTACCGAAACATCAGGGTCCCACCACCGTTCAGAGGTCCCAGACATGACGGTTCATTATGAGCATTCCTAGTCTTTACGGCGCGCAGGACAAAGACTCTCGCTATGTGATCCTAACAGGGCCTTAAGCACCCATGGTTAGATAACCATAACGCGGGTACAGATCCACCTTTCCCGTTGCTCAAATTCGTCAGACTCAAGACTGGACTGATGTGGGTACGGCTTTATTTTTCCCGTTTGCCACACCGGCTTTCCACAGTTGCAGCCCAACGGATCAACTTCACACAGAATGGCACTCACGACCATAAGAGTTAAACACCAAGTACAAACCCTCAAAGATTTTTCCTGGATTTCCTCCAGTACTTCCTGTTGCACCATGCCACAGGTATCAACCAAGGATGTCATACAAACAACCAATTTACTCAGAGTTTTCTCCAATTTACAAACAAAGCATCACCAATCCAGACTCGTCCAGATGGGCTTCACACAGCATGCCTAACTGTACTACTCACTTTTGGTTCTAATGCAAGATAACAAGGGATGAAACACAACGTCCCACGGGAATCACTTCGATTTCCACCTTTTGGTGGAGGATTCCATGCATATGCAGGAAAGAAGGACTTCACTTGTCCAAGAAGGAAATCGTTACCCTTAGAAGACAATTTGGCGCCATGGAGAAAAACGAGATGGATGAAAGTCACCGCAACGGCCTCGCCTTCGCAGCTCTGGACTCGGCTCGCGATTTGAACCACCGTAGCACCACCGGCGGCCGGATTTCTCCTCTTCATCCTTCTCTTTCTCTCCCCTCTCTCTTCTTCTTAGAAAGAGAAAGATGAAATTGCTGGGTATTGCATCCACAATAGACCTGATTTGAAGAAGCCCCTGAATAAGCTAAGTTGAATTGACAATGTATTTGACAATTCTATCAAGTTGTGCTTGCAGCTATTCTATGTTAAGTACACACCAATGTCAGGGTGCAGTGGGTCAATATACACGGGTCTGTGCAATGTAATCCCTCGTTGTGTAGATCAGTGTGTTGATTCACGTGTGCTCTCTCTATTGGAGTGTACTTATTTTCAAGTACAGGGTCAAGGTAGATCAAGAGCAGAAGGAGCAAGGATGGGTCAAAGACCAAGTTATCAAAAGAAGGAAGAAGAAAAATTCTTCCATGTCAAAATCGACGGGAATCGCTAGTGATTCCCGCCGACTTTGACGGGAGTGGTTAGTGATACCGGCCGATTTTGCCTTAGACAAATTTTCTCCGTTCGCTGGACCGAACCAAGCCATCGTGCGCTATTTCGGTCGGGGCTAGGGCTTCTTCTCGTGGGCCCCACAACGGTCATTAGGGTTGGCTCCTGGTATAAATATATGCGTATTTTGAAACTCCAAAGACACAAAAAAAACCGATCGGAATACGAAATAAAAAAAAACCGACGTCGTGACCTAGCGTATCGCGGAAACCGCCGATCGCTCGTCGTCTCTCACAAGGAATTCGTCGTCGCTGATCTCAGTTCATCTCTGATCGTTCGACGACAGAACCGAGGCAATCAGCCGGTCTCATGTATCTATCTCTGGAGATCTCTTGTCTTCCGATTCGTTGAACGAGACTTGTTCTCCCTTTCGAATCAGTTGAGACGTTTGATCCGACTGAGATCGTTCGAAGACCTAGGTTGCTTCGTCAAGAAGTTTGGATCTACAAAGCATCGCCACCGCACTTACTTGTTGCCGCCGATCTTGACAAGATCCATTCCAAGTGAGAAATCTGGTAGTGGACACTTCGTACTTTTCGTGCAAGCTTCAACGAACGAAGAAGGACATCGGAATCTCCAAAGCATTGTTTGTATTTTTATTTACATTCAATTTTTTGTAAAGGAATTTTCATTCCTAGTTGTAAGGGTTGGGTGCAACCTGCTGTGGTGGAGTTGTGACTCCTTTGTAGGAAGGGTTCCTTCCAAGGTTAGGGGAGCGTTGCTCCTAGTGTGACGATTGGATTTCAATCCGTTTGAAGAAGTGACTGAGTCATCCCTTGGTGGGAGATAGGTCGAAGGGGGAAAGTGGACGTACCCAAATCGGGGAACCACTATAATTCTTTGTATTTTCTGTGTTCTGTTTGCTTACTTGTGCAGGTTAGTTTAATTCCACAAAAGACTGCACGACACCTATTCCCCCCCTTCCCTCATAAGTGGATTAGGTTGACACTAGATACTTTCAAGTGGTATCAGAGGGAGGTTACTCATCAATAAGGTTAACACCTTGAGTAAGATCATGTGTCTAGTGTTAATAAGAAAGAAGATCTCAGGAATGGACGGACTCACGTATTTAGGAAAGATTCCAGTATTCACCAAGCTGAATTTTCCCATCTTGAAGGAAAGGATCAGGTTCTACATGGAAGCAGTCGATCCCCGACTCTTCATGATAGTGGAGGAGGGCCCTTATATACCCACTAAGGCCTCCACCATTGATCTGACAAAGATGGTGCCCAAGAAGCTCTCTGAAATGGATAAGGATGAGATGGTGCTTGTCGGACTAGACAAGAAAGCTCAAAACATTTTAGTAAGCGCCGTCGATGATTCAATGATGCAGAATTTCAGCAACTGCAGGACTGCCAAGGACATATGGCACTGCCTGATCATTCTGATGGAAGGCACAGATGAAGTAAGGGATGATCGAAGATCCCTTCTGAACCAGAAGTATGAGGCGTTCAGGAAAGGTCCCAAGGAAGAAATCAGAGTGACATTCGAGAACTTCCTGAAGATCGTCAATGCCCTGAAGGGTTATGGCAGAGTGTTCACCGATGGTGAACTAAATGACAAATTCCTTAGATCCCTTACTAAGGAATGGGACACCAAGATCTGCGCCATCAGAGAGTTTGGCAAGCTGGCAGAAACTGATCCCCAGATTCTGTTTGGGAAGCTAATGTCCTACGAGCTTCAGCTGAACACCAGAAAAGATGAAGAAGAAGCTGATAAGGCCGCAGCCAAATAAAAGACTGTTGCCCTGAAAGCTAATCACTCAAGGAAAGGCAAGGGTGCAGCCTCGTCCCGCTCTTGGAGAAAGGCTGAGGAAGAAGACTCTGAGCCATGCTCATCCGGCTCAGAGCTATCTGAGGAAGAATTCTCCTTCATCACTCGAGAGTTCAAGAAGTTCCTCAAGTTGAGGAATCAGAGAAAAAAGGATGGCTCCTCCTCCAGACATCAGAATAAGAATTATTCTTCTGATAGGTATGAGTCTAAACAGAACAAACATCGTTCTACTGACATTATCTGCTTTGGATGCAATAAACTAGGCCACATCATAGCTGACTGTCACCAAAGCAAGAGAGATAAGGGGAAAGGATAGGAGCACAAGTTCTCTAGAGATAAGAAGGAGAGGAGCTACATTGCTAAAAAGCCAAAGACACTGAGTGAATCTGACTCTTCAGACTCCAGTGATGAAGAGGAAGCCTACTTTGGGCTAATGGGTCGCTCCGACTCAGATGGAGACTGTCCCCCATTTACTGGGAAGGTAAAAGATCGCACCCCCCCCCCTCTCTGACTCTGACTCTGACTCTGACTCTGAGTCTCCTGAAGATGACACGAGGACAGTTCATCTGCCCATGAAGCTGAACTCTTCGAAAAGTATGAGCTTCTGCTCAATACTTTCGAAGAGTGCCGAAAGAGGTTGAGCGCTCAGAAAAAGGAAGTCAAATTCCTTAAGGCTGAGGGTGTGTCCCTAAGAGAAGAGATCACTAGCTTTATTTCTCTCCGATAGGAACACCTGGACCTGACTTCTGAGCACTCAGATTCTCTAAGGCTCCTTGACCAAAAACAGGAAGAAATCAACAAGCTGGAAGAACAGCTTGCGGCAGAGAGGAAGATTGTCAAAAGCTTCTATATGCCCAAGACCATTCTTCCTCTGGTTGATGAATTCTCTGCTCAGGGTAAGGGGGCTGGCTTAGGGCATGTGGCTGAGCCTGGTAAATCATCCAGGAGAAATAGAAATCAGAGGAAAAATAAGGCTACTAAGAAGGCCTCTATTGCAGAAATGGGAAAGGCCCCACTCGGTCCTATTTCATTCTGAAAGCCTAGCTTTCCATACAATGATCATGAATTTGAGTCAACCTATGGCCACCTCTTCTGGCCCTCAGTTGAAAAGCCCAAGAGCCAGTATGATGGTTGGACCTTCCCTCGCAACTACGGTGAGAGTGTCTTCAAGGCACCTTATGAGGAAATCCAAGTGGAGAATTATGGCCACTTCTCTAGCGGCCATAATAGGAAGCAGGCACCAAAGGCCAAGCCTGTTATACAGAAGGAACAAGAAGTGAAGAAATCATGTGACTGCTGTCATCATGATGCCTCCACCTCCAAATCCAAGGCCCCGGCTGGACTCACCGTTCCAAGGGTGAAGCAGGAGCCTAGGAAACGGTACAACAGGTTTGATTGTTGGTGCTGTGGCAAAGTTGGTCATTTTGCTGTGGATTGCTGGTTTAATCCAAGATACAATGAGACTCCTTATGTTAGCAATGCGAGGCCGACCACTCGTAGGGTTAACCAACCGAGGGGGAGTGTGCTAATAAGGAATCTAGGACCCAAGTCCGATAGGGTTCCTAAGGGAAACAATTCTATTTTGCAGGTATGTCCAAAGGCCACCAAAACGCCAATCTGGTACTTGGACAGTGGATTTTCCCGACATATGATCGGGACAAGAAGCCTGTTGCGTGATTACTCCCCAGTCGAAAATGGACCCAAAGTCATCTTTGGAAGATCAGATCGAGGAGTCACCTGGGGTTATGGTATGATTTCAAACGGTGTATTCTCTATCACAGACTTGGCCTATGTTGAAGGGTTAAACCATAACCTGATCAGTGTAAGCCAGTTGTGTGATAAAGGATACGACGTTAAGTTCTGCAAGGAAAAGTGCTTGATAATATCGTGTGCCTCTTCGGAGACGGTATTAACTGGTATTAGGAGCAAAAATATTTTTTGCTTAGATTTTCTTAGCTTAGACTCTTCTACCCCAGTTTGCCTAGTAGCAAAAGACAGTGCATCTCTCTGTGAACAATGACACAAGAGATTGGCACATATTAATTTAAAACTATTAATATGTTGTTTTCCAAGAATTTAGTAAGGGATGCCCCTATTATTAAGTGCATCAAAGATAGCCCTTGTCCTACATGCTAGAAGGGCAAACAGACTCGGGCTACCTTTAAGGGCATTGCAGACAAAGACTCTTCCAGATGTCTTTATCTTCTGCATATGGACTTGTTCTGTGCAGTGCAAGTTCATAGCTTAGGAGACAAATCGTATACGCTAGTGATTGTTGATGATCACTCTCGGTTTACGTGGGTGTTCTTCTTGAAATGAAAGTCGGATACGTTTGACATCTTCACTAATTTTTTCAAGCAGATTAAGAACGAACTTACCTGCTCCGTGGTCAAAATTAGAAGTGATCATGGAACAGAATTCAAGTCTGGGGCTATGACAGATTTCTGTGAAGAACATGGTATCTTTCATGAGTTTTCCTCCCCGCGTACTCCTCAGCAAAACGTAGTTGCGGAGAGGAGGAATAGAATGCTCATTGAGGCATGTACGACAATGTTGAATGACGCTTCTCTTCCAGAGTACTTCTAGGCAGAGGCTGTCAATACAGCATGTCACGTGCAAAATCGAGCCTTGATCAACAAGAATCATCGTAAGACACCTTATGAGCTATTGAAAGGCAGGAAACCGACCATGTCCTATCTAAGGATTTTTGGCTGCAGATGCTATGTACTCAATAATGGGAAGTACCCACGTACTAAATTTGGAGAAAAATGCTTCGAAGGAATTTTCATGGGCTATAGTAGCCATAGTCGGGCATATAGGGTTTTCAATAAGAAAACCCTAGTGGTAGAGGAGTCCATTAATGTTGAATTTGATGAAGGAAGCCTGCTTCACAGCAATTCTTCCAATGGCATTCCTGAAGATGCAGGTGCAAGGCTTGAACAGCTAAGTCTAGATGAGACTGCTAAAGATGAAACTCCCAAGTACATCAAGGTCTCCACATCAACGCCAATTGGAGAAAATGACGGTCAGGATGGAGAAATTCTCCCAGAAGAGGGAGGAGCCCGAAAATCTGTTGGAGCTCCAGATGCCAGACTCTTAGAAATTAGACACGTGAGGGATCACCCAAGAGATCTGATCATAGGAGATCCTCGGGACGGTGTCAGAACTCGCAGAGGTACAATTAACGAGATTCTTCACCTTAGTTTTATGTCACAGGTTGAGCCAAAGAAGTTCGATGAAGCGAACAAAGATGCGTCGTGGATATTGGTAATGCAAGATGAACTGCATCAATTCGAACGATGCAATGTCTGGACGCTAGTTCCCAGACCAATGAAATAGAATGTGATCGGCACTAAGTGGATCTTCAGAAACAAACTGGATGAACACGGTGTCATCATCAAGAACAAGGCCAGACTGGTGGCTCAGGTTACAGACAGGAGGAGGGGATTGACTTCGACCAAACCTTTGCACCAGTTGCAAGAATCGAGGCGATCAGGTTGTTCCTTGCGTATGCCTCTCCAAAGGATTCATTGTCTATCAGATGGACGTGAAGTCTGCTTTCCTGAATGGAAATTTAAAAGAAGAAGTATATGTCGTGCAACCCCCAGGTTTTGTTAATCCAACACTCCCTGATCATGTTTACTTTCTTAATAAAGCATTATATGGCTTAAAACAAGCTCCTCGGGCTTGGTATGAGACTCTGTCTAGTTTTCTTCTTGAGAACAAGTTCTCGAGAGGAAAAATAGATAAGACATTGTTTCTTAGGGAAGTCAAAGGCAAGATTTTGCTGGTGCAAATCTATGTCGATGACATAATATTCGGCTCAATGGACAACAACCCGTGCAATAAGTTTTCCAAACTTATGCAAGGGAAGTTTGAAATGAGCAGCATGGGAGAGCTGAAGTATTTCTTGGGACTTCAAGTGAAACAATCTAGGATGGAATTTTCATTTCTTAGACGAAGTTCACAAATAAACTCCTCGAGAAATTCGGAATGGAGAGTGCAACCTCTATGAGGACTCCAATGGGATCCACTGTGTCTCTAGATAAGGATGAGAAAGGGAAACCTTTTGATGAAACCAAGTACAGAAGCATAATTGGATCTCTGCTCTACCTTACTACTAGTAGACCGGATATTATGTTTTCCACGTGCGTTTGTGCTAGATATCAGGTGAACACTAAGGAATCTCATTATGTCGCTGCAAATCGGATTCTTAGATACCTTAAAGGTACACCAAATCTTGGCTTGTGGTACCCAAGAAACAATGATGTCGAGCTGATAGGATTTTCAGATGCTGACTTTGTAGGAAGCAGGGATGATAGGAAAAGCACTTCCGGGACGTGCCAATTCCTAGGAAGAAGGCTTATATTGTGGACCAGTAAAAAGTTGAACTGTGTCGCAACCTCTACGGCTGAATCTGAGTACATCTTAGAAGGCAGCTGTTACGCACAACTTCTATGGATCAGAAATCAACTCAAAGATTATGACTTGCAGTTCAGAGAAGTTCCTATGTATTGCGACTCCTCGAGTGCAATTACAATTGCGAATAATCCAGTGTCGCACAACAGAACAAAGCATATTGAAGTGCGCTACCATTTCATTCGGGAGCATGTGGAAAACAAAGATATATCTCTCTACTATGTCCCAATGGATAAGCAGATTGCAGATATCTTCACGAAGCCACTAGACGAGGCCAAGTTCAATTTGTTCAAAACTAAACTCGGCATGCTGAACTTTGAAGATTGAAGACTGAAAGGCTCAAGGCTCTTGAATCAAGGGGAAGCATCTGTTAGGCACTCAAGATCAGGCACGGATGCAAGAACTGAGGGGGAGCATTTTGCTCCAAGTGAAGTCCCAGATTTGCAGAAGCCGAAAAGGGGGAGATTACCATCTCGGCCAAGACTAAGGTGGCTGCTAATGCTAAGTAGGCCACAAAGGCTATGTTGCTCTCAGGAAAATGGTAATTAATTCCACTCTCAACTGAATTTTCATTTTATGATTTTCATTCCCATCTGTTCTATTCACCTTAGCTTGTAGGTTTTAGGCTTCTTCAAATAGGGGGAGATTGTTGGGTATTGCATCCACAATAGACCTGATTTGAAGAAGCCCCTGAACAAGCTAAGTTGAATTGACAATGTATTTGACAATTCTATCAAGTTGTGCTTGCAGCTATTCCATTCTAAGTACACACCAATGTCACGGTGCAGTGGGTCAATATACACGGGTCTGCGCAACGTAATCCCTCGTTATGTTGATCAGTGTGTTGATTCACGTGTGCTCTCTCTATTGGAGTGTCCTTATTTTCAAGTACATGGTCAAGGTAGATCAAGAGCAGAAGGAGCAAGGATGGGTCAAAGACCAAGTTATCAAAAGAAGGAAGAAGAAAAATTCTTCCAAGTCAAAATCGACGGGAATCGCAAGTGATTCCCGCCGACTTCGACGGGAGTGGTTAGTGATTCCCGCCGACTTCGACGGGAATCAATTAGTGTCTCCCGCCGAATTCTTCCGGCTGACAGATTTCAAACAGAAATTCTGCCAAGGCAGAATCGACGGGAGTCGTGAGCGATTCCCGCCGACATCGACGGGAATCACAAACGACTCCCTCCGATTTTGCCTTAGACAAATTTTCTCCGTTCGCTGGACCGAACCAAGTCGTCGTGCGCTGTTTCAGCCGGGGCTAGAGCTTCTCCTTGTGGGCCCCACAACGGTCATTAGGGTTGGCTCCTGGTATAAATATACGCGTATTTTTAAACTTCAAAGACACAAAAAAAACCGATCGGAATACGAAATACAAAAAAGAAGCCGACGCCATGACCTAGCGTATCGCGGAAACCGCCGATCGCTCGTCGCCGCTCGCAAGGAAGTCGTCGCCGCTGATCTCAGTTCATCTCTGATCGTTCAATGATAGAACCGAGGCAAGCAGCCGGTCTCACGTATCTCTCTCGAGATCTCTTGTCTTCCGATTCGTTGAACGAGACTTGTTCTCCCTTCCGAATCGATTGAGACATTTGATCTGACTGAGATCGTTCGAAGACCTAGCTTGCTTCGTCAAGAAGTTTGGATCTACAAAGCATCGCTGCCGCACTTACTTGCCGCCGCCGATCTTGACAAGATCCATTCCAAGTGAGAAATCCGGTAGTGGACTCTTCGTACTTTTCGTGCAAGCTTCAACGAACGAAGAAGGACATCGGAATCTCCAAAGCATTATTTGTATTTTTATTTACATTCAATTTTTTGTAAAGGAATTTTCATTCCTAGTTGTAAGGGTTGGGTGCAACCCGCTGTGGTGGAGTTGTGACTCCGTTGTAGGAAGGGTTCCTTCCGAGGTTAGGGGAGCGTTGCTCCTAGTGTGAGGATTGGATTTCAATTCGTTTGAAGAAGTGACCGAGTCGTCCCTTGGTGGGAGATAGATCGAAGGGGGAAAGTGGACGTATCCAAATCGGGGAACCACTATAATTCTTTGTGTTTTCTATGTTCTGTTTGCTTACTTGTGCAGGTTAGTTTAATTCTGCAAAAGACTGCACGACACCTATTCCCCCCCCCCCCCATAGGTGGATTAGGTTGACACTAGATACTTTCAGAAATGAAAATGGGAAATAACTCATCTATCCCCGCACTTATGCCTTCAGGAAATACCCAGGGCCGTTAGATCTTCATCAAAGGAAACGAACGGCTCAGATTTGCTCTGAAAAGCATCTTCCCTAGGCGACACTGCTTGTGACGCTCCCGTGTCACAGGCCGTATACCTTAAGCGGAAAACAACCGACTCAAACCAGAATAGGTCACGGGCTTAGACACGCTCGTGTCAAGCTCCTGACATACTCGTGTCACTCAGTACACGCCCGTGTTGAGGGGCGTGTCCCTCAATCGACACAGGACCAACAAATCCAGAAAAGGACACGGGTCCCCAACACGCCCGTGTCAACTTTGACACGGCCGTGTCGACCAGTACACATCCGTGCTCCAGGCCGTGTACTTCAGTCGGCACCGCCTGGCACAACCAGAGTAGGACACGGGTATTTGACATGCCCGTGTCACCAATCGACAGGCCCATGTCAGCACTGTTCATACCCGTGTTTCCAGCCGTGTTCCACATTCGACACAGGCAGTCTAACACAGAGCAGGGCACGACCCTGGACACGCCCGTGTCCCAGGCCGTATGACCTTATTTGAGTTTTAGGGCATTACAATTCTCCCCCCTTAAGAGAATTTCGTCCCGAAATTGCTAAAACACGTAGTTCGCAGCAAACGAAATATTTTACAAAATATTCTCTTTGTTCAAATCATAAGGTTACAACAGCCTCACATAAATAGCTCGGGAAATTCAGTACACATAGTTTGTTCCTGCTCCCATGATAACTCTTCACGGTCACAGTTGTCCCACCAGACCTTTACCATCCCGATAGTTTTGTTTCGTAGTTATTTAACCGCCGTATCCTCGATCCGAATAGGCCTAACCTTCGTCGTTAGCCCACTATAGACTGATACTTGATCTGCAACAACCACCTGTGATGGAACTTTCACCGCTTTCCACAACACCGAGACATGAAACACATCATGTAAACCACTCAGCTCTAGCGAAAGTGTTAACCGATAGGTAGCTTCACCAACATGCTCTACCACTTCAAACGATCCCAGATACCTCGGGCTCAGCTTTTTCAGACGTCGTATCCTGGACACACCTTTAAAGGGTTTAATCTTCAAGTATACCCAATCGCCCACCGCAAACTCCACGTTTCGGTGCTTGGCATTGTAATACTTAGCTTACCTGTCTTGAGCCACCAACAGCCTTTCTCGTATCAACCGTATAATTGAGTTGGCATCATCCATCTCCTTTCGCTTGTACAACTTTGTTTCGCCAGTCTCCTCCCAAGCCAAAGGTGTGCGACATTTCCTACCATATAAAGCCTCAAAGGGCGTCATCTGAATACTAGCTTGGTAGCTATTATTGTAGGCGAACTCAATCATAAAGAGATGATCTTCCCGAAATCCAGCGCACACATTCGGAGCATATCCTCCAACATCCTGTTGGTCCTTTCGGTCTGACCATCCATCTGAGGATGAAAGGCCGTGTTGAAATGTAATTTCGTACCCAATAGTTGGTGGACTAATCTCCAATCACCCGAATTGAAATGCCCATCTCGATCAATAATGATGCTACGGGGCACACCGTGCAATCGTACAATAGTATCCATATATATCTTTGCCAACTTTTCAACTTGATTGTCCTTTCGGTTCGGGATGAAGTGCGACACCTTAGTTAACCGGTCCACAATCACCCAAACCGCATCATTTCCACGTTGTGATATCGTCAACCCATGCACGAAATCCATGGAAATATCATCAAATTTCCACACAGGGATAGGCAACGACTTCAGAAAACCTCCTGGTTTTTGGCATTCAGCCTTTACTAAGGTACAGGTTTGACATTTAGCAACATAGTGCGCTATGTCCTTCTTCATCCCAGGCCACCAGAAAATTTTTTTCATATCCATATACATCTTCATTCTCCCGAGGCGAATCGAATACTTTATGAAGTGGGCTTCATACATCAATTCTTCACGAAGTTTACCCCTATCTGGGACACACAAATGACCGTCCTTCCGAAAAAGTCCGTCATTAAACGAAAACTGAGAATCCACACTTTCCGCTGCATAGCGTTGTAGACTTTCATCAAGTGTCGTTGCTTGCCAAACTCTATCAGCTTGGTCACACTGTACCTCCGTCCAGTTTAAGCACGCATTTGTAGTGGAATTATTTTCAACAAAAGAAATATCTAAGGCTTCCAGTTCTCGAATTAGACTTTCATCATGCCTTAACAACCAATTTGCCCTTGTCGGAGTTCTACGAATCAAGGCATCCGCGACTACATTCCCTTTACTGGGAGTATAATGAATCTGGAAGGTGTAGTCACCAAGAAACTCCATCCACCTTCTCTGTCGCATATTGAGCTCCTTCTGGTCCAACAGGTATTTCAGGCTCTTATGGTCTGTGAATATATCCACTTTCATGTCATATAGGTAATGACGCCACAGTTTAAGTGCGAATATCACCACCGCCATCTCCAAATCATGGACGGGGTAATTTCGTTCGTACACCTTCAACTGGCGTGAGCCATATGCTATCACCTTTCCGAACTGTAGAAGAACGCAGCCTAAGCCGCTCCCTGAAGCATCACTATAAACCTCAAAGCCATCCTGACAACATGACGATGCCAAGATTGGCGTCGTGGTCAAACGACTCTTTAGCTCTTCGAAAGCTCGTGCGCACTCGAGCGTCCAAACGAACTTCTGATCCTTCCTCGTTAGTGTGGTGAGAGGCAAGTCTATCCTTGAGAAGTTCTCTATGAAGCGCTTGTAGTAGCCCGCAAGCCAAAGGAAACTCCTAACTTTTGCTACTGTAGTGAGAACAGACCACTCCTATATAATAACTATCTTGGAAGGATCCACCGCAATGCCCTATCCACTAACAACATGGCCAAGGAAAGCCACTGACGACAGCCAAAACTCACACTTAGAGAACTTGGCGTAGAGCTTGTTCTTCCTCAGGGTGTGCAACACCATCCGCAAATGATTTGTATGATCTTCTTCAGATTGGGAGTATACGAGGATATCATCAATAAAGACGATCACAAAGAGGTCCAAGTATTCCCTAAACGTCTGATGCATTAAGTCCATATATACTGATGGCGCATTAGACAGCCCAAACGACATTACCGTGAACTCATAGTGACCATAGCGTGTTCCAAACGTTGTTTTGGGTATGTCACTTTCACAAACTCTCAACTGATAATAACCTGACTTCAAATCCATCTTGGAGTATACAGTCGAGCCAACTAACTGATCAAACAAGTCGTCAATCCTTGGAATCAAATACTTATTCTTTTTCGTCAGCTTGTTAAGTTCTCGATAGTTAATGCATAGACGCAAGCTATTGTCCTTCTTTTTCACAAAGAGAACTGGAGCACACCAAGATGACTGACTTGGGCGTATATAGCCTTGCTCTAACAATTCTTGTAAATGAACTTTTAGTTCCGCCATTTCCTTTGGCACTACCCAGTAAGGCGAGCGGGCCACAGGTTTCGCACCTAACACCAACTCGATAGCGAAGTCGATCTCCCTTTGGGGAGGTAATCCCGGAAGGTCTTTTGGAAACACATCAACATATTCCGATACAATTGGCACCTCACTCACACTGTCCTGCAGCTCCACTACCTCTACGAGTGTGAAAAATAACTTTGCACCCTTCCGAAATGCCTTAATGACTTGGAGAGCAGATATCAATATCCTACTCGTCCCTCACATGCCATTGAACTTTGTCTCTTGTTCAATATCCTGCCCCAGTGTAACTTCTTTTGAAGTGCAATCTATACAAGCATGCTGCTCTAAAAGCCAGCCCATACTAAAGATTATATCGAACTCCGATATCGGCAATACTGATGTTTCCACCTTAAAATCCAGACTTCCTATCTTAACCTCAACACAATAAGATTTATCCGCACACATACACATTCGTTAGGTAGTAACACCTTCATACTGTCTGTCGTGGTTCGTATAGGCACCCTGATTCGCAAGACGAAATCTTTAGACAAAAACGAATGTGAAGCACTTGTATCGAACATGGCTCTTGCCGGATAGTCCCATATAAGGACAAAACCTATAACACCAAGCTTAAGACAAGCACAGCACAAAGCATAAAGTAAAACTATAAACTACTCGCACATGTAATGACATCGGCCTTCTTGATGGCCTCCTATTGTCTAAGATTGTAAATTCGGGGTTGCGCCTGCGATGCAGAAGACTCCGCCACAGCCTTCCCTTTTTCAGCATAGGATGCACCCGGCTTCTTCTCGCCTTTTGGAGGGCCAACTCGAGAATCCCGAGCATAGTGTCCCGGCTTGCCACACGTGTAGCAAGTGCGAGGACCATAACAAGAAGATGCCTCCGAAACAACCACTGAAGGAGTTTGTCCAGCAGATTTGGACTTCTTACCCCATCTCTTTCGGTACCCAGACTTCTCCAGACACAGTGGCTTGAACTTCGACTTTGTAACAACCAAGTTCCCCTTACCCTGCCTTCTTTTCATGTCCATCTCCAAAGACCGAGCCGTACAGACCAAAGCTTGAAACTCCTGGTTCACAGAACTCGAGAGCAGATACCGTAGCTCATCCTGTAGTCCCCCATAGAACTGACTGGTCTATGCTCCTCTTCAGCAAAGATAGTACCTGCATACCGTCCCAAACGCGTAAACTCATGAAGTTAGTCATACGCACTGTGTTTTCCTTGAGTCAACCATTGGAACTCCAACTCCATAGCAATTCTCTGCTGCATCGGCAGATGATTTGCTAAGAACAACCAAGAGAACTCTTCAATTGAGACCTCTGACAATTATCTGTCTGCCAAGTGATGCAGTTCAACCTCATCCCACCATGGTCGAGCCTCTCCCTCAAGTAGAAAAGTGATTAAAGTTACTTTCTGTTCCTCCTCAACCCTGATAGCTGTCAAGATTCTCTTAATCCTTGCGAGCCAATCCTTCGCTTGGGTTGGGGAACCCGCCCCAGTAAAAGTAGGAGGATTGAAGCTCATGAACCTCTTCAATTGTTGATCTGCTGTCCGCGGATCAACCACAACTTCTACCGGTTCTTGCCTTAACCCAGCTTGCATTGGCACCATTGCAGGTCGTGCCTGCCCAGCCTGCTGAGTATTCATAACAGCAAGTACTGTCTTTGTAATCAAATGTATAGTTTCGGCAGATGGAGGAGGTGTGGGCACCTCAGCTGGTGCCGCACTTTCAACAGAACGTTGAGGTTCCGACTGACCCGTAACACTTCTAATCACCTATATGTGTAGAAACATAATTTAGCGACCAGTCAAACGACAAACATACAAAAAGGAACACACAGGTTCAGAAAACATGTGTATTTTCATTCCTAAGTGGACATTCTTGAGTTCATTTTATGTTATAATGGCAACACTTACACGTGCTCGCCACCCCTCAAAAGAATTCGACCACAAATTCGGAAGAGATAGACCAACATGATAATACCAAATTGTAACACCTCTACCCGTCACGTGTAATATAATAGAGGGTCCGGTCGGGGCCCCACACCATATTCCACAAACAGGCGGAGAAGTTACTAAATAAAATCAAAGACCATCGAACCTTAACACAGAGCATTCTAACAGAAGCTTCATGGTTGAAAACTTGAACTCATTAAGAACAGAAATGTCCACTACTACCATTTAGGAATGTACACAACCAAACACACAAGGTACATGGTCTTATGGCCTTACAAGTTTATCTTAACAAAAGTGTGGTTTACAAACATCGGCGCGCAGGCCGGCCACACATGAATAAGAGTAAACAAAACATAGCCTTTAAGGGCCAGCAGCGCAACCAGGGCTTCAGCCCGTTATTTCCCGCTTGGTCCTCCATTACCTGCAAAAGGACAATCTACCAAGCGGTGGTAAACAGGGCAACGGTCAGCATTTAGCTGGCCAATTATAACGACCCTGCCCCTGGCACGGGGCTGCGGAATTCCTTCCCTGCAAAGCATTATTTTCACACAACATATATATATAACAATCCACCAAGGACGCGCACAACCGCACAAGTCAATACATATCACAAACGCCGGCACGACGGCCCGACGTTCCGTGCACTTAGGGCACATTATTGGTGTACTGAAAAATCAGGGTCCCACCACTGTTCGGAGGTCCCAGACATGATGGTTCATTATGAGCATTTCTAGTCTTTATGATGCGCAAGCCAAAGACTCTCGCTATGTGATCTTAACAGGGCCTTAAGCACCCACGGTTAGACAACCATAACGCGGGTATAGATCCACCTTTCCTGTTGCCCAAATTCGTCAGACTCAAGACTAGACTGATGCAGGTACGGATTCACCTTTCCCGTTCGCCACACCGGCATTCCACAGTTGCAGCCCAACGGCTCAACTTCACACTGAATTGCACTCACGGCCATAAGAGTTGAACACCAAGTACCAACCCTCAAAGCTTTTTCCTGGATTTCCCCCAGTACTTTCTATTGCATCATGCCATAAGTATCCACCAAGGATGTCATACAAACAACCAATTTACTCAGAGTTTTCTCCGATTTGTAAACAAAGCATCACCAATCCAGACCAACTCGTCCGGATGGGCTTCACACAGCATGTCTAACCGTACTACTCACTTTTGGTTCTAATGCAAGATAACAAGGGATGAAACACAACATCCCACAGGAATCACGTTGATTTCTACCTTTTGGTGGAGGATTCCATGCATATGCAGGAAAGAAGGACTTCACTTGTCCAAGAAGAAAATCGTTACCCTTGGAAGACATTTTGGCGCCATGGAGAAAAAGGAGAAGGATGAAAGTCACCGCAACGGCCTCGCCTTCGCAGCTCTAGACTCGGCTCGCGATTTGGACCACCGTAGCACCATCGGCGGCCGGATTTCTCCTCTTATTCCTTCCCTTGCTCTCCCCTCTCTCTTCTTCTTAGAAAGAGAAAGATGAAATGAAAATGGGAAATAACTCATTTATCCCCGCACTTATCCCTTCAGGAAATACCCAGGGTCGTTAGATCTTTATCAAAGGAAATGAACGGCTCATATTTGCTCTGAAAAGAATATTCCCTGGGCTGACACGGCTTGTGACACGCTCGTGTCACAGGCCATGTACCTTAAGCGGCAAATAATAGACTCAAACCAGAACATAACATGGGCTTAGACACGCCCGTGTCAAGCTCCTGACACGCCTGTGTCACTCAGTACACGCCCGTGTTCAGGGGAGTGTCCCTCAATCCCTCAATCGACATAGGACCAACAAATCCCAAAAAGGACACGGGTCCCCAACACGCCCGTGTCAACTTTAACACCGTCGTGTCGACCACTACACGCCCGTGCTCCAGGCTGTGTACTTCAGTCGGCACTGCCCGACACAACTAGAGTAGGACACGGGTATTTGACACGCCCGTGTCACCAATCGACACGCCCGTATCAACATTGTTCATACCCGTGTTTCCAGTCGTGTTCCATATTCGACACAGCCAGTCTAACACAGAGCAGGACACGACCCTGGACACGCCCATGTCCCAGGCCGTTTGACCTTATTTGGGTTTTGGGGCATTACACACTCGCCAAATAACGATGAGGTTGAACTATCTTTCCAATCTTGGGACAGATCTCGCAAAGAGCGGGGATTGTGGACAACATCGTATTTGTCAAGTGGGCCTAGCTAGCCAAAAGGCATGGAGCAAGTGCTCAGTTTCATCAGGCACTCACTGCTTATCCAGTATAGTAACATACGACTGGAGCCTGCAAGGTGATGTTTCACCCATAGGCGAGAGGCAGGGTGGCGAGTGCCCAGCTTCATCGGGGACTTGCCGGTCGGGAGAGTGGCGAGTGCTCAATCTCATCAGGCACTCCCCACTAAAAGGAGTGGGCTGAGGTGCGCTGACTCACCATTAGTGGATATTCATTTTCCATTTTCCAATGATTCGATTCTTGCCTGCCATTAACCCCTCCAAATAGCGAAGTTTCACTATTGGCAGACCACTTTTGGCTGCATTAATAGTAATCAAAGATGGGATCTCGCTATTGACAGACCATCCCCAGAAAGCTATAAATAAACTCCTAAGGGCACCTTTGGAGATTACCTCTTTAGGAGTTCTCCTCTCCCCTAACTACCTTTGGTTGGCAGGAGCTTCAACTCATCATTCACCGTGGTCTCCGGGTGAGTGGTCGGAAGTTCCCTTTGATCTCCAAAGGTGCTCGGTCCAATATTGGTTTGTGAGGGGAAGCAATCCAAGATCTCCCGGGTGTATGGCGGGACCTTCTCATTGTATCTCGAGATCTGTTTGAGGTTGTTCTGGTGGGAAGGTTTCCGAACTCTAAGTCCACAGCTGAGGAACTAATTTGAGAGAAGTAAAGACGAGCTACACCCCAGGTTCGAACTCTTTATTGAACCGTGATTTTTGGGTTCAACACTGTTGAAAAGCAAGAGTCGTATATTGTTCATCACGGTAACCCTACTCAAAAAATGATGGCGGTTTGCGACTTTAATTTGTTTTACATATGTCATTCTTGATTGGGATGGTTCTACACATAACACCACATATATCATCGTGTAGTATGGGATTCAATTAATATATTTCCATTTCCACCATAAGGTATGTATATGAGGTTATACAAATCTTAATTTTTTTCAATATGTTGATTTAAATGAATATCATATTTACTATTGTCTAATCTCTTTCAATATTGAAGGTAAATATTAACTTGTGGATGCTTGTTATCCATTGAAAATGGGCTTTTAAAATCTTTTCCGGAAGCTAGATATCACTCACAAGACTTTGCTCGGGGGAATCACCAAATAGAAGGATGTCGAGAAATATTTAATAATTCACACATCTTGCTCCGTAGTGTGATGGAAAGGAGCTTTGGTGTATGGAAGAAAAAGTGGGGCCTAGTCAGCAAAATGTCTCAGTTTGATTTCTTAAAGCAGTGCGTCATTGTGGTGGCTACGACGACACTTCATAACTATATTAGAAGACATCCATCGTAATCCGACGAGTTTGATGAATGTGATGGAAGCAATAGCTTGGTTCATCCAGAGCGTATGAGCTGCAACCAAACAATCGTTCCAGAACTATCGATCCAAATCCAAACAGTGCACCTAACACATTTGAAGGAACAAGAGCTACTGAAATGTCCAATATCAAGGACATCATTGCAAATTACCTCAAGGAATATCACAAATATATTTCATTGTGGCGTTTAATATTGTAAACATAAATATAAAATTGAATAACTATATTTATTCTTATTATGCAGTTGATATAATTAATTTCAAGATAACCCAAACACCTAGAGGGAGGTGAATATGTTCTTTTCTTTTTTACTTAAGGCAGAATATTTTTTTCAGATCATAAAATAGAATTTAACTATTATACAGCAATCACAGCACAGAAATCACAGTCACACACACATCACAGATTGTACACAGTTTTATAGTGGTTCCCCAAGGTCTGGGTACATCCACTTTCCCCCTTCACCTATCTAGCAATGTGCTAAATTTGGCCTAACTTCTTCCTTCTTCTCAGATCCACAGATCTTACAGCTCAGAACCCTGAAAGGTTTCTACAACTCAGAACCCTATAAAGTTCCTACAACTCAGAGTGTAACCACACTCCTACAGCTCAGGCTAACAGCCCTACCTCAGCCTTGACACAAGGCCTACAACTCAGAGAAAAATTTATCCTACACTCAGGCTCAAAAACCCTACCACTCAGAGATCTATATCTCCTACACTCAGCCTTTATAATATAAGCTTACAACTCAGATCTATGAAAAGATCCTACAAAATTTGATAAGTGTTTAGATGGACTCTTACCCTTATTGAGAGAGAAGGGATAAGAGGTTTCTTGATCAGCTTCTTGATAAGTCTGATGGCTGAAATCAACCTGTTCTTAGCTTTCTTCAAAGCTTCTTGAATCTGAACTCATTAGGGTTGATCTCCTTTGAAGATGACTGGCTGGCAGCTTCCTTCTTTGGATTCTGAAATAGATCTGAATCCTACTTAGCAGATAAGTTCAAGATCTGCTTCTTAAGAGACTAATAAATGTCTCCTACTTTACTTCAACAGTTGGAGATCTATCTCTCTCCAGAACTTTTTAAAGTTTCTTCAGAATTCTTGCTTGAATTCTCCTTAGATCTTCTCACGAAAATCTTCTTCTGAGTGACGTGCACTTCCTTGATCAATGATCAATACTTCAATAGTTGTGCGTGTGGTATTTATTGTTGTTCACATTGTTCTCTTGATTTGACAGAATCCATCTATATATAGACTTCATCAATGGTAATCGGCTGATCCGGTTTCTAACCAACTTCTGACCAGTCTGACAACTTAAGCAAACTTGTTGGAATACATAGCTGTCAAGTCTCCAGTCAGTTCTTGAACCTTTATCTTTGTCAGCAAAGCGTCGAGACTGATTGTCATTATGTGTCGACACAAGTAGATTAAGTGTCGACACAATCTTTGGTGATGTCGACACATCTCCTCTGGTGTCGACATAGCTTCTTGACACTGTATCTGTAGAATGCGTCGACACAGCTTCTTTGTGTCGACATAGACACTTCTTCACTCCACAGCAATCAACATTGTTGAAACTCTGCTGAGTGTCAACACAAGTCCTGTGTGTCGACACAGTTGATATAGTCTCAGAATTTTTGTGTCGACACTGCCTCCAGGTGTCGACACAGTTGATGTCGACAAATACTTTTGTGTGTCAACACTGCCTCCCAGTGTCGATATAGTCGATGTCGACTAATATTTCTGTATGTCGACACTACCTCCCGGTGTCGACACAGTTGATGTCGACTAATATTTTTGTGTGTCGACACTGCCTCCCGGCATCGACACAGTTTATGTCTACTAATATTTCTGTGTGTCGACACAGTTGCTTCAGGTGTCGACACAGCTTTTCCAAGTGTCAACACAGGCTTTCTTAAGTGTCGACACATGGACTTAGAAACTTTTTTCTGTATTTTAGTAAATACTTAACCTGCACATATGAACTCAAAATTACATCAAATACACCTTGATGTATATCATTAAGCTAAGTGAGGCTTCTCCAAATCAAGTACACATTTTCCAATGTACCCAACAATCTCCCCCTATTTGGAGAAGTCATAACCTTTTAGTCAATGATATACACCACTTATAATAAACAAACATGATGATGTATATAAATAATAAATGGCAGGGTAACTTATAAACAAAACATATAACCAAATCACATCACAGAATAAGAATGCAACTTGAATGAACATGAAACATTATTTTGTTTATATTAACAAAAAGTTTCTAAACAACAGATTACATAGATTTCTCTCAACACTAAAGATTACATTGTTCTTGAAAAATCTAGTAAATCTATACTAAGGCTGATCAGGCTCCTTGATGACTATGCCTTTTCCTAGCTTAATCTGAGCTTGCACAGGAGGTTCTGCATCATCAATAGGCTTCTTTCCCTTCAATTCTGTCTTCTTCTGAGCTTCAGCCTTAATTCTTTGCCTTTCAAAATAATGAAAAGGCTTAGGGAAATATTTGCTAGGCTCCTGAGCATTAGGAGGTAGCTTCCTAATCTTAGCCTTTCTTCTATGTTGCACAATGGCTTCTTGCCTTGTCCTCATATTTCTGTCATTCCTGTTCATTATATCACTTGCCCCTTTTATGAACGTGATCTTTCATAGCTTTCCAGGCAGTCAAAATTATATTTCTTGAAGTAGGGCTCCACTGCTCAAAATCAGGTTTTAACTCAGCCTGTTCTCTGAATCTTTTCTTTGAAAGTTGAGCTTCCTGTTGAGCTTTCAAGGCAGCTTCTGGCATTTCAACTTTTTCTATTATAATATTATCAACTTCCTGTTGAGGATTGTGCATTGTTTGAACATGTTGTTGAATCATATCAAAATCTGCTGGAGGGTAGATGATCTGAGCAACTTCAGGTTGATTACCTCCAACATAAGCAGGTTGCACACCAGACTCAGCAACATTATCATCATCACAAAGGGGTGGATATCCCAGGGTGGCTCTGATGCTATTGGATATCCATTTGGCATGATCTGAGCCTGCATTTGTAACCGCCCGAAACGTGAAGTGACGCAAACGAATAACATGAGGCGATAATAAAATTTCCAATGAAATATCCCCTATGATGAAAATGAAATAATCAGTGTCTACTCGACATCGCGTTGAAAGGTTGGCGGCGTTCGAGTCGACGTGAAGGATCGCTTTTAATATAATTGCATTATATTCATTGTCCTGCTTTTAATTTGGGTGTTTGTTTCATACCATTGATGCTGAAGTGACAATGTTGATGTCGCAGGTTGTCCTGCTATGTTACTGAGTCATGTAACCAGTTATTAAGTACTTATTAAGAAGACCTTAAGCTTCATTATTGGAGGCGGTTGATTTAACAGGAATATCTATTTATGCTTTATCTTTGCCCCGATACCTTGGGATTATTTTCCGCCGCCTGGAGCGGTGACGGGCGACCTGGGCGCTAGGGCTCCCGGAACTGATCCATTTCTCCCTTCTTCTTCACCTCTCCATATCGTTTTGTTGTGATATTGAATGGGTTTTTACCTACCTGCTACGAGATTCACTGATTTGCACGGATTTGAGCTGAGTCGGACTTATGCTTTTGGGCGGAATCGAAGGTTTTACTGTGCGGTGAGCATTCTTCCTCTCCCTCTCACCTCTTCATTAGCAGCTTTTATGAAATGATGGGTCGTCTAGGGTATGTGATACGAAACTATGTTGATTATTGTCTTCTTTTTCTATATGGGTGTGAGGGAGTTCGTTTTTGCCCCCTCCTGGCCAGTTAGCGATATTTGAGAAGGCTGTTTTGGCCCTGTTTAACTGATGTTGTAGCCTATATCCAATTGCTGTTTTCGCTTGGTTGGGTTGCTGGATTCCTTTGGGCCAGCTGGTGGCTGTTAGCTTTGGTTGGCTGCTGTATTAGGCTGTTGTTTTGGCCCTCTTATATGTTGTTTTGGGCCTTGTTTAGCTGCTGTTTGGCCCTATTTAAACTGCTGTGCTCTCTTGAATTTATTTGGTACAGTATAGTTTATGTTAGTGAGGGCTAATTGAATAGCTACCAAATGATGTTATTCGAATAGGCAATAGCATGCGTGAACGAGGTGCAACCATGGTCAATAGATACCGTGCAGGATGGCTTCTCAAAACAAGCGTGACGATGATATGAAATGCTATAATAAGGAAAAACTGATGGTGAGACTTATCTTTTTAAGTTATGCTTAGTTTAAGTATTTAACCTATTTGCACAGGTTTTACGCTATGAAAATGGGATTTATATAACATGTTGCATCATGAATTTATTGTACATCACTGATAATGATTCTCGCATATGTATGGCCTTTTATAAAGGCAAACAGGCGATTAACTCTGAGGGGATTAAGAAATAAATGAACCCTAAATATAAAAATGAAATGTACGACAAACATAAATAAGAATGCATCGATGCAAGGTACTGATAAGGGTATAACTGAACACGAATGCGCATACAAATACTGATGATTTGCCAAACCAGTCGAGCCTGAGGGCATAAATGCGTGTTGTACGTACTGGTTTTGGTATACTGATGACCCGGAAGGGTCAGGCCCAAAGAATGAAATACTGACATACGGATATTGATACTGATACGGTGACAGTTACCCTTAACAATACCTAAAATAAGAGATACAATAAGAATGTATAGTTATACCGTTACATCGATAATTGCTACTGAACATGCGAACGGAGATAGTTTCACAGTTACAGTTACTGAACATACATACTGAGTTAGTTTTACAGTTCATAGCTTTCATGATATCATTGCTTACCTTGTTTACACTGCTTACATGATACACTGATACTTGTTTAGAGCTACTAATTCATATTGACCTATAACTGCTTATATGGTTTTGTGCATACTAATATGACAGAGATAACATTGATACACAGTTTCAGGACAGGTATGGAAACTGTTTAGTGTATGATATTGTTATAGCTTTTACATTGTTTATATGTACAGCAGCTAAAAGAGGTATTTACCTCACTTAGTCATATTTTTATGACTAAGCCCGTCGCCTTTTTGTATAGGTACGTAAAGAACAGTAAAGATGAACGTGGAAAGATAGAAAAAACTCGTGAAAAGCTTCAAGTTATGAGGTACGTCTTATCTTGTGTATTATTTTATACTCACTAGCCCTACTTCGTCCTGGGATAACTGTCTTGAACGTAGCTTAGATACAGAAATGTGTGGAGTCCAAAATGGGGTCCTCACAATTGGTATCAGAGCCAGGTTTTCAAGAAGTTCGGCCGTGGTGAGTACAGAATATTTACACATGATATGACGTTAAGAGTACACATAGAAGTCTACTGAGTCGGTCCAAATTAAAGTAAGGAGACGAGTGTGAACATGATTTAACAAGGATTAACTTTTATATGTCTCCCGAGTATAATAATACGTAATCAAATTTTACACGGACATAAGAACTATATGTAAGGAAATCCAAGTCGAAAGAGATAGTGTTTTTGTTTTTCGACACAAGGTATACAAATGAAATTACTTGCGTACAAATGGAAATGAGTGATATGAAAGATCAGATGAACATGTAATAAAGGGTGTGTAATTGACGAGCTTTAAATTATGGCTTTGCACTAAAACCATTGTCAAACATTTGTAAACATGTAAACTCAATTGAATAAGAAATGTTATCATGGTCAGACGCCTGGATATCAAGGTATTATGTACACTAGAACAAGAAAGGACGGACTGAAACAGTTAAACAAAATAAAGGTTTTTGGCTACACATTAATTAACGTGGAGGAAAAGTTAAAGTAAAAATGCGCTAGCTTATGAGATGGGATTAGAATCATGATTCGAAAGTGTTCACATATATTATGGCGTCAACAAAAACGAAGTCAATGTAGATCAAAGACAGTTCGTATGGTGCAATTTGGATGTTATAGCAAGAGTAAAAATGTCATGATAAATATTGAATATGGAAAATGAATTGTAATGAAATATGACATCGGCATTGAACACTGGATTTTGTTTTTTTTTGTACAGCGAAAGTTAACAATATGAATGTCGTGAGGTGACACGACATAAATATTTATTTACATACAGGGTTTCAAAGGTTGAATGTGATAAGACGACGACATTGCACATACACAGTTTGGAATAATATGGGTTTCGTTATTAGCATGGAAGACGATAACAGATAAATCAACATGAACGCATTGACAACATGTGTTGTTCCAAATACTGTTATGTATAAAGCATTGCTATAAAAGTTTTTGATGAAAATATCTCGGTGCAAATGAAATTGGTACAGGACCTGAAATGTAATTCCATGACCCAGATGTGCATAGACGAAAGAGCAAGACGAATAACACAGATATTGTGTCAAATCATGTTGACAGCATGGTCGAATTGATATCATGTTCTGTTTTCGAGGACGAAAATCTTTATAAGGGGGGAAGAAATTGTAACGGCCCGAAACGTGAAGTGACGCAAACGAATAACATGAGGCGATAATAAAATTTCCAATGAAATATCCCCTATGATGAAAATGAAATAATCAGTGTCTACTCGACATCGCGTTGAAAGGTTGGCGGCGTTCGAGTCGACGTGAAGGATCGCTTTTAATATAATTGCATTATATTCATTGTCCTGCTTTTAATTTGGGTGTTTGTTTCATACCATTGATGCTGAAGTGACAATGTTGATGTCGCAGGTTGTCCTGCTATGTTACTGAGTCATGTAACTAGTTATTAAGTACTTATTAAGAAGACCTTAAGCTTCATTATTGGAGGCGGTGGATTTAACAGGAATATCTATTTATGCTTTATCTTTGTCCCGATACCTTGGGATTATTTTCCGCTGCCTGGAGCGATGACGGGCGATCTGGGCGCTAGGGCTCCCGGAACTGATCCATTTCTCCCTTCTTCTTCACCTCTCCCTATCGTTTTGTTGTGATATTGAATGGGTTTTTACCTACCTGCTACGAGATTCACTGATTTGCATGGATTTGAGCTGAGTCGGACTTATGCTTTTGGGCGGAATCGAAGGTTTTATTGTGCGATGAGCATTCTTCCTCTCCCCCTCACCTCTTCATTAGCAGCTTTTATGAAATGATGGGTCGTCTAGGGTATGTGATACGAAACTATGTTGATTATTGTCTTCTTTTTCTATATGGGTGTGAGGGAGTTCGTTTTTGCCCCCTCCTGGCCAGTTAGCGATATTTGAGAAGGCTGTTTTGGCCCTGTTTAACTGATGTTGTAGCCTATATCCAATTGCTGTTTTCGCTTGGTTGGGTTGCTGGATTCCTTTGGGCCAGCTGGTGGCTGTTAGCTTTGGTTGGCTGCTGTATTAGGCTGTTGTTTTGGCCCTCTTATATGTTGTTTTGGGCCTTGTTTAGCTGCTGTTTGGCCCTATTTAAACTGTTGTGCTCTCTTGAATTTATTTGGTACAGTATAGTTTGTGTTAGTGAGGGCTGATTGAATAGCTACCAAATGATGTTATTCGAATAGGCAATAGCATGCGTGAACGAGGTGCAACCATGGTCAATAGATACCGTGCAGGATGGCTTCTCAAAACAAGCGTGACGATGATATGAAATGCTATAATAAGGAAAAACTGATGGTGAGACTTATCTTTTTAAGTTATGCTTAGTTTAAGTATTTAACCTATTTGCACAGGTTTTACGCTATGAAAATGGGATTTATATAACATGTTGCATCATGAATTTATTGTACATCACTGATAATGATTCTCACATATGTATGGCCTTTTATAAAGGCAAACAGGCGATTAACTCTGAGGGGATTAAGAAATAAATGAACCCTAAATATAAAAATGAAATGTACGACAAACATAAATAAGAATGCATCGATGCAAGGTACTGATAAGGGTATAACTGAACACGAATGCGCATACAAATACTGATGATTTGCCAAACCAGTCGAGCCTGAGGGCATAAACGCGTGTTGTACGTACTGGTTTTGGTATACTGATGACCCGGAAGGGTCGGGCCCAAAGAATGAAATACTGACATACGGATATTGATACTGATACGGTGACAGTTACCCTTAACAGTACCTAAAATAAGAGATACAATAAGAATGTATAGTTATACCGTTACATCGATAATTGCTACTGAACATGCGAACGGAGATAGTTTCACAGTTACAGTTACTGAACATACATACTGAGTTAGTTTTACAGTTCATAGCTTTCATGATATCATTGCTTACCTTGTTTACACTGCTTACATGATACACTGATACTTGTTTAGAGCTACTAATTCATATTGACCTATAACTGCTTATATGGTTTTGTGCATACTAATATGACAGAGATAACATTGATACACAGTTTCAGGACAGGTATGGAAACTGTTTAGTGTATGATATTATTATAGCTTTTACATTGTTTATATGTACAGCAGCTAAAAGAGGTATTTACCTCACTTAGTCATATTTTTATGACTAAGCCCGTCGCCTTTTTGTATAGGTACGTAAAGAACAGTAAAGATGAACGTGGAAAGATAGAAAAGACTCGTGAAAAGCTTCAAGTTATGAGGTACGTCTTATCTTGTGTATTATTTTATACTCACTAGCCCTACTTCGTCTTGGGATAACTGTCTTGAACGTAGCTTAGATATAGAAATGTGTGGAGTCCAAAATGGGGTCCTCACAGCATTGACTAACATTCTCTCCCCCTTTATGACTTCTCTTTCAATGTGATCTCTTAAGTCATCTTTTTGAAATCTTATTTGGCCATCAAGAAAATTTACACCATCTTTAAAAAATGATTTTAACTTAAGAAGCTGGTCAGATATTGTTTTCTAAGAAGAAGTAAAGGATGTCTTAAATGAATCCAAGGCCTCCTGTAGCTTCTGATCAAATTCCTCTTTCTTATTAGCCCTTGTTTCAATCATTGCAGTAACTATTTTCTTTACCTCAGTGGCTATCTCATTGTGAGATTCAGTCAGATTATCATTCATCCTAATCTGATTTTCAAGGACATAGCCTTGTTTGACAGCAATATCATCCACTTGTTTCTTTAGATCTACCTACTGCTTAGCCAGAAATACCACATCATTGCCCCCTTTGTGGAAGCAATCTGTCATCTCTTTCTTATTGAGATTCACCTCAAACCTGATGGATTTGATATCTTGAGCCAAATCAAATTGAAGTGACTTATTGCTTTCATCCACATACCTCTCCAGAGTCATTCTCTGCTCATCTAATTTAACTTGCAAAGCCACATATAATGAGCTGTAATCAGCCTCTGGGGCAGGTTGGGAAGTAGTATTTTGCAATGCCTGCTTATAGCTCTGGCTCCTTCTCTTAAAGACCATCAATTATCTTTTCTTGGCATGTCTAATCTCTTCATCTTCTGAAGCAGAGGTACTGGCTATATCTACTCTTTCCTTAGGACTAGGAGGCAGCTCCTTTTCAGTCCTATGCTGTTCTCCCTCAATGTCAGGAAACAATTCTTCTAGAGTGAACTCCTGTTGAGTGTGAACTGGTGATACTACTTCCTCAGCAGCATCAGTAGCTAAGTGGATTGGCTCTTCCTCCAGTACCTGGGCAGAAACTGTCTCCCCCTGCACCTGTGCATTCTCAGTCAGGTCCTGTACTTGTACACTATCTCCCCCTGCACTTGTGCACTAACTGTTTCCTTCTACACTTGTGCAGTCTCAGTAAGGTCCTGTACAGGAGATTTCTCAGTAGCCTCTTGTCCCTCTATCTCAGGTATGTCCTTTGATAGGACCCTATCCCATCTGGAAATAATCCTGATGTCCATTCTTCTCATATGATTGATTTTAGAACCAGGAATCTGGTTCATTACTTCTAGAATTTCTCCAACCAAGTATAGACTCATTATTCTAGTCAAATTAGGCTTCTTGATGCTTTCCTTAATCTTTTCAAACAGTATTATAGACCAATCTGTGTGGAGTTTAAAAATTATCCTTGTCATGATGTTGAACATATAGGTAGAAATCCTATCATGTCCCCCTGGCTTACACAGAATAACCTTTCCTACCACTTCTGAAAGGAATTTACCTTGCTGATTCATCCCTTTCCTATTAATTACAGCTCCAATCTTCAAGGTGGGATCCAATCCACACCATTGTAGTGCCTCCCTTATTTTTGATACTGGTACTTCTTCTTCATCCTGAGTTCTTAGAAGCTGAAGAATTTTTCTCAAATTCTTCAAAGTCACTTTGACTTTAGCTCCATTAACTGTTGATTTAATCTTAAGTCTAGTTGAGTCTACTGTTGCTGCAGCAAAGAACTCAAAAACCTCCTTCCAAATCTTGGTTGGTTCGGATATCAGAAACTCCAAACCATTGTCAGTGATTAGGGTAATCACTCCTTTAATCTCTGAGTCAGCATCATCAAAGGCATGACGAACCACCTCATATCCTTCGTTAATGTTATCTTCAACCTTTGGCTCCATTAGGATGGTGAGAAAACTTGGATTGAGAGAAGAGAGTTTGTCGACACAAGGGTTTAGTCTCGAAAATCTGGAGAGCGTGTCGACAGAATATGTTCTTGACCTATTTATACCCTTTTAAACAAAGAAGGTCAAAAGGCGGAAAAAAATTGTCTAAAAGTGTTGACACTGTTGAAATGTGTCGACACATACTTCTATTGTCTCGACAACGACGTTGACTACTATGTGTCGACACCAATTGATGATATGTCGACACTAGACATACTTAGTAGTTCATCAGAAATTCTGTGTCGACTCTTACTGCAAGTGTCGACACAATTTCTTGATGTGTCGACACCACTACTCTGGTTGTGTCGACACAACTAACTGAAGTGTCGATACCACTTCTCTGGATGTGTCGACACAGATTTACTGAAGTGTCGACATCACTTCTCTGAATATGTCGACATATAGATTTACTTAGCCAAATTTGTTAGACTAATTTATGTTTAACATTCCTAATTCAATTTTAAATTTATTGAATTTAGTTTCATCTAGAGGCTTAGTAAACACATCTGCAATTTGATACTGTTTTGATAAATTCCAGTGAGATGTCCTCTTTCTCTACATGTTCTCTAAGAAAATGGTATCTAATTTCTATAGGCTTAGTCCAACTATGTAAAACAAGATTATTAGCAATAGAAATGGCACTAGTAGAATCACAAAACAAAGGAGTTCTACTTACCTGAATACCATAGTCTTCTAGCTGGTGCTGAATCCATAACAGCTGTGCACAGTAACTTCCTGCTGCCACATATTCAGACTCAGCTGTGGAAATTGCCACACTAGTCTGCTTCTTACTGCTCCAAGACACCAATCTTCCTCCTAGAAATTGATAGGTGCCTGTTGTGCTTTTTCTATCTTCTTTGCAACCTGCAAAGTCTGCATCTAAATAGCCTGTCAGTAGAAAATCTCCATTCCAAGGGTACCAAAGTCCTAGATTAGGTGTCCCCTTTAGATATCTAAAAATCCTTTTTATTGCAATGTAATGAGATTCTTTAGGGCATGATTGGTACCTAGCACAGACACATGTTGCATACATAATGTCTGGTCTACTAGCAGTTAGGTATAGAAGAGAGCCAATTATTCCTCTATATAAAGACTCATCTACAGGTTTACCTGTATCATCTTTGCATATAGGCATACTTGTTCCCATAGGAGTTTTCATGGTGGAGGATGATTCCATACCAAACTTCTTAATTAACTCCTTGGAGAACTTAGACTGGAATATAAACAATCCATCATCAATCTGTCTTACTTGAAGTCCCAAGAAAAACTTAAGTTCCCCCATACTGCTCATCTGAAACTTCCTTTGCATAAGTTTAGCAAACTTCTTGCAAAGGTTGTTTTCTGTAGACCCAAATATTATGTCATCTACATAAATCTGGACTAAGATTATCTTACCTTTGGATTCCCTAAGGAATAAAGTTTTGTCTATTTTCCCCCTTGAGAATTTGTTCTCAATAAGGAAAGTAGACATGGTTTCATACCAAGCCCTTGGGGCTTGCTTTAACCCATATAAAGCTTTCCTAAGTCTATAAACATAATCAGGTTTGAGAGAATCAACAAAACCTGAGGGCTGCTCTACATAGACTTCTTCTTTTAGATTTTCATTTAGGAATGTTGATTTTACATCCATTTGGAATACCTTGAAGCATTGATATACTGCATAGGCAAGGAACATCCAAATTACTTCCAGTCTTGCTACTGGGCAAAGGTTTGATCAAAGTCAATACCCTCTTCCTGTCTGTATCCTTTTGCAACAAGTCTTGCTTTGTTCTTCACAATGATCCCATTCTCATCCAGTTTGTTCCTAAAGATCCACTTTGTTTCAATGATGTTATGGTCTTTTGGTTTAGGAACTAACTCTCAGACTTTGCACCTCCTGAACTGATTCAGCTCCTCTTGCATGGCATCAATCCAATGTGGGTCCATAATAGCTTCTTCAAATCTCTTTGGCTCCAGTTGAGATAGGAAGCTTGAGCAAAGCACTGTATTCAAGTTCCTGCTTCTGGTTTGTACTCCATGTCTTAGATCACCAATTATCTGATTTGTTGGATGATTCTTTAAGTGTCTAACATCTGGAGATAGACTATCTTCAGGTTGAACACCTCCAGTCTCTTCAATATGCTGCACCTCTTGGTGTACATCTGCATCTAGAGAGTCTTGTACTCCCCCTGGACAGTAGCCACCATTTTCCACTTCCTGCTCTTCAGTTGATTCTTCTGTAATGGTAAGCTTGTCCATTTTCTCATTTATACCTGTAGAACTGCATGAGCTACAAGGCAACTCACTATTAATTAGTTTTGTTTCATCAAAGACAACATGTACAGACTCTTCTACAACTTGAGTAATCAAGTTGTACACTCTATAAGCCTTACTATTATTGTTGTACCCAACAAATATCCCATCTTGGGATTTGGCAGTAAACTTAGTTAGATAAGACTTGTCATTTTTAAGGATATAGCACTTGCAACCAAAGATCCTAAAATAGGATAAGTTTGGTTTTCTACCCTTCATGATCTCATAAGGAGCCTTTTTGTGGCTTTTGTTGATAGAAGCCCTATTGATCACATGAAATGCAGTGTTTACTGCCTCAGCCCAGAAATATTCTGGGAGAGAAGTGTCACTCAATAGAGTTCTACCAGCCTCAATCAGTGTTCTATTTTTCCTTTCAGCAATACCATTTTGCTGTGGTGTTCTAGGTGAGGAGAATTCTTGAAAAATCCCAAATTATTCACACAGTTTTTTCATACTCTCATATTGAAATTCAGTGTCATGGTCACTTCTGATTTTGACCACTGTACTATTAAGTTCATTCTGAATTTGCTTGACAAAACTATATAAAACACTTGGGGTTTCTGTTTTTTATCTCAGAAAGAACACCCAAGAATATCTAGAATAGTCATCTACCACCACAAAAGTGTGGACCTTCCTACCTAGACTATGAATTGGCATAGGACCAAATAGATACATATGTAAGAGGTATATACACCTCACTGAATCCTTGTTTTCAAGGCTATGAAAGGAGGATTTTGTCTGCTTGCCTTTTTGACAAGCTGAGCATATCCCATCCTTTATACACTTAACTTTTGGACCATTCCTTACTAACTCTTTGCTAAAGAGTTGTCCAATTATTTTATAGTTATGATGGGCCAGCCACTTGTGCCATTTGACACAATGAGAGGCTCTCTCATCAGCTACAAGACAAATAGGAGAAACATTGTTCTCACACTCAAAATTAAGACAATACGCATTTCTTTTTCTATATCCAGTCAAAATGATCTTTTGATCACTTGATCTTTTGATATGACATCCATTCTTAATAAATGAAATGTCATATCCTAAATCACTCAGTTGACTTATGCTTATAAGGTTGTATTTCAAACCCTTCACATAGGCCACTTGAGTGATAGTAATCTGGTTATTAGAAATGTTACCAAACCCTTTGATGATTCCCTTTTCAGAACCACCAAAGATTACTTTAGACCCATTTATGATAGGTAAGTACTCCTTCAGCAACCCCTTTGTTCCAGTCATGTACCTGGAACATCCACTGTCTAAGTACCATATAGGGGCATGGTAACTTGGACTCACCTGCAATAAAGAATTACCTCTCCTTAGAACCCAAGTAAGTCTTGGGTCCTTGGTTCAAGTTAGCTTCATACTTAACAAATCTACCTGCAGCTCTTCTAACAGGTAGACTGTTGTTCTTCCTGACACTAGTGTTGTGCCAGCAATCTATGGCATAATGACCTGTCTTGCCACAACACCAGCATTCATACTTGTTATATCTATTTTTAGATACATTCTTGACAGTCTGGTTGATAGTAAATCTTTTGTATTGTGCTGGTACTGCTTCAGCTACTCCCCCTGGTTTCTCACAAACATGGGGTTTATGAACATGGGCTGCCTTATTGACATAAACACCCTTGTCATTCAGAACTTCAGTCTTATTATGACTATGAGTATTCTCAAGGTCATACTTGTTAGAAGGCTCTTGTACCTTTCTAAAAACTATAGGGACTTTAAAATTCAGTGGCTAGACTGAGGCTTTGCCCTTTCTCTTGAATTGGACAGCCCTGGTGTTACCTTTAAAGCCTATTCCAGCCTTACCCTTTTGAGCCACAAACTCATCTATTAAGGGTAAAACTGATTTTGGCTTGGAATAACTAGCAACCAAATCTTTCTCCTTTTGAAGTCTAACTTCCAGACTTTTAATTAGATCATTTTTATATGTGATTGTACCCATCTGAATAACAGTTATAGTTTTCAGTTTGGCAATCTCATTCATTTTTTGATCCACCTCTTTCTCTAAATCAGATGCAGCCATCTTAAGATCTGCAATTTCCTTAGCCTGAGTTTTGGCCAGGTTTTTGCTTTTCTTTAGTGCCTGCAACAAGTCCTCATATTCATCTATCAGCTGATGAATATCTCCTTCAGACTCAGATCCATCCACATCACTTGATGCAGATGTAGCTGACTCTGTACCAGTACTACAATCTGAATTTCTAGAAATGCATTGTACCTTACTAAGACCAGGCTGATCCTGGCACTTGTCTTCTTCTGATACAACCATCAGTCCCATGCGCTGATGGTCTTCTTGTTCATAGATAGAGTTCAACAATTGCATAAACTCATCTTCTTCATCTGCTGCATAAAGACTAATATATGCCTCAGCTTCAGATTAAGACTCTGAAGACGATTGATCTGTCAAGTTTTTCTCCTTTTTAGCAACAAAGGATTTCTCCTTCTTACACTTTTGTTGAGTCTTCCTTTTATCAACAGATTCCTTTCTTTTGTCTGGACACTCAGCCACAACATGTTTAGGCCTATTACAGCAGTAGCAAACTATCTTTGATGTTGTAGATTTGCTAGGCTTAGACCTGCTCCTGTCCTTCCTTGATGACTTCCTCTTTTGATAATAGTCATCCACAAGCTGAGATGTAGAGGGCCTAGACTTCCACTGCTTCTTCTTCAGGAATCTCTGAAACTACCATGTGAAGGCAGCAAAATCTTTATCTGAGACACTGCTGTCTGAACTTTGGTTGTCTTAATTATCTGAAGTAATTTCAGAAACAATCTCAAGAGGTGATGGAGACATCCTCCTATTATTTCTAGTGGCTTCCACCTTGAAGGCCACAGACTTTTCTTTATGCTCCCCTTTAGCACTTTTCTCTTCCTCTTTCCTAGCCATCAGCTGCATCTCATATGACAGCAATTTTCCAAACAAAGTTGGAGGAGAGATATCTGCAAGTTTGGCCACTTCCCTAATGGCACAAATCTTAGTGTCCCAATCATTTGTCAAGGATCTTAGGAATTTATCATTCAGTTCATATGTATTGAAGATCCTTCTGAAAGTGCAGGATAAGATCAATCCTAACTCTAGAGGGGGGTGAATAGAGTTATTTAAAATAATTTTGCAAATAAAAACTTGTGTGCAGAGAAAATTTGTATTTACTTAGTGTATGGTGCTATAGCAAATAATCAGAGTAAAAGGAAATTCACAGCACAAAGCAAAACACAAAGAGACAAGCAATCCAGACGACACAAGGAGCTATAGTGGTTCCCCAAATCTGGGTACATCCACTCTTCTATCACCCTTGATAGGAATCCACTTCAAGATGAGTTGATCAGGTGTCTTGAGCACCAGAGAGTTTTTGATCAGGTTCTCACAAACCAAAAGAGCTGATTTTGACCAGGTTTCAGCAAAACCAAAAGTAACTTTTGAAGGGAGTTAAAACCCTGTACAGAAAGAAAAAGAAAAAGAATGATGTTGTCTTCTCTATCAACAAGCAGAGAGAAGCAAAAGTGGATCTGTAGTTGTTGTCAAAGCTCCCCCTGAGATCAAGAAGAGGTTCAGGAAGGAGAGCTCTGCACAAGGGTGACAGGTCTTCAAAAGATCTGATTTGCTCCAGCAAGAGGTGATCCAAGAAGGTTGGAGGGTTGTGTCTGAAGCAATCAGAATTCTTGTGAGTAAGCTTTCAAAACAATATCACACAGAGAGAGAACTGAAGTCCTGTGTATTGTTGTTCTCTTTTTGTTCTGTATATTCTCTATGTTCTGAAGAATTGAAAGAAAACGAAGAATTATATATCTGAGTCTTCTTCTTCCTTTACTTTGATAGCCGTTGGAAGTCAGCATTAATTGCTTTCCTTAAATGTCCATGCCTCCAAGGAAATGACAGGCAGACATTCCTTAGAAAATTCCTTGAGCCATGCACCAGATATGCTGTAACGGCCAATAAATCTTCAGCATTAATTGTCTGACAGAGGGAATTTGAATTCCTATCCAAAACTGACGGAGGTCTGAAAAGCGTCGAGCTCACAATAAAACGTCGATCTGAGCACGACACACGTCGGCCAGAGAGTGTTTTCTGTAAGCAGAACTGGGTTCGACGGAACGTCGAGCGGAGGTCGACTCTGCGTCGAGCTGAGGTCGACTCTGCGTCGAGCTGAGGTCGACTCAGCGTCGAGCTGAGGTCGACTCTGCGTCGAGCTGAGATCGACTCTGCGTCGAGCAGAGGTCGACTCTACGTCGAGCTGAAGATTATTCTACCTAGCCTATGTGACCTTTATAACAACAAGGAGGTCACAAACCAAAATCCCTATAGAAGTATAGTCATCCTGGTCCAAATAGTAATAGGGTGTTCCAACAATCTCCCCCTATTTGGATTAGGATTACTATTTACATGAATTTAGGGATTCAAAGAAAGATAAAGCAGATACAATACATTACAATACAACCAGACATGACAGAATAAAAAGCAGCATATATAACATTATATAGCAGCACAAATGTTCAAATGTCCTGAGTCCAGCATATATAGAAAGAATTAAAGCATCTTACTTTACTTTCCCTTTGAGGCTTTGTCTTGATCACTCTTCTTGAAGATGATTTCTCTGTTTGGATTTGAAGCTTCCTTTTTAGATCTGTAGTCATCAGCTGCACCTAAAGATTTTTGATCTCTTGCACTGGGTGGTACAGCTGCAGGATGAAGTTGCATGTATCTGTCTGAATCAAAGAATTTCTTAGACTTATATTTCTCCAATTCCTCTTTTCTTTGGTCTGACATAGTACTGATATGAGAGGTGTCCAGACCTTTTTCTCTAGCTTTATTAATCTCATTTAAAGCAGCCATTTCTGTCATTCTGGCTTTCCAGTAGGCTGGAGTTTTGGTAGGATCTTCAAAGGGTACAGCTGGTTCAAATCTGTTAGAGGAGAGTTCTTGAGAGGTAGTTGGGGTGAGGTCAGCTCTAGGTCTATAGGGATAGGGGCCAGAGGTTGGATCAATGGCTCCTCCCCTTTGATAAGGTTGAGAACCTGATCTTCCTCTAGACTGCCTGCCCCTATAGTTTCCTCTTTGCTGACCTCCCCTTTGCTGACTGTCTCCTTGATATCTTCTAGCTTGATATGTCTTTCCATGTAGAGCTGAAGGGGCTGGATTGGAAGATAAACTAGCACCTGCACCTGCATCTGGAGGAGGTGGAGGTGGAGGCTGATGGACAGGTTTGGATGGTCCTTCATTGAACTTTCTTTTCTTCTTCATTGCTTTTCTCTGATTTTGGGAGTACTGCATCCAAGGCTCTGTGATTTCACAATTGTATTTGATATAGTAGGGAATGTCATGATCTGTAGCTCTGGCAATTGGAACTCTTTTCAAAGCTTTTGATCTAGCTTTCCTCTTCCTTGTAATTGTTGCAGAGGAGTCATCAGAATCTGTAGCAAACTCATCTTCAGAACTTTGAGATTCTTCATATGGATCTATGTACTTCCTTTTAGAGATGGGAAAGCTGATGGAGTCTGGAGCTGCTGAGGAGGAAACTGAAGGAAGAACTGCTGTCAGAGGGGAGGAGGAGACTGCCACTGCAGAAGAGGGCACAGCCTCAGGAGCCATAGAGACTGTTGAGGCTGGTTCCTGAGGGGCTTGAGAGATAAGGGTCTCAACTTCATCAGGTGTCTCAATTTCTTCACCTGAGGTTTCAACAGCTGCTAATATTTCAATTACATCATTAGCAGGAGCCACTGCTACCACTGCTACATCAGGGATCTTCAGAAAAAGGACAATAGCCCTGGACAGATCTTCTTGAATCTGAGCTGGAGGAGGGAAGCTCTGAACAGAAGCTGGAGGAGGAGCCTCAGATACTATCTGAACTTCTGCAACTGATACTGTCTCTGAGCATGTCTGAACAAACTGAACTGAAGAAGGAGGCAGCTCTTCTTCTGCTGACATCTCCCCCTGCCTAGAATCAGTGGTAGCTGACTCTAGGCCCCCAGAAGAAGGGCATGCCAACTGAGAGGAGAGGGAGGATACAGAGGCAGAAAGAGTGCTCAGGGAAAGAATTAGAGGAGCCAGCTTGGCATCCAGGAGGGAGGAGAGCCTAGGAGACAGAAGGTCAAAGATTTGATTGGCTAAGGGCAGTAGGGCTACTTGCTCAAGGGGAACTTGAGTAGAGGTAGATGGAGTAGCAGAAACTGTAAATGAGGAAGATGTTGAGGGAGGTGCAGACAGTGGAGGTGTAACTGGCTCATGGATGGAGGAAAAAAGTAGCTCTGAAAAAGTAGATGAATGGGGGAATTCATGAGGAGAGGAGGTAGAGGCATCCATGAAGGAGTCTTCATGCATGTCAAAGGAAAAGAGATCCTCATGAGGGGAGGAATCCAAGTTTATTGGAAGGAAAGTAGTGTGAGGTGGAAGGGAGGAGGCAATGGTAGAGATGGAGGAAGGTAGAGGTTGAGAGGATGAGAGAACTGTGGTTGAAGGGATGAAAGTGGATGGGAGGGTGAGAGAGTCAGATGGCACAGACCCTGCTTCTGGACCAGTGGACTGAGGGGAAGTGACCTCTATGGTCCTGGTGTCTGCAGAGGATTTCATTGCTGCTGCTGCCCTGGGATTCACAATTCTTCTGTCCCACTTGCTAATTAGGGCACATGTGAGCCTCTTGGAAGCATTGATGTGCTTCTTGGAGGACACAAGCAGTTGAGGGCAGCAATGGTTGAGAATCAACCCAAGAACTCTTCCAAAGTGGACAGAGTTTTTATCCAATTTTTTCTTAATCAATTCAAACACAATTAATCCCCAGTTGGGATGTTTTTTATCTATAAGTGCAGCCATGAGGCAGAACTGATGCCTAGTGATTGCATCATGTGCAGTCCTCTTTGCACAGATCACTTTTCCTGTAATGTCTACTAATAACCTATATTCAATGGCTAGGTTAACTTTGAGGAGTTTAGAGGGGTTACCAGCAGCATGCCCCATCCTGTCTAGCATCAAGGCATACTCTTCCACAGATAGTTCTATGCCATCATCTCCAGCAGCAAAGTTGAAAACTTCTGTAATGATTTGAGGTGAGATGGCTACCTCATTTCCTGAAACTTTCCCAGTCAAAGTATTGTTATCTGAAATAACTGCTGTAAGACTCCACTCTTTGATTTCTGACTCTGGGAGAGGGATCCTGGTTGACATAAAGTTAACCAGTTGCTGCTCCTTGAAGAGGTCCAGAATATCCATAAAATATTGTGGAGATCCATCAAAAGAGTCGAAGTCGATATCGAATCCAGAATCGAACTTCATAGCCGCCAGAGCTCCTGCTGTGATCGCCATTTTCCTGCAAAAAGAATACCTTCCAAGATCAAGTGTAAGGAATTTGGAGGGAGAAAGCTTGAGCAGAAAGATATGAAAGCGCAACTGCGAACGACGATGAGAAAATGATTTTATACTTAGGGTTCGACGCAGAAAAGGAAAGAACGTCGAGCTCAGTTCGACGCTCTAAGGCTCTAGGAGAACTGAAACGACTCAACAGCGTCCAGCTTAGGTCGACGTTCGACGCTTTGGCTGAAGCTATACGTCGAGCTCAGGTCGACGTTGAACGAAGACGTCGACCGGGGAGAGAGAAACTCAAGAAGCCAGGGAGCTGTGAGCTTAGTTCGACGCTGGAAGCTGAGTTCGACGTTCGACGCTTTTGAGGGCGACGGACCGTCGATCTCCGTTCGACGCAGCGTCGAGCTTAGTTCAGAGCTCAAAGAAACCACTCAGACAGGGAAATTTTGAAATGAAATTTTTCCTATTCCTGTTAATTATGGGTTTCAAAATCTTGGAGTTTTAATTTATGCTATCTCCATCTAGCATTCCCAGCTGATTGAGGAAAAAGAGGTGCTTCTTTTCATCCAAGGGCTTGGTGAAAATATCTCCTCTCTGTAGTTCAGTGGAAATGTATTCTAGTGCAATTTTCTTCTTTTCTACATTATCCCTTAAGAAGTGATGTCTGATCTCTATGTGCTTGGTCCTACTATGGAGAACTGGATTTTGAGCAATAGATATTGCACTGGTATTATCACAAAAGATTTTAGACATCTCTAAGTTGTACCCATAGTCTAGGAGCTGGTTTTGAATCCACAAAATCTGTGAGCAACAACTACCTGCAGCCATGTATTCAGCTTCAGCAGTTGATGTGGACACAGAGGTTTGTTTCTTACAAAACCAGGAGACAAGTCTATCACCAAGGAATTGACAAGTTCCACTGATGCTTTTCCTGTCTACTCTACATCCAGCATAATCAGAATCTGAAAATCCAGTTAGATCAAATCCTGAGTCATGTGGATACCAGAGACCTAGATTAGGACAACCTTTTACATACCTAAGAATCCTCTTAACTAATGTGAGGTGGGACTCTCTAGGGCTTACTTGGAATCTAGCACAAATGCATGTGGCAAACATTATATCTGGTCTAGTAGCTGTTAGATAAAGTAATGAGCCAATGATTGCTCTATAGCTTGTCTGATCAACTGGTTTTCCAGATTCATCAGCATCTAAAACAGCATTTGTAGGCATAGGTGTTTTCATAGAGGATGCTTCAGACATTCAAAATTTCTTAACCAATTCTCTAGCATACTTGGTTTGAGAAATGAAAATGCCATCCACATGTTGTTTAACTTGCAATCCAAGAAAGAAAGCAAGCTCACCCATGCTACTCATTTCAAACTTTGAGTGCATAAGTTGTGAGAACTTTTTGCATAAGGTTGAATCTGTAGACCCAAATATGATATCGTCTACATAAACTTGTACTAGAAGGGTATGGGACCTATGGGTTCTAACAAAGAGAGTTTGGTCTACTCTACCCCTTTTAAAATCATTTTCCAACAAAAAACAAGCTAAGGTCTCATACCATGCTCTAGGAGCTTGCTTGAGACCATATAAAGCTTTATGCAGTTTAAAAACATGATCAGGAAAGGTTGGAGAGATAAAACCTGGAGGTTGCTTTACATAAACTTCTTCCTTGATGTCTCCATTGAGAAAGGCACTCTTGACATCCATCTGATATACCTTGAATCTCTTGTGAGCTGCATATGCAAGGAAGATTCTTATGGCCTCCAACCTTGCAACTGGTGCAAAGGTTTGGTCATAATCAATTCCTTCTTCTTGGCAATATCCTTGTGCAACAAGTCTTGCCTTGTTTCTCACAATTATTCCTTGATCATCCAACTTGTTTCTGAATACCCATTTGGTTTCAACAATTTGCTGATTCCTTGGTCTTGGTACTAATTCCCAAACTTTATTCCTTTCAAATTGATTCAGTTCTTCCTGCATTGCAATGATCCAGTTTGGATCTTGCTCTGCATCTTGTATGGTTTGAGGCTCAATTTGAGAGAGGAAGCAGGTGTGCATAATATTTTGATTAACTTGATTCCTTGTTTGCACACCCACTGAGATATCTCCAATTACTTGTGAGATTGGGTGATCTCTTGTTGTTGCAAGATCAACAAGGGGTGTTGATGTTGCACCAACCAGTGTTGTTGTTTCCTCTTGTGGAACAACAACTGGTTCTTCAATTTGTTGGCCTTTTGAACTTTCCAGAACCTGAAATTCCTCTTCATTGTCACTGAGTTCAGTGTCTTGCTGAATTGGTGAAGGTAATGACCCTTTGTCTGTGATGGTAAGCTGCTTCAGATTTTCTGAAATTGAATGTTCCTGCAAATTGCTTATGGTAGAAGTGTCCTTCTCCTTATAAGACATGTTAGTTTCATCAAATGTAACATGCATGGATTCTTCAATTTTATTTGAGCACTTGTTAAAAACCCTATAAGCCTTGCTAGTCATGGAGTATCCCAGAAACACTCCTTCATCAGCTTTGGCTTCAAATTTAGCTAGGTATTTCTTGTCATTATTGTGAATGAAGCAAATGCAACCAAAAATTTTGAAGTAATTCACTTTAGGTTTCTTCCCTTTGAGTAACTCATAGGGAGTCTTACCCTTTAGTTTATGTATCAGGCTTCTATTCAAAACATAGTTGGAGGTGTTCACTGCCTCTGCCCAAAAGGTTAGAGGGAGGTGAGCATCTGTCAACAATGTTGTGGCAGATTCAATAAGGGTTCTGTTTTTCCTTTCAACTACCCCATTTTGTTGAGGAGTTCTTGGAGCTGAGAAGGTGTGCCTGATACCTTCCTTCTGACAGAACTCTAGCATGAGAAGAGAATCAAACTCTGTCCCATGATCACTTCTGATCAGGGCAATGTGAGTATTGAACTCAATCTGTATGCCTTTGAGAAAATCTGTCAAAATCTTGAAGTTATCAGACTTCTTCCTCAGAAAGAACACCCAAGTGAATCTTGAGAAGTCATCTACAACTACTAAAGCATAAGATTTCCCTCCTAGGCTTTGTACATTAATTGGTCCAAAAAGGTCCATGTGCAATAAGTACAAGATTTTAGGTGAGTCACTCTTATTAAGTGACTTGAAACTGTTTTTAGTTTGCTTGCCTAACTGACAGGCCTTGCAAAGTCCTTCCTTCTTGTAGGGACCAGAAGGTAGTCCTCTAACAAGGTTGTCTTGGGATAACTTAGCAATGGTTCTAAGGTTCACATGTCCTAGTCTTTTATGCCAAAGTTCATTGGGTTTGCTAAGGGAATTAAATAAGCAAATATCTACTTTAGATGAATTGAAATCAACTAGATAAATGTTATCTTGTCTATTACCAATTAAGACAATGTTGTTATTTAATGTAATATTGCATGCTGAGTTGGTAAACCAAACCTGATAACCAGCATCACATAGCTGGCTGATGCTGATTAAGTTGTGCTTTAGTCCTTCCACATAGGCCACTTTCTTAAATGTGATTGACCCTATCTTGACTTGGCCATAGCCTTTTGTTTGTCCAAAATTTGAATCTCCAAAGATTACTTTGGGTCCATGTTTGGCTTTGAAGGACACAAGGTTTTCCTTGTTGCCAGTCATGTGCTTTGAGCACCCACTATCCAAGTACCACTGCTGGTTCTCAATTGGATAGGTCTTTATCTGCACATACAACAAATCAATTGTTTTTGACCCAGTTTACCTTGGGCCTTTCTTGATATCCTTTAAATTCTGAAATAAATGACATCTCAGGTTGACTCTTATAGCCTACAGGATGATATCTCCTAGGAGGTATTATCCATTCAGCATAAGGGTTAAAGTGATGAGATGTAGAGCTGGAATTGAATTTTGAATTAACCCCTGAGAAATGACTTTTGCTCTGAGCTTGGCTCGACGCACGTCGAGCTTCGGTCGACGGACTCTGGTGAGTGCGTCGAGCTCCGTTCGACGGCGAAGGCTTGCTTTGTTCAGAGGGTAGAAGGCGTCGACCTGAGTTCGACGTTTTCTTGCGATTACGTCGAGCTCTGGTCGACGTCCGTCGAGCTTCGTTCGACGCTTCTTGTCCAGTTTCCTGGGTTAAGTCAGCATTCTTCCTAGCCACTATCAAGACTCCTTTACCTTTCTCACTGGTAAATTTGATTGGAGTTGTCAGCACTATGGGTTGGCTGGATGAAGCACCCAAGCCCAGTGAACCATTCAATCTTGAGTTCACTGTACTTGTGATGTCCATCAATTTGATACTTCTCCCATTAAGGGTTTCTTCAAATTGTTTGGCCTTAGATAGCTCACTTTTCAGTGAGGCTATCTCCTCCCCACACTGCTTCAACTCTTCTAAGAGTCTGAGATTATCTGAGTTAATGGATTTGCATTCAATTAATTGTTCACTTAGAGTTTTAATCAACTTTTGAGACTCAATCAAGTCAATGCACATAGATTTAAACTCAGATTTGAAATCATCAGAAGTAAAGTCAAAAGAATCTATTACCTGATCCTCAGTAAGTTCCTGATCAGATGGGTAGTCAGCATCAGGCCCTGAATCAGTGTTCTTTTGAGATGCACTGATGGCCATCATACAGAATCCTTTTTCTTCTGCATCATCCTCATCATCACTAGAGCTGGATGATGAATCAGACTCATCAGAGTCACTCCAGGATTCAGCCACAAATCCTTTTCTGGTGTGCTTGTTGTTGCTGGAGGAAGGCTTGTCATGGTATTTCCTTGACTCCTTATCCTTCCTTTTATCCTTTCTTTCCTTCTTGTCCCTTCTGTCCTTGTCTTGATTTTCTGGACAGTTTGGGAAGATGTGTCCTGGTTTCCTACAGCCAAAGCAGATAATATCTTTATTATTAGATCTGTCATACCTTGGCTTGTCTTTGTCTTTGGATGACCATCTTCTGAAGTTCCTTTTATTTAGCTTATTGAACCTTTTGACCAGTAGGCTCATAAGCTCTTCATTTCCCAACACCTTTTCTTTAGGTTCTTCTTCCTGTGCTTTGAAGGCAATAGTTTTCTCAGCCTTCTCTGTTGGTGTGGATGTCTTCTGCTCTTCTTCTCTCTTCTTAATAAATTGCTCATAGCTCTTGAGCTTTCCTAGAAGAGCTTCTGTGGATAACTCACAGACATTTCTTCCATCTTTAATTGACCAGATTCTTGAGTCCCAAGAGCTAGGGAAACAAGTCAGTATCTTGTCATTTATCTCAGTGAGAGATATGTCCTTCTCTAGTGATCTAAGCTCACTGATGATTAGACTCAGTCTGTTGTACATGTCAGCAACTGACTCAGACTCTGCCTTTTTGAAGTTCTCATACTGGGTGATGAGGTAGGATCTCCTATCCTTTCTTTCATCTGCAGAACCTGATACAATTTCTGAAAGTTTTTCCCAGATCTCTTTAGCAGTATTGCAATCAGCTACTTTCTGGAAAATGTCATCTGACATGGTTTGAGCCAAAATGTTCATGGCTTTAGCATCTGCTGCCTTCCACTTCTTTATGTCAGCATCAGTTCCTGAAGGAGGAGGAACAACTGATGTACTTGTTCCTGTGGGAGGTCTTGGACAATCTGTCAACACAGAATTAAAAATGTCTTCATCAAAGGAGTTCATGTAAAGTCTAATCCTTGCCTTCCATAGTGCAAACTTAGAGAGATTGCACATAGGAGGTCTGGTGCTAGCAAAGTCCTTGTTTTGTGCCATGAGTTTTAAAGATAAGTAAAACTAAGGAAAATAGCCCTTTGAGAGAAATGATCTTATCAGGGATCTTTTGATCCAGGTGTTAGCCTGTATGAATGATCAACCTCCCTCTGATACCAATTGAAAGTGCAGGATAAGATCAATCCTAACTCTAGAGGGGGGTGAATAGAGTTATTTAAAATAATTTTGCAAATAAAAACTTGTGTGCAGAGAAAATTTGTATTTACTTAGTGTATGGTGCTATAGCAAATAATCAGAGTAAAAGGAAATTCACAGCACAAAGCAAAACACAAAGAGACAAGCAATCCAGACGACACAAGGAGCTATAGTGGTTCCCCAAATCTGGGTACATCCACTCTTCTATCACCCTTGATAGGAATCCACTTCAAGATGAGTTGATCAGGTGTCTTGAGCACCAGAGAGTTTTTGATCAGGTTCTCACAAACCAAAGGAGCTGATTTTGACCAGGTTTCAGCAAAACCAAAAGTAACTTTTGAAGGGAGTTAAAACCCTGTACAGAAAGAAAAAGAAAAAGAATGATGTTGTCTTCTCTATCAACAAGCAGAGAGAAGCAAAAGTGGATCTGTAGTTGTTGTCAAAGCTCCCCCTGAGATCAAGAAGAGGTTCAGGAAGGAGAGCTCTGCACAAGGGTGACAGGTCTTCAAAAGATCTGATTTGCTCCAGCAAGAGATGATCCAAGAAGGTTGGAGGGTTGTGTCTGAAGCAATCAGAATTCTTGTGAGTAAGCTTTCAAAACAATATCACACAGAGAGAGAACTGAAGTCCTGTGTATTGTTGTTCTCTTTTTGTTCTGTATATTCTCTGTGTTCTGAAGAATTGAAAGAAAAAGAAGAATTATATATCTGAGTCTTCTTCTTCCTTTACTTTGATAGCCGTTGGAAGTCAGCATTAATTGCTTTCCTTAAATGTCCATGCCTCCAAGAAAATGACAGGCAGACATTCCTTAGAAAATTCCTTGAGCCATGCACCAGATATGCTGTAACGGCCAATAAATCTTCAGCATTAATTGTCTGACAGAGGGAATTTGAATTCCTATCCAAAACTGACGGAGGTCTGAAAAGCGTCGAGCTCACAATAAAACGTCGATCTGAGCACGACACACGTCGGCCAGAGAGTGTTTTCTGTAAGCAGAACTGGGTTCGACGGAACGTCGAGCGGAGGTCGACTCTGCGTCGAGCTGAGGTCGACTCTGCGTCGAGCTGAGGTCGACTCAGCGTCGAGCTGAGGTCGACTCTGCGTCTAGCTGAGATCGACTCTGCGTCGAGCAGAGGTCGACTCTACGTCGAGCTGAAGATTATTCTACCTAGCCTATGTGACCTTTATAACAACAAGGATGTCACAAACCAAAATCCCTATAGAAGTATAGTCATCCTGGTCCAAATAGTAATAGGGTGTTCCAACACCTTCCATAGGACATCAGCTCATTTACTATTCTATAGAACTTTTTATAACACTCAGTTATACCATCTGACTTTCCTTGTCTGAAACTCTCATATTCCTGGTTCAACATAGATTTTCTATCTTGTCTGACTTCTTCAGAACCCTCCATATAGACTATCAAAGTGTCCCACATTTCCTTGGAGGTCTTGTAGTGAATCAAATTTTGAAAGGTTAAATCATCTATGACACTTACTATGGTATTCTGGGCTCTTTTATCCATAGTTGCCAGGATGATCTCATCCTTCGTCATCTCTGAAAAATCTTTGGGAGTTCTTTGATTGGCATCTAGAACTGACAACTTCATTGGAACATAAGGACCTTCCATTACAGTAATGTAGATCCTTGGATCAGAAGCCTCCATGAAAAGCCTGACCCTTTCTTTCCATATTCCAAAAATCTCTTTCCTGCATATGGGTAATTTCATAGAACCTAGTTCCTTATGATTTTCTCCTGAACTCATTTTCTTGATCTTGAATCTGCCTTATGGATCTTACTCAGACTGTTAAGTCCTTCTTTGAGCAACCTCCCTCTGATACCACTTGATAGAATTAATTTCAAGATAACCCAAACACCTAGAGGGGGGGGGGTGAATAGGTTCTTTTCTTTTTTACTTAAGGCAGAATATTTTTTCAGATCATAAAATAGAATCTAACTATTCTACAGCAATCACAATACAGAAATCACAGTCACACACACATCACAGATTGCACACAGTTTTATAGTGGTTCCCCAAGGTCTGGGTACATCCACTTCCCCCCTTCACCTATCTAGCAGTATGCTAGATTCAGCTTAACTTCTTCCTTCTTCTCAGATCCACAGATCTTACAGCTCAGAACTCTGAAAGGTTCCTACAACTCAGAACCCTATAAGGTTCCTATAACTCAGAACCCTATAAGGTTCCTACAACTCAGAGTGTAACCACACTCCTACAGCTCAGGATAACAGCCCTACCTCAGCCTTGCCACAAGGCTTACAACTCAGAGAAAAATTTCTCTTACACTCAGGCTCAAAAACCCTACCACTCAGAGATCTATATCTCCTACACTCAGCCTTTATAATATAGGCTTAAAACTCATATCTATGAAAAGATCATACAAAATTTGATAAGTGTTTAGATGGACTCTTACCCTTGTTGAGAGAGAAGGGATAAGAGGTTTCTTGATCAGCTTCTTGATAAGTCTGATGGCTGAAATCAACCTGTTCTTAGCTTTCTTCAAAGCTTCTTGAATCTGAACTCAGTAGGGTTGATCTCCTTTGAAGATGACTGGCTGGCAGCTTCCTTCTTTGGATTCTGAAATAGATCTGAATCCTACTTAGCAGATAAGTTCAAGATCTGCTTCTTAAGAGACTGATAAATGTTTCCTAATTTACTTCAACAGTTGGAGATCTCTCTCTCTCTCTCTCCAGAACTTCTGAAGTTTCTTCAGAATTCTTGCTTGAATTCTCCTTAGATCTTCTCACGAAAATCTTCTTCTGAGTGACGTGCACTTCTTTGATCAATGATCAATACTTCAATAGTTGTGCGTGTGGTTGTTATTGTTGTTCACATTGTTCTCTTGATTTGACAGAATCCATCTATATATAGACTTCATCAATGGTAACCGGCTGATACGGTTTCTAACCAACTTCTGACCAGTCTGACAACTTCAGCAAACTTGTTGGAATACACAGCTGTCAAGTCTCCAGTCAGTTCTTGAACCTTTATCTTTATCAGCAAAGCGTTGAGACTGATTGTCATTATATGTCGACACAAGTAGATTAAGTGTCGACACAAGCTTTGGTGATGTCGACACAGCTCCTCTGGTGTCGACACAGCTTCTTGACACTGCATCTGTAGAATGCGTCGACACAGCTTCTTTGTGTCGACATAGACACTTCTTCACTCCACAACAATCAACATTGTTGAAACTCTGCTGAGTGTCGACACAAGTCCTGTGTGTCGACACAGTTGATATAGTCTCAGAATTTGAGTGTCGACACTGCCTCCAGGTGTCGACACAGTTGATGTCGACAAATACTTATGTGTGTCGACACTGCCTCCCGGTGTCGACAAAGTCTATGTCGACTAATATTTCTGTGTGTCGACACTGCCTCCCGGTGTCGACACAGTTGATGTCGACTAATATTTCTGTGTGTCGACACTGCCTCCCGGTGTCGACACGGTTGATGTCTACTAATATTTCTTTGTGTCACACAGTTGCTTCAGGTATCGACACAGCTTTTCCAAGTGTCGACACAGACTTTCTTAAGTGTCGACACATGAACTTAGAAACTTTTTTCTGTATTTTAGCAAATACTTAACCTGCACATATGAACTCAAAATAACATCAAATACATCTTGATGTATATCATTGAGCTAAGTGAGGCTTCTCCAAATCAGGTACACATTTTCCAATGTACCCAACAACAATTAACGTTCCATGATCAAGAGATATGTTTTATTTTCAAGACGGAGCATGTTTATGAGATTTTATTTTTGAAAAAAACCCCATGATTAGTGTCTGGTATTTTTTAGTAAAATTTGGGGGCACTCAAAATGAATTAAGTTAACTTGATTGTTTTATGTTATTATTTTTTGTCTTTGAATTTAAAAAAATAGACTGAACACTACACAACTGTTTTATCAAACAGATTAAGCACCTTCGTTTAAAAAAACACTACAAATGCTATTCTTCCAAACAATTTCAAAGATTCTGCAATCACTTTGTAAAACAGTTGATTATTCCACCACTACTTTCCAGTACAACTTCTACAGCCACTGCAACTGAGCCAAACTAAAGTCTTAGGCCCTCAAAATATAGCTTGGCCCAGGCTTAACCAGGTTGACTAGGAGTATAAGATTGAGCATTTCGTATCAAAATTTATGAATTACGACCAAAGGCGTAAAACTGGAATCTAACATTCATGAATTTGAGGCGTTTGTTTACAAGCACCAACCGTAATAGAGTCATTAGCCGTCATCCGTCAGTCATAAAACGATGAAATCCAACATTTATGAATTACGACCAAAAATTTTCGTAACATAATAATTTTGGTAACAGCCCGGAGAAAAAATAGGGTAATTATATATGCAGCCCAATTTAAGCTAGTGGCAAACTAACCAATCTAAAAATCACTCATTTTTTCTTCCCCTCGTATCAACTAGTGGCAGCCTGCATTTCTCCCGATGGAAAGCCCTAGTCCCCACCTTCTTGCGATCGGCCTCCTCAATCCTTCGTCGCCGCCAATTTCTTCCTCCCCGACGGTGCTTCATACCATCGAGCCGCTCTTAGGGCTAAAGCTATCATCGATGATTTGCCCATTGGCATCGAGATTTCTTTAAGAGTCCCGTTCCCGTTGATCTCGACGGATACTGGATCTTTTATGTGAGTAATAACTTTTTCGCTTATTACATTATCGGAATCAGCGTGCAAGGAATCATACGGCGACAGTGTCAAAGGTCTTCTCTGCAAATTTGTGTTTCGGAAGTATTCGAATGTGCGGATTTCCAATATGTAGGAGGCCATTGGGAATTTGTGCCCGGTTTCCTGAACGAACACTTTGAAATTCCATTTTCAAGATCCGCGGGGAGAATTGGAATTTTAGGTTCGTCTACTTCGCACACAGATTGGATGGACCAATGAGTTTCATCATCGGGTAGCTGTGGCATCTTTTGGCTGTGGACGATGAAAAATTCAATTTGTTCGCCGGTTGATCCGGAGAGGGCCATAGTTGTCGCCATGTGAAGAAAATTCGCTAGGTGTAGTTGAGGAGAGCCATTGAAGAAGAATTGAGAGAGTTCTAAGAACATGGAGTGAGAATCTGTGCTCTGACTATTGCCCTGCAAAAATAATTGCTATTTTAATCATCGAGGAAGAGATTCACAGGAGAGCATAACAACTAGAACTATAACAAATAATACTTTGATTTGACATTAAAAATTTCGGTATGACATTAATATTTCTGATTTATTATTATTCTTGAGTTGCCATTAGTCAAATTTACACTTTTGGCTATGTGCACACCATAAATTTTATTTGCAGGACAAAATGTTAAGTAAACACTATAAATTTAATTTGTGGGCCAAATGGTTAAATAAACATCAAAATAAACTTTTGAGTTTTTTTGTTACTTCAAATACAAAAGCTTTTTTCCCTTTTACATTTCAAACCAACAAAAAACAAACAAAATATAAACAAAAATCTCAAATCATTTCCACCGACGCAACTCAAAATTTGCACGGTTCATTTTTAAGTTCATGTAGACATGCACGAACATAAAGATATGAATATTAGTTGTCTTAAATAAATAAAATATTTGCAAGTTACTTAAAATTGAATATTAATAACTCTTGAATGATAGTGCCCATGTGCATCTAATCAATCACAAGTCCCAAAATTAATTTAATTCCTACAAGCTAAATAACAATTAGATATAAGTTGAATATTAAGTAATGCAATGAGCCCAATAATAGTTCATACACACATGTTCAAGGGTCGGCCAAATTTACTACATCATCGTTCATATGTTTGTATAAATGTCAATTTTCTGCAATTGCTTCATGATACCTTAACCACGGAGAGTATATAGATGGAAGTGGATACCCTTCTTTCATCGACAAATGAATGAAATGATTACCATTGACAAATCCAATAAAAAGTATCTTCCGGATTTTTGGAGGTGCAGAATGTAATGATACGAATGTAAATGACTGATATTTTGAGTAATGAACAAACACTATATTATAACAAGATGCAACTATTAGTTCAATATCTGACATCTACCGATGAAATTGTATTGAAATCTTCAAATGTTATCAACCTTAAATCTGAACTCATTTTAGCACAAGATAAACCTCTGAAATTTGTAAAACTAAAAAATTTAGCCACAAATCAATGTACTACCATGATGGGTGGTACGTTTACGGTTATACTTGAATTTTTTTGGAGGAGGAATGAACAAATAATTACCAAGCTCAATAATATCTGCATATAAAAATGCAGAAATAAATCAGCAAACTGCAGGAACGTGTGATCTATGGGCCGAAAGGAATGGTTTTCGTGATTGAATATTTTGTAAATTTACTGGGTATGCAGTGCCAGACCTCCACGAAATTCAGCGACAGAACTCAAGGCAGGGACTGGCGGCGGTCGGCGGAACTCTGGGAATCGGGCGACAGAACTCCAGCGGGACTTTAGGAATCAAGCGCCGGACCTCCACGAAAACGAGGATGATTTGTGGAATGAAACTCAAGGCACGGACGGGCGGCAGACGACGGACCTATGACAACCAGCAGACAGAGGATCCGTGCGGCGAAAATGGCGTGGGCGAGGAGGAAGCTGGGGCGAAGGCAGGGTTTTGGCTTTCGGGAGAAAATAAGAGTGAAGTGTGCGCTTAGGTTTAAGATTGGTGAGATTGAAAAAAAATAATGTTATTGCTTATTTTAAAAATTTGATGTGCACATAGCAAAAAAAATAATACAAAATAATACGAAATAATAATAATAAAAGTCATCCGTCATTCATTAGCTGGATAGATCTATCTCAAATCGATAAATTATTCTTTCCCACCTTATTGAGCCTTTTCTATTATTATATATATATACAATAATATAGAACTTTATGAAGCATGCTGTGCCAAGGGCTTGAGAACTTAAACCTAATTCTATCCTCCCGATCGAAGACCTAGGGTTCCAGCTTCTACGGCTGCGGTTACTTAGGCAGCCGTCAAGAACGAAGCATCCGAAACCCTCTGATCGCCTTCTCCAGTAACCGACGATTCCCACTAACGAAGACTCTTTAGAACTCCTCATCACAGACTCTTTGCGAACGCTCGGATGTATCCGGAAGACTGATGAAAATCTCTCACCATTCCTCTCAAAGAATAAACCATTTTCTTTGAAAAAAATCTTTTGAGGAAGAAATCTGATCGGGATTCTGCTCCCTGTAGATCCGCAAGCGGATTTCTTCCTTTTTCGTTTCTATAGCAGAAATAATATATTTTATTCACCTTCTTGGACCGAATCTAGACCTAACGATTTATATGGATCAATCAAGCCCACACCTGTTGAATCTAGTTTAGGGCTTTTGGTTTTAATTCTCAAAGGACGAAAAATTATTCTGGATCCGCCGTAAAAATGTTCAGATCTGTTGTGTATCACGGAAACTCTCTTATCGGAGAGGTAGAACTCCAGCCAAAGAACTCAAACCCTGGAACATGGACGAGGGAGATCCGAATCTCACATTTCTCCCATCCCAGTGATCGCTGCCCGCCGCTGGCAGTTCTTCACACAATTTCCACGTCGGGAGTCTGCTTCAGGATGGAATCAAAGCGATCGGCGGATGAGTCACTGCTTTTTTCAGTATATTCTGCCTGTCTCAGAGAGAACAAGGTATTTTTCTTAATTAAGGATAGTGACGCGATTTAAATTAAAATCAAAAGAGGCTTAGAATAACAACATTTAAATCATTAAATTTTTTGTAACGAAAATCTGAATTGAAAGACCGTGCATATGAACAGTGAGCTAGATGCGCACCTTTTCTATTTAAAGGAATATGCCAAATTGCATATATATATATATATATGTTTATTAAAAAAAATATGCTTTATAAATCAAAGATCAACTTGATCATGGTTGAATATAGATCTGTATCTTTGAACTTGTATTCTAAATCTATCATGTGTTGTTGTCATGTATGGCTTCATGACAATTTGAAATTGGACCAAAGAACAGCCTTGGAAGCAATTATTGACTGAAAATCTTACTCTGAGTTGAAGTGGCATGTTGCATAAAGTTGTGTATGTGAAGACAAACTTCAGTAATTCTATATAATATACTTTTATAGCAATCTTAATGTGTCAGCTATACAAATTACATGATATTTGTAATTTGTCTTTCAATTTAAGTACCTGTTATACTGAACATTAGGTGTTGATTTCGTGATTAATAATGATGAATTTGATATTTATGCGTTATTATTTCTTCTCTAGTATGTATATGACAAACAAATTTTGCAGCTAGAAGTAGAAGTTGGATTAAATTTATATTATGCTTTTCAACAAATGTTGTAGATTTTTTTTTCTCCTGTGTAAGAGGATATATGTTAAATATATGTATGTATATAAGGGTATTTAATTTTTGTACATTCATTATAGATATCCCATTAAATTTATGCATGTATGCATAGAAAGAGAACAACCAAATCAAGTCGATTATTTCTTTCATCCCATTATAACAATGTATTGGAGTAACATCCAAGCTTTAGCTCTATTTGGTGAAAAACACAGATATCATTTGTATAGAAATACTACCACAATCATTTTCCCAAAATGATGTGTTGGCCAAAGTGTCACCATAATCATTTATGTGTGATCCGACATTAGTGATCATGGATGCTAAGACCCCAAAATCAAAGTTTGGGCTAGAAACACTACCCTAAAATTTTCAAATGTAGGTATAACATTACTACATTGTTTCCTACCGCAATTTTACACCACCATTGCTCATGCACCACATCTATCCAAAAAAAAAACTTACTTTGGATGTTGTGCTACCTGATTTTTTTGTACGTCTTCGTCCAACTATTTTTCACAGACCACCCACATATTGTGTCACAATCCAAGATCTATTTTCCTTCAGGCTTCCATTGATCTCAATCTCGGCTCTAATCCTGAGCATGCCTTTGTAGTCCAGTTTGATTTCTATCAGGCTTGACACACCAATGATCGCATCTTCATTCAAATCAAGCATTCTGATTCGATTTCATGACACATTTCATCATGAATATGAAACCCTCTCCCCCTTCTACTGATATAACAAACAATTTATCCCCAACATATAGAGAAGACATAGTATATTGTTGCTAATGCTGCTCGACCAACTTCGATGAAGATCGATGCCCAACGTCTTGCCCTGATGTGGCAGCCAATTGACCCATCTTTTATGCCAATTTTTTGCTCTTTTCATTCATGCTCTTCTACCATCCTCATGATAAGAGTCTTTCATGGATGTATTTCTCAAGCTTACAAGGTTATTAGGAATATTTCCCGACTGAGTCATTTTGAATCCGACATTACTACTCGTGTTATACAATTTTTGGCCTTTAATATTGATTTCCTGGAACATTTCCCAGATTCATCTGATATCCATGACCAACAAGAGCAGCATACCATGTTGTTGGCAATCCTGTTTTTTTCATTGTCAAACTTAAAGAATGACTATGTCTTGGGGATGCTTCTATTTAGACACTTAGTATTATTCACGGTGAATCAAGCTTCTTCTTGATGGATGAATGCCCCAAATTTTCCACTAACAGTGCTGCTTATCTATTTGCATTATTTACTAGTATGATTTTAGTAGGGGGTCGAGGTCGTGAATGCAACGCTAAACATGGCGGAGGATGTGGTGTTTGTCGTGGAGGTCCCGAGTGTACCCACCATTACAGTATAGGACACACCAAGGTCTAGCAACATGACTTTCCACTCGGCCACTCACGTCGTTCAACTCATGTGGTGTTTACACTTCACAGGAGCAACTAGGGGAGCGACTACATCCATTTCTGTTGATGAGTATTCTGTTATGCGCCTCGAGCACCGGACCTAGTTATTTATTGTTGTCTTTAGTAGGTGTTATCATTGTGTTATGGGCCTTGAGCACCAGACCTAGTTATTTATTATTGTTGTCTCTAGCAGGTGTTATTATTGTCTTTTATTACTATTGTCTTTTACTATGTTGTAAATCTATATAAAGGCATGAGTATGTTTGTATGTTATCATGAATGAAAGAAGTCTATTTTCTCAAATCCTAAAGAGATTTTAGTAGCTATCTCCATCCGAACAAGCCCCGCTTAGGCAGTCACAGTTTCGGCTCCGCAGTATCCCCTCCGCCTTCGACCACCATTCCGGTGAGTTTGTAACAGCTTGGTATCAGAGCCACTCCTTCCTTCCACCGTAAGCTTCCAGTCGATCCACTGTTTGTCTTCCGCAATTTGCCATCCTCCACTTGCCACCGCAGTCTCCAACATTTCTGCGATCGACGACAACATCTCTGTGATTGACGACACACCATCATTCTCTTCTATTTCAGAGGGAGTGCCGTCCTCCCAAGCTTTATCTCCCTCACGATCATCTACAATGCTGATCTAGGTCGTTGTTTGCGACGACCCGTCGCTCCACGAAAATCGCACATGATTGAACCCAACGCACCCCTATTCGAAGCCCTCTAGTTCTCTCTCCGACCTTGTCGTCTTCCCGGTTGATCGACAACCCCACGACACTGCGCCGTCGCCTGCGAAGGAAAACCGTGTTGGTCGTGATGCTCTTCCTTCTCACCCGCCTGCGGCCTTTTCAAATTCATCTTGCATCCTTCCACCTACTTGACCCACCTCTGCTTTGGGCCACTCGTCTCCTCACCGACCAGCCAGGTCTACATGAGAAGACTTCAAGCGGTTCTGCAACATGCGTTTTGGTCCTCCCACTTGCAACAACTCCCTTGGCGAGCTTACGACTTTACGACAGATGGGATACATGTACGATTATTTGAAATAATCTCAGCTTCTCCTGGCACACACCATGCTTCCCCAGGGATGCAGGTCTCCATCTTTTTTGTCGGCCTTTGCATCCGCTGCAGCTAGATGTCAAATTTCAGACTTCTCGAGACTTAATGACTGCTATAAGCTTGCTAGGATATGTGATCGTCACCTCCAGCTGGTGCAGGAGGCTTACTTTTCCTCTCATATAGGGGCTCTGCCGGGACGTACTGAGGGATCTCTATGCCCTCCGATTCGTCGACTCTCTCATGCTTATATGATGGCACGTCGAGCGCAAAGCTTATGTTATAACTGCGACGAGCAATATACCCGCAGACATCAATGCAAATTTTTTTATCTGCATGTCGAGGACTCTGACTTTGTCGTTGATCTTCCTTGAGCTTGAGGTCAAGCTCTTGTTGCAGGGCACTGGAGATTTTATGGGCCTCGAACATCAGACCTAGTTATTTATTGTTATCTTTATTGTTGTCTTTATTAGGTGTTATCATTGTGTTATGGGCCTCGAGCACCAGACATAGTTATTCATTATTGTTGTCTTTAGCAGGTGTTATCATTGTTGTTTGTCTTTTATCATTGTCTTTTAGTACGTTGTAAGCCTATATAAAGACACGAGTATGTTTGCATGTTATCATGAATGAAAGAAGTCTATTTCCTCAAACCCTAAAGAGATTTTGGTAGCTTTCTCCACCCGAGCAAGTCCCACTTTAGCAGCCGCGATTTCAGCCCCACTGTATCCGCTTCGCCTCCGGCGAGCACACAACATATTAGGCTACTCAATAAGCGTGTTCTTACTCCCTTTGATATCCTGCTACTCAAGATGTGTACGTAATCCTTCCTAGTGCATCAACTTATAGAGTTATAGTTTTCACGCCTTGTGGTCACTTTCTTCTCATACATGCATTCTCAAATCAGGTACTTCTAATTATGGTAATACAACTCTATTCACCCATCTCCGTAAATCTCATTTCACTATTAATGTTACGTCACTGATTGATTTGTATGTGTCGAATTGTGGGGAGAAAAAGAGAATAAATTTATTCATTCATTATGGGTATATATAAAGAGTTACAAAGACACATAAAGGGTGATAGACAATCTGGGACTAAACAATTACAGTAGCGAGAACATAATAATAAAGATAAATACGCCTCAACACCCCCCTCAAGTTGGGTGCGTGATGTCGATCATACCCAACTTGGCAACAAGCTTTTTAAAGAAACCCCCGCATTATCCCTTTGTGAGGAGGTCTGCCAATTGTTGTTCAGAGGGCATAAATGGAGTAACTACGATGCATAATCACACATGTTTCCTTTTTCTAGTAACAGGAAGCCTCAAATGTTTAAGATACGTCGTGTGACCCCTTTGTGGAAACAAGTCTGGACTGAGGGAAGAGACGACACCTCGAATATGCGAGCTATCCTAAGCCCAGGCCTTTGCGATGATGATCGAGATCAAATCCCCCATCGCATGCTGACCGATTTGCCCAGCGAGTGTAGGCTCTCTTTGCCTGCTAGACTATTTTCGAGATTGAAGTTTCCAAAACCCCTTCAAAACCTCAAATGCGTGAGTCGATTTAAGTCCATGGCTTCGGGTTGGCCGTTGACCACTCGAGTGATGATACTCCAAAAGCTCGAATGCATGAGTCGATTTAAGTCCATTCCTCCGGGCTGGCTGTTGACCCCTCGAGTGATGATACTCCAAAACTCGAATGCGTGAGTCGTTTTAAGTCCATGCCTCCGGGTTGGCCGTTGAGCCCTCAAGTGATGATATTCTAAAACCACGATTACGTGAGTCGATCTAAGTCCATGCCTTCGGACTGGTCGTTGACCCCTCGAGTGATGATACTTCAAATCCTCATGCGTGAATCGATTTAAGTCCATGTTCGCGGGCTGGCTTTCGGACCCATTGAGTGCTTCTCCCTCCCAATAGAATATTTTGAGTAGGGCACATGATAACGACTCGAGCATTCTGAGTCCACTTAAGTCTAGGCCTCTGCAAGGTTGGCCTTCAGACCCCTCGAATTTCTTTCGCTCTCTTGAATACTTGTTTATGATAGGTGATCTGATGACGCCTCAGGGTAATAACACATCTTCCGAAGTCCAATCCTCTGCATGGTCGGTCAAGATCAACTTCCCTCTTGCATGTTGGTCGACGATCCCTCGAGTGCCTCTCTCACCCGCTAGGCACGCAAAGAAAGGTGATGGACCAACACCTCAGGTAATAGTGATTTATCTTAAATCGACCTTCTCCAATTGAACTCCCCTCCTGGGGCTGGGAGGCGTCAACCTTTTTACACCTCATCCAGTTGAGCTCCACTCCTGGGAGGTGTCAACTTTTCTCCACCTCCTCCATTTGAGTTCTCCGTCTAGCGAATGCCCTGTGAGGTGTAGAGCCTTCTCCACCTCCTTCAGTTGAGCTCACTCATCTAGCGAATAGCGTGGGAGGTGTCGACCTTTCTCTACCTCCAGTTGACCTCCACTCCTGGGAGATGTCGAGCTTTCTCCACCTACTCTATTTGAGCTCCACTCCTAGGAGGGGTCAGCTCTTCTCCACCTCCATTTGATCTCGCTCGTCTAGCTGATGGCCCTAGAGGTGTCAACTCGTTTCTACCTCCAGTTAAGCTTCACTCCTGGGAGATGTCGGCTCTTCTCCACCACCTCCAGTTGAGCTCGCTCGTTTAGCAAATGACTTGGGAGGTGTCGACCTTTCTCCACCTCCTCATGTTGAGTTCCACTCCTGGGAGATGTCTACTTTCTCCACCCCCTTCAGTTGAGCTCGTCTAGCGAATGACCTGGGAGGTGCCTACCTTTCTCCACCTCCTGTTAAACTCCACTCCTGAGAGGTGTCGACCTTTCTCCATCTCCTTTAGTTGAGCTCCACTTCTGGGAGATGTCGACCTTTCTCCACCTCCTCTAGTTAAGATCCACTCCTGGGTGGTGTTGACTTTCTCCACCTCCTCCAGTTGAGCTCCACTCTTGGGAGGTATCAACCCTTCTCCACCGCCTCCAGTTGAGATTGCTCGTTTAGCGAATGACATGGAAGATGTCAGCCTTTCTCCACCTCCAGTTGAGCTCTACTCCTGAGAGATATCGCCTTTTCTCGATCTCCTCTAGTTTAGTTCTACTCCTGGGAGGTGTCGACTTTCTCCACCTCTTTCTGTTGAGCTCCAATCCTGGGAGATGTTGTCCCTTCTCCACCTACTCGAATTTACCTTCATTCCGGGTAGGGACCTTGCGTGGCATATCATATAGTGACCATCTCTCTGAACCACATGTCCTATATTGTTTTTCCAAGCTTGTATGAAGTCCAAAAAAGCGGGGATTATTTATAACACGTAATTTGTCGAGATTAGAAATACATAAGGAGGAGAGCTCGTCAGGGGAGAGCTCGTCAACCTGACCTTGACAGTATTCAGCTTGTTAGCCTGACCTCGACATCCTTCAGCTTGGCAACCTTCAGCTCGTTAGCCTGACCTTGACAGTATTCAGCTCGACAACATGACTTCAATAATATTCAACTCATCAGCTTGACCTCGACAGTATTCAGCTCGTCATCTTGACCTCGACAGTATTCAGTTTGTCAACCTGACCTCGGCCGTGTTCAGGTCATCAACCTGACCTCGTCGGTATTCAACTCATCAGCCTGACCTCGACAATATTTAACTCGCCATCCTGACCTCGACATCATTCAGCTCGTCAACCTGACCTCGACAGTATTCAACTCGTCCGTCTAACCTCAACAATATTCAGCTCATCAACTTGACCTCGACAGTATCTAGCTCCTCAACCTGGCCTCGTCAAGCTTTTAGCCCAACATAATTCACCTCGTTGGGGGTGGCTATACGCAGACCATGTACCCCCTCGATTGCCTATAAATAGAACCCCTTGGCACAACTAGAAGGAACGTTGACCCCCCAAGTTCTTATTTCTCGAGCCAGCGCCTTCCTTGTGTCGAGGTCAACATTGGATTTATGAGAGAGTTTCTATAATCTTCCGGGTGTGTGGCAGAATCTCTTCGCTGTAGCCCGCGGGGCCTGTTTGCAGGATGTCTAGTGAACTCTCTTAGTTCTCTGATTTCATCTTGTTGTGGTTTGCTCGGGTCGACCGCTAGACCAGTATCCTTTGGTCACTCCTTGGTCCGAACTTTGTGAACCCTGGTTTTCTTGGTTCCAACAATTGGGACTTCATATGAGTTGATATGATTAAATCAACTATTAACCGAGTTTGTCTTCACTTTGAACTCATGGTATTTCTATGTGATAATTAGGCAGCAATGCATATTGCATTAACTCTTTTGTGTCGTGAGAGAGTGAAACTTTTTTAGATTTGATGGACCTTTTATCCGACGTAAGATTTTTTCCGAAGAGAAACACAACCTTTGCTAGCTCGAACGACAAATTGTTGTTCTTATGTTAAATTCATTGAGTAGCCCCAAGTTTGAACATATTTGTTATATACTCACCATCTTATATATCTCTTTGTATTCTACTCTTTATACATTGATCAAATAAACAGTAGGAGAGTTGTACATGTATTTTTACGAAGGATGATAGCTGCCAAATCTAATCAATCAATTCTCTCTTTCCATTGTGACAATATATCCATATTTTTCTAGGTATCAGACTATAACTTTTGTTGAAAAACTCTAAGCAAAAGAGGAGCTTATGATGTTAAGTTTAATTGATAATAGACCTGCCAGTTTCGTTTCTGCTTGAGAGAGCCTTGGTTTTGAAAAGAAAATCTTGCTCACTGGAAATGAATAACTTATGCTGTAAATTATGAATTTTTCGGCTTGCTTTGAACATCCTAATGTATATGGGATGTTGTTATTTTGATTTGTTAGATCTAGTTTGGAACTTTGATATTTTATTAGTCGGTATAGCAATGATTACTGACTTGATTGCTCCTTGGCTTGTCCTCGCTCTACAACACTCAAGCCTTTATCCCACTATAGTGGGGTCGGCTATATGGATCCTTTGTCTCCATTGTGCCCTATCTTTTGTCATAATCTCACTAATGCCTAAGTACATCATGTCTTTCATTATAGTTTTATTTCAAGTCTTTATTGGTCTACCCCTCCCTCGTTTAACATGCCTAGTGACTAGACTCTCACAACGCCTAACAAGTGCCTCTAATGGTCTCCCTTGTACGTGTCCAAACCATCTTAGTCGAGCTTCTCGCATCTTCTCTCCAATTGGTGCTACTCTCACACTATAGTGGCTTGTCCTTGCTCTAAAAGAGAAAAAATCTGTAGCAAAATTCTACGTCATAATATTTATTCACTATGATCCATACCTTCCATGTTATTTTCAGGCCTAATTGTCTCATGATTAAGGAAATATTTCTCCCTTCAGTTCGGACTGCATTAATAGGTTCATTAGTTTATGCTTCTTTTATTAACTAACCTGTGCTAAATCCCCTTGAATTTTGTCCCAAGTCTGTAAGACTAGCTTTTGGAAAAGGCCCGTTTGATTAGTTGTATCGGTCTTAACCTTGCTTCTGAAAGCTAAATAAATGATTAACTTATAAAGTTACCTTATTGTATACTTTTCAAATGAGAAATGAGTCCTTTTCACATATAAATGCACAACACGATTCAATATTATTGCTACTAGTTAACTTATTTGAATCATTCAATATGCAGACAGCAGTTGCTTCAACAGGAGAGGAAGAACTCCATTTGGTTGCCATGCCTTCTAGGAGGAATACTCCACAACATTCGTGTTTTTGGGGGTTTATTACTGCACGAGGACTGTATAATTCCTGTCTTGTCATGCTGAATCTAAGATGCCTTGGTATTGTGTTTGATCTCGATGAAACTCTTATAGTCGCCAATACAATGCGTTCATTGGAGGACAAGATTGATGGTTTACAGAGAAAGATAAGCAGCGAGATGGATCCGCAGCGTGCTAATGGCATGCTTGCAGAGATGAAGCGGTATCAGGAGGACAAATCAATCTTGAAGCAGTATGTTGATGGTGATCAAGTTGTAGAAAATGGAAAGGTGTTTAAAACTCAGTCTGAGGCTGTTCCACCATTGTCTGGTAGTCAGCAACTTTTAACTCGCCCTATTATAAGACTACATGAGAAAAACATCATCCTTACCCGGGTCAATCCATCGGTATATTTTTCTGTTTGAGTCCCTGTATTGTTCTTTCATGTCTTTATATTTTTCTTGATGAATTGCATAGTGTTGTAATCTGCTTTTTGAAGTTATTCTTTTTGGCTGTATCTGCCAGATCTCTTGCAATCAAGTCGTTCAAAAAGTACCACCTTTTACTGACATTGTATAAGCTATATTGTTACTCCTTTAATCTTAGCTTATAAATGACACATTTTATGGAGTAAAGCGACGGCTCGATACTATGATCCTTGGGTTTCATGATGTTTTCCCTTGGTGTATTTTTGTAAACCATAGTGGCTTCCTCTGATTGTTGTTCTCACGCTTGTTGATGTGGCTTGGTTAGAGATTGTTTGGGGCCAATTTGTTGATTCGTGTCCGGTTTGGCTTGGCGGATTTCCCGCGGAGGAAATATGCATGGAGGCGACCGTTGTTGGTCTTCTCCGCGCTGCTGAAATCCGTGGTAAATCCACGGATTTCTAAGGCGGGGCGAATTCCCTCACCCCTCCCCCGGACATGGCCCCGCAAAACGGCGTGTGGTTGCTACCCGACGGTGCTGTCCGTGCGACCACGGCGGATCCGCCCCGCCAAACAAAGCCTCATACGTCGCACGGCGGATCCGCCCCGCCAAACAAAGCCTCATACCTTGTTTTTATTGATGGTTGACTTTGTAGTCATTCCCTTTATTTATCTATATAAAATAGTAAAAGGTTTGTATATTATTAGTTTTCAAATATATTCTTTAATTATGTTTATATTTATAAATCTTATCAGTAATTGCTATTAGACTCTAATTTTTATTTTTGTTTGATTAGTTTTCTTCATGTGATTGCCATTCCCTAGCCCACGTTGGAACAAATACAAGGAAAAATTGTTTGGTCCCTTAACTTTACCCTGTATTTGAAGTAAAACGTCTTTTTTGTTTTAAATTGATCCTGAAATGTTTGCTGGTGTTACTTGCAAGAAAATCCGAAGTCTTTATGGTAGTTATGAATAAAATTCAGAATCTTATTAGTTGAGGGGCTGTGCAGATAAGATAAGATTAGTGTTTAGTTTTTGATAGCCAGTGCCTATGTGGTTTTGTACTTTTAAGATAAGATAAGATTAGTGTTATGATTCTGTTCTATCTTAGCCTGCATATTTTAGCAAAAAATGGCATGTTGTGGGCCGCAATCACTATTTCAGCTTTAAGTGTCCTCTTTGTGTGGGCTATGAAGCAGCTCCCTTTTTGAAGTCCAGAATATATTTTCAGAGGGATATTAAATTTAAAGATTCACTTAAAATCATATGCAGCGTTTTGTTAATTTGAGTATCATCTTTTTTTTTGGGAATACAAATATACATAGAACCTCAATTTGCATTATTTACTTTTATAGATACGAGACACTAGTGTCCTTGTACGATTGAGGCCTGCATGGGAAGATCTTCGAAGCTACTTAACTGCAAAAGGTCGCAAGAGGTTTGAGGTTTATGTTTGCACGATGGCTGAAAGAGATTATGCTTTAGAAATGTGGAGGCTTCTTGATCCAGAATGTAACTTAATCAACTCAAGAGAGCTCTTAGATCGGATTGTTTGTGTGAAGTCTGGTATGTGTTATATTTTGTGATGCTATTCTTCTTCTTCTTCTGAATTTAGAACCCTTTTGAATTTGATTTGGCATATATTGTATCGTATTGTTGGTAGGCTTGAGAAAGTCTTTGTTCAGTGTATTTCAAGATGGTGTCTGTCATCCAAAGATGTCGTTAGTAATTGATGATCGTTTGAAAGTATGGGATGAGAAGGATCAATCTCGTGTTCATGTTGTCCCTCCATTTGCTCCACATTTTGCACCCCAAGCAGAAGTAAGATGGATCCAAGTACATTTAAAGTAGATTTTGGATTGAATTAAAGTTGACTTCTATATGTGTTGTGCGCGCGCGCGTGTGTGCTTGATTTGGGGGCTTTGCTATATTCTTCTAATCTTAGTCAACTTCATTTTCTTAACAATAGGCAAACAACAATATCCCGGTTTTATGCGTTGCGAGAAATGTGGCATGTAATGTTAGAGGCAGTTTTTTCAAGTAAGCAAATTTTTACTCTTGCATGATCAGAGCATTGATTGATCTGTGTTATGACCAAAATTGAAAATGAATTATTCAAGTTGCAAATACCTTGCTGACTACTTTAATGTAAGCTTGGCCTGAAAAATTATTCATTTGCTGTCAGAGATTTTGATGAAGTTCTGTTACCACGGATGTCTGAAATGTTTTACGAAGATGAAATGGAGTATCCATCTGCTCCAGATGTTGGCAATTATTTGATTCCAGAGGTGCTTATTTTTTAAAATGTTTTTTTTTACTCTGAAGTGCCCTTAAAAGCTAATTATGATTCAGGATGACACTTCTACATTAATTGGAAACAAGAACCCTCTTGGTTTTGATGGAATGGCAGATGCTGAAGTCGAGAGGAAATTGAAGGTCTGCTGTTATATCTGTTCAAGCTAGTATTTTTGTTCTGCACACGAACATATTCGTATGTAATTGTTAACATGCACACATTCCTACATTTCTACTGGAAATTTTGCATCATATGATACTCTTTTTTCATGCAGGTTGCAAACAGGATAGGCCAATCCATTCCTCCAATTGTGAACAACTTTGATACAAGGGCAATTGTACCTCCTGCTCCGACTGTCATAGCTCCTACAGCTCCTGCAGTTTCATTGACAACAACCCAGTTGATCATGCCGTTGACCAGCAACCAGTTTCCAAATACTGTTGTACCTGGTAAGCCATTAGTTCAGTCTGTTCCTTCAGAGCATTCCCTACAGGCTTCTTCTTGGGAAGAGGGTGAAGTGCCAGAATCAGATCTTGATCCAAATACAAGAAGACGACTTTTGATTCTGCAACACGGACAGGACACACGAGATACTCCTCCTCCTCATCCCCCGTTTCCGGCTAGGCCTCCTCTTCAGGGCTCAGTGCCCTCAATTCAACCTCGAGGAAATTGGTTTCCCATGGAGGAATGTTTGAACCCGAGACAAGTGAATATGGTATCTAGAGACGTTCCTTTAGAGCACGAAGCGGTGCCTTTTGATAAGAATCGAACTCGATATCGGTCGTTTTATCATACCGGAGAGAAATGTATGCCTTCTGATAGACTTTTTAGCGAGAATCAAAGATTGCCTATGCAGGTACTTACGTTGCTTAATATGTGAAAACCTAGTCTTTTCAGTATGTTAAAAGGTGTCTCATATTCATTAGATTGAAGATATACCTATATGTTAAAGGGTTTAGCCTGTTTGTTTTATGAATTAGGTACATCATAGTGAAGTTCGGTCTCAACCCAACAAAGCAGCATCAAATTTCATTTCTTTCCAAGGTATATTATTTTAACTTGTAAGGGGTGGACTGTAAGTTTAACTTGTTAATCTGCTAAACTTTTGATGTAGCTTTTAAAAATAATCGTGGGAGTTTCCGACCATATGCTTGTTAAGAAACAACAAAAATGTGAGGCAAACTGGAACTGACTGAATAATTTCTTATTTGGAGGCCCTGTTGTTGAAGCCGAGATTTGGTTTGCTAGAAGTTTAGACCAGGATGGCTGAGAGCTATTCAAACAGAACAACAAGAATCCGACTGAAAAAAATGGAGTGCTAGTTCCTATGTAAGGATAAGAATACTAAAGATTACAAGTCGAAGGTCCTGCCACTAGCCTAGGAGTGTGAATAAATTCCCCTTCTGAAAGCAAAGTTCTAGCTTAGGTGAGAGGGCTAGGGGGCAGAAGAAATTACTTGAACAGGTTCCCCTCCATAATAGTCAATTCTATTTTTAAATTCTGAGAGGCCATTGCCTGTCGGACAGCTATGTTGTTTCACGGTCCACCAGCTAAATATGGTTTCGGCCAAAATGACCTTCCACGAGCAGAGATGTCTCTCTCCAGGAGAGATTCTCGCATATCTTGGTGGATTCCTATTCCCAGCCCAAGGCTTGGATGCCATGTGGTGCGAGATCTCCATGTGGTGGACGATTTCTCTCTAGGGCCATGCGAGTATCCTGAGCAAGATCCCCTTCTACCTTTAAATCTTGATGCTTTTTCACTTGATCTTTATCCCTGTAGGCATATAAGATACTACTCTTTTCTGAGCTCCGCGGGAGCTCGAAAAAAATCTTACGCCCCAAATGGCTCATCGTTGCCTGGCCTAACCTATTAATATGGCGTAAGGTATTTGTTCATGTTGCTCTTTCGATCTTGTTGCATTATAATCAGAACACTGTGCAAAAACTAAAGGCTTCTCGCCTTTCCATTGAATCTTCCATTGTGCCACATCGTGCTATGATGCAGACCAACGAACTCTAATCTATAGAGGATCGCAAGTGGAAGCAAAATAAAAAGGCTCCCGTGAACAACATTCCTCCTCCGAGAAGCCTCCCTATAAAAACACTTCTCGCTGGGATTCTAATACTAAAACAACAGAATAACCGTCTGAGACAACCCTTCCTCGTGGGACCATAGCCTCCGTCTTGGTCTCCATCCGACCCTGGTGGCCTCAAAGTTTTTCAAGGTGTGTCGAAATGCCCTTTGAGAATTTTCTCACGCCCCTGCTCCAGATATACTTGCGACCTCTTTGTGTCGCCATCTTCACTGACCATTCTTCACGAGGTAACTCTGTCTCATGCTTACGAAATACCGCAAGGTGTTCTTGTGGTCAAGGTTATCACTATCAGATGTCGGCGACATGTCAGATTGAGTTTTTAAATGTCGGAAGTCGGCGATGTCATATTGAGTTTTTAAATGTCAGAAGTCAGAGACATGTTAGAGATATTTTAAAATATCGGATTTTCATATCTTATAAATATATATTTTTAATATATATTACGTATAATTATATGTTCTAAAAGGAAAAAAATTAACATAACTGATGCGGAGCAGAGATGAGCACGAGTTTTGTACCCGTTCGGGGTTGATTTGGCGACTTTCCATATATGATGTGCCCGGATCGACGATCAGACTCTCCGCGGATGCGTCCGGATTCACATTGCGAATCAATTTCATATATTAGTTTATTATGTTTGCATATATTTTGTTGTATTTGAGTAGCCTTGCCTCCGACCAATCATAGCCGTTAATGTGGGATCCTTGTTTTATTATAAATAGAAGTGATAGGTGCTGATCTAGGCATTGCAGAATTTGATGAATAGAAATCCCGGATTCCAGCGATCAAGCCACAATGCCGACTCCCTGGAACCCTAGGTGACGACTCCTAGGTTTGTATCTCCCTCCCCAAGGTACCCCCTAACCTTAGGCTCCTTCTTCCCCCTCCGAAAACCCCATCCGCAGCCCCTACAGCCCCAAAATTCCAGTGGCAGATTGCTGTCCAGCAATCCATTTTTACTTTATAATCTACTGTTCAAAAATTAAAATTACTATTCATTCCTAAAGTCCCACAGTGAAACCTTCCCCCCTTGCCGCCGGATCCTCCATCTCCTGGAGCCGCCACCTCCCCCTAACCCTTCCTCCCAGCAAACCACCGGTTGTTTCTCCCCCAACCAGACCAACCGCCCACTCCACCCGGTGAACCCCACCAGATCCCTTCCTGTAACTCTTTCCCACTACCCGGCGGACCATATCCAGCCGCCGCCCTCCTCCCTTCTCCTCCCTACAGCCGACCGACCTTCCACTCACCGCCGGCTAGCTTTCTGGCATGTTTTCGTGGATCCACCTCCCAACAACCTCATTTTCTAGATCAGTCTAGATCTGGAAATTTCAGCCCCCGATCCGCTATTCCCTCCACCCGTTCATCATTCCCTAGCCCCGATCTGTTAAACATAAAATAAAATAGTGGTCGATTTGTTCAAAAGTCATGTCGTCCGATATATCAGAAAAAATCGGATATGTCGGCATATATTTTACAAAAGGACATAATCGATTTTTTAAGAAAAAAATGTTGTTTTAACCTTAAAAACAACATGATGGCAGACATGTTGAATATGTCGGAGGACATTTAAAACAGTGCTTGTGGTTGATGTTGTCGACAACGTCCTCCTCCATGCCAACATTCAAGTGAGATCTCATGAATAAATCTACTGGCTCCTTGATGTTGAAAGTGCATCTTTAATTTCCTATCATGATACTGCCCCTGGCATCGCTAAAGTTGCCCAAGTACCGTCATGGCTGGGCTCTCTCCCATTGCCATTACAGACTTGCAAGATCCCGAGAAGTCTTCTTCCCATACTCATCAATCTGCCTACCACGTCTCGCCGCTTATCGGTATGAGAAAGTTTTTGCATATTGTGAGAACCCGCCCACCCATATTGCATCTCAAAACCCAGGTATTGAGATGAGTGGTGGCGGGGTACATAAACACGGAGGAGCGGGCGCTGCGAGCGATGTGGGACTAATCCCAACCACAGGACCACGAGGATATTCCGCCACAGGGGGCCCACCGGGGTCAACACCCAGACCAGGAACGCGATGGGGAAAGCCACGGGTTCGGTCCCACACACACGTGTCCTGCTGACAAATTATTCCAACACACCCCCGCAGCAGGAAAACCATCCTCTGATACCATGTGAGAACCCGCCCACCCATATCGCATCTCAAAACCCAGGTATTGAGATGAGTGGTGGCGGGGTACATAAACACGGAGGAGCGGGCGCTGCGAGCGATGTGGGACTAATCCCAACCACAGGACCACGAGGATATTCCGCCACAGGGGGCCCACCGGGGTCAACACCCAGACCAGGAACGCGATGGGGAAAGCCACGGGTTCGGTCCCACATACACGTGTCCTGCTGGCAAATTACTCCAACACATATCCTTTTACCAATATCTTGAAATTAGAGTTTTCGCATATACGTTTACCATTATCTTGAAACAATAGTTCTTGCTAACCTGTTCTTTTTCTTCTACACATACTGCTCTAGAGGATACTCTTTTCATCAACTTCGATGATGTCGTGCGAGTTTCCACTCCCGCAAAGACTCTGATTGTGGGCCCTCCCGCCCTTTTATAGGCAGGTGCCATGGTTTTCGCCTTGCCCTCCAATAATACTACGAATCTCCCCCTTCTCGTGGCAAGATCTATCACCAACCTATCAAAATCTTTTAAATATCTGATGTCAGTGATATGTCAGATTAAGTTTTTAAATGGAAGAAGTCGGAGGCACCTCGTATATGATATTTTAATATATTATATTTTCATATCTTATAAATACAATTTTTTTTTATATATATACTAAATATAAGGACATATTCTGAAAGCAAACAAACTAACATAACAAGTAGAAAAATAATGAGTCATGTATATCCCAAAATAAAAGAGCATTCAAAATAAAATATTATTAACAAGTACAAATAAATATGAAAGTTGTAAATATTGGATGTCAGTGACATGTATAGTTGTGTTTTTAAATGCCAGATTTTAGAAGTCAGAGATATGGCGGAGATATTTTATAATATCGGATTACCATACCTTATTAATAACAAAATTTATTTTTATGTGTAATAAGTATAATTATATCTTCTAAAAAAATAACATAATAAGTTGGCGATTAATGGGCCGCGTATATCTCCAAATAAATTTGAAAAGTATACCAAAAAAAATACTATTAATAAATACAACAACACTCAAGCCTTTATCCCACCAAAGTACTATTAATAAATACAAACAAATAAAATTTAAAATATATTGAATACTATACAATTATTTTATTTTGACAACACTAAACTTTATAACAAATAAAGAATCATTAAAAGCTAAATATATTCGATTGATTATAAATCTATTTTTTTTGAAAAAAATATCATTTTCCCCTCATAAACAACATATCTTAAGACATGTTGGAGGACATTTATAATAATGACAAATTTAATGCAAATTATATTTAGCATTAAAATATAATTTTATTTTAATATAAATATGTTTTATAGAAAATAAAGAAGATTTTGAAGTTAAATATCCTTGATTAATTTTAAAGCGTTTCAAGCTTAATAAATTTATGTTAGAAGCTAAAAATAATTAACTAATTATTGTGTTGAATTTTTTAAACATTTATTTTAGTATAAAATAACATATATGGTGTTAACAATCTATGCAAAATTGAGTATAAGAATAACGTATATTAAAAAGAATGAAACAACAAGTTTAATCAATTTACGCATTTATAATATAATACATATATTTGATTTAAATATACAACGGTAGTATGTTAACATAACTTAAAATCAAATAGTGGAAGATATGCTCAAAAGCCGTATCAACCGATATATCAAAACAAATCAGATATGTCTGTCTATATTTTACAAAAGGACATAATCTATTTTTTCAAAATAAAACGTTATTTTACCCTAAAAAATTACATATTGGAGGGCATTCAAAACAGTGGTCAGTGGTAGTGCTATCGCCAAGCGGCACCTCTGAAGAGTGGTCTGGAGAAGTTCCTGGAAGGTTTCGGGTCAGCATGGACGAACATTAGAGTTTTATACTACTTCCTTGAGGCATCTCCTAGCGCCCTACGTTAAAAATATTGTGATTTTATGGACCAAAATATTGTGTACTATCACTCGGTAGTAGATAATGCCAGACGCTAGCTCTTGCTCTATATAAAAAATCCCGCAATGTTGATGAGAGGGAGTGCATGATATTGAAAATTTAATACTAATACTTGACAGTAGCTCCTAGAAAAGTATGAAACTCTATTTATACGTGCGGGATTTCTTTCTAAGCATCGATTTTTTCACGAGGAGGTTCTCCCTAGCCGACTTGGAGCGCTGAAGAACTCCTATCATTTCAAAGGAGCCAAAGGAAAAGCCTTCATAAAAAATCATTAAGGAGAAGGTGTTGCCAGGGAATAACCCATATTCGTAAGCAAGCCATCATCTTCTTTCTTCGACTTTTAGTTTTGAGGGAGTTTTCCATATCTTGCTTACATTTCTACATCGTATATTTCTGTTTTGTTTTGATTCTCTTTGATTATTGTAATCATGTGAATTCATCTCGAGTGTGGAGACTAGATTAGGTTTTATTTAGGGAGTAGAATTCTCTGCGGTTGTGGAGACTAGGTTGAGGGAGATCTAGGGAGAAAATTCGCCTTTGTTAGGCCACTAGAATAACATCCCTAACTTGCAAATAATATATAGCATGGGTCCGACCCGGACCACACGACATACAAAATTCACATACCTAAAATGCAATAAATGTTACAAGAAAACTTACTAAATAATTCAGAGTTATAAATCGAAATAGAAGTTAAGCAAAAGTCTTTAATGTCCACCATTACTAGGAATGTAAAGTACTAAAAATGAGGTATTCGGTCTTAAGGCCTTACCGGGCTTTTAAATAGAAATACAATAAAACTAAAGGGAAGCCCAAAACGGGAGAAAAGATCTCCAGCTCCTCAGTAACTTGGGCTCCGCTACGCCCCTCTACGAGCTACGCTACCTGAAACCAGGAACACACGTGCGACAAATAAAGGTCAGCATGAGGCTGACCAACACAACTTAAGAACCCTCCACCCTGCCATCCAAGCAGACTCGGGGCGAGTACATCCCTCTCCAGCAAATACGCACGTAAACCAATACTTGCAAAGTGAAGAACAAATGGACACACTAAGCATCACCTTCCAAACCATCATTCATGTGTCGTAAATACCCAACAATAGCACGACCTAAGCTCTAAAGGAAAGCAAAACAGTATAACCACGAAGCAAGACATGAGATCGCCTTTTGTCATCAATCATAGCGACAGGAGAGAATTAAGAACCAACGACTGTCCTATTATAAGTGACAGAGGACTAGTTTGCCTCATGCCCTCAAATGTAGCGACAAGAGGGTCAAACATACAACCTGTTGGGTACATTGGAAAATGTGTACTGATTTAAAGAAGCCTAACTTAGCTTAATGATATACATCAAGGTGTATTTGATGTTGTTTTAAGTTGACATGTGCAGGTGAAGAAGTATTAAAAAATACAGGAAATTATTCTAAGTCCATATGTCGACACCTGAAGAAATTGTGTCGACACTTCAGAATAATTGTGTCGACACTTGAAGGAAGCAGTGTCGACTCACAGAAAGATAGTCGACCACATTTTTGTCGACACTGGGAAGCAGTGTCGACTCACAGAAAGATAGTCGACCACACTTGTGTCGACACTGGGAAGCAGTGTCGACTCACAGAAAGATAGTCGACCATATTTGTGTCGACACTGGGAAGCAGTGTCGACTCACAGAAAGATAGTCGACCTCAACTATGTCGACACCTGAAGGCAGAGTCGACACATACTGAGTTCTGAATCTACAACAACTGTGTCGACACACAGGACTTGTGTCGACACACTGCAAAGTCAAGACCAAGTTATTTTCTGAAGAAAGATGAAGTGTTGAGTCGACACAAATTTTCTGTGTCGACTCATTCTCAAGATGAAGTTCTGAAGAAGCAGTGTCGATTTAAAGACAAACTAGTCGACATCATCAAAGGCTGTGTCGACACCAAAGTCACTTGTGTCGACACATATAGACAGTTGCTCTCGACACTTTCTGACAGTCTGTCTCAACACTTTGCTGTCCAAGACTAAGGCACAGGATCTGTTTGAAGACTTGACAGCTGTGGGTTATGACAGGTTAACTGAAGCTGTCAGACTTGTCAGAAGTCAGTTAGAAACCGGATCAGCCGGTTACCATGAAGAAGATCTATAAATAGACAGATTCAGAAGAAGAAATATACAACACACAAGAGGAAATTAATTCTTAATCAACACATCAATTAAGAGACAAGTCCTCTCTTCAAGAAAGTGCAAGACATTAAAGAAGATCTTCATCAGAAGATCTAAGAAGACGATCTCAAGATCAGTCTAAGAAGAGTTCTTTCAAGAATTCAGAAGTATCATCAAAGGTGTTGGATAGAGAGGGATCCAGCCACTTGAAGAAGAAGAAGGAAGCCATCATTGGTTTCTCAAGAAACTGTTTGAAAATCAACTCAGCTAAGTTCAGATTCAAGAAGCTTTGAAGAAAGCTCAGATTCAGTTGATTTCATCAGCTGATCAAGATTTGTCTTGTTCTTTTCTCTCTCAACAAAGGCAAGACATTAAAAACTTCTTTTCTAATTTCTATAGGATCTGTCAATACAGATCTGAGTTGTAAGCCTGTGTTATAAAGGCTGAGTGTAGGAGAGTTGATCTCTGAGTGGTAGGGCTGTTTGCCTGAGTGTAGGAGAAGGTTCTTCTCTGATTTGTAGGTTTTGTGATAAGGCTGAGGTAGGGCTGTTGAGCCTGAGTTGTAAGAACCTTTTCAGGTTCTGAGCTGTAGGATCTGTGGATCTGAGTAAAGAGGAAGTTTGGCCGAATCTAGCATACTGCTAGATAAGTGAAGGGGGGGAAAGTGGATGTACCCAGACCTTGGGGAACCACTATAAAACAGTGTGCAATCTGTGATGGTTAAATTTCTGTGACTGCTGTGCTGTGTGTTTTAATTCTGTAATTGAATTCTGCCAAAAAATGTTAACAAGCTTTAGAACCTATTCACCCCCCCTCTAGGTATTTAGGTTGTCTTGAAAGTAAAACTATCAAGTGGTATCAGAGGGAGGTTCCTCAAAAAGGACTTAACAGTCTGAGGTAGATCTGAAAGGCAGAATCAAGATTCAAGAAGATGGGTTCTGGAGAAAATCACAAGGAGTTAGGGTCAATGAAGTTACCCATCTGCAGGAAGGAAATCTTTGGAATTTGGAAAGAAAGAGTCAGATTGTTCATGGAAGCATCTGACCCAAGGATATACATCATAGTTCAGGAAGGACCCTTCATTCCAATGAAGGTATCAGTTCTTGATGCTAATATTCAAACTCCAAAGAGTTATTCTGAAATGACCAAAGATGAAATCATTTTGGCAACCATGGACAAGAGAGCTCAGAATATTATTGTGAGTGGCATAGATGATTCTACATTTCAGAATCTGATTCACTGCAAGACCTCCAAAGAAATGTGGGACACCTTGATTGTCTACATGGAGGGATCTGAGGAAGTAAGACAGGATAGGAAGTTTATGCTCAACTAGGAATATGAAAGTTTTAGACAAGGAAAAACTGATAGCATAACTGAATGCTATAAGAAATTCTATAGAATTGTGAATGAGTTAAAGTCCTATGGAAGAGTCTTCAGTACCTATGAACTAAATGACAAATTCTTAAGATCCTTGACAAAGGATTGTGACACAAAGATTTGTGCCATAAGAGAAGTGGCTAAACTGGCAGAGATTTCTCCTCCAACCTTGTTTGGAAAGGTGCTATCCTATGAAATGCAACTTATGGTGAGGAAGGAGGAGGAAAAGAATTCAAAAGGAGAGCATAGAGAGAAGACAGTGGCCTTCAAGGCAGAAGTCACTAGAAAGAATAGGAGGATATCATCATCTCCTCCTAAGGAAGTTGCAGAAGTTAGTTCTGAAAATTCAGATAATCAGGGTTCAGAAAGCTGTGAGTCAGATGCAGATTTTGCTGCATTTACAAGGCAATTCCAGAGATTCTTAAAGAAGAAGCAGTGGAAGTCTAGACCCTCCTCATCACAGCAAGTTGATGACTATTATCAGAAGAAAAAATCATAAAGGAAAGAGAAGAGCAGAACAAAGCCCAGCAAGACCACTACTTCAAAGATTGTCTGCTATTGTTGTAGTAGGCCTAGACATGTAGTGGCTGACTGTCCTGATAAGAGAAAGGAGTCATCAGACAAGAAGAAGACTTATCAAAAGGGCAAGAAGGAAAAATCCTTTGTTGCAAAGAAGGAAAAGAGCCTAACAGATCAATCAACTTCAGAATCAGAATCTGAAGCTGAAGCATATATTGGACTGTATGCTGCTACTGAAGAAGAGTTCATGCAATTGCTAGACTCCATTTATGAACAAGAAGATCATCAGTGCATGAGACTGATGACAGGATTAGAAGAAGCCATGTGCCAGAATCAGTCTGGTCCTAGTAAGGTACTATGTCCTTCAATAAAATCTGTTTGTAGTACAAGTGCAGAATCAACTACATCTGCATCAAGTGATGTAGATGCATCTGAATCTGAAGGAGATGTCTATCAATTGATAGATAAGTATGGGGACTTGTTGCAGGCCCTTAAGAAAAGCAAGAATCTGGTTAAATCTCAGGCTCAGGAAATTGCTGATCTAAAGGTAGCTGCAACTGAGTTTGAAAAAGTAATTGATCAGAAGTTAAATGAAATTGCCAAACTGAAGAATATAATTATTATTCAGATGGGCACAATCAATTATACCAATGATCAAGTGAAGAGTCTGGAGGCCAGACTAAGAATAGAAAATGAGTTAGTGGCTAGTTACTCTAAGCCAAAGTCTGTCTTACCCTTGATAGATGAATTCGTGACTCAAAAGGGTAAGGCAGGATTAAGATTCAAAGGTAACCCCAGGGCAGCCCAATTCAAGAGGAAAGACAAAGCTCCTGTCAAGCAACTGAACCTTTCAGTCCCTATTAAGTTTAGAAAGGTGCAAGTGCCTTCTAATCAATATGATCATGAAGATATACATGGTCATTTTAAGACTAATGTTCTGATAAACAAGGGTGTAAATGCCAACAGGCCTATCCATGTTCATAAACCCAATGGTTATAAGAAATCAGTGGATGAAGCTGCTGCAGCACCAGCAATGGACAAAAATTCTTCTGTCAAGGGTGTATCTAGATCTAGATACAATAAGTTTGAATGTTGGTGCTGTGGCAAGAGAGGCCATTTTGCATTAGACTACTGGCATAACACAAGTGTTAGAACAATAGTCTACCTGTTAGAAGAGATAATGATAGCTTTGTTAATGCTAACCTGAACCAAGGACCCAAGACTTACTTGGGTTCTAAGGGTAAGTAAATCTGTGTTGCAGGAAAGTCCAAGTAGTCATGCCCCTATATGGTACTTGGACAGTGGTTGTTCCAGGCACATGACTGGAACAAAGGGACTGCTGAAGCAGTATACATCTGTCAAAGCTGGACCCAAAGTGATCTTTGGTGGATCTGAAAAAGGAATCATCAAAGGGTTTGGTAACATTTCTTCTAACCTAATTACTATCACCCAAGTGGCTTATGTAAAAGGTTTGAAACACAATCTAATAAGCATAAGCCAGCTGAGTGATTTAGGATATGACATTTCATTTATTAAGAATGGATGTCATATCAAAAGGTCAAGTGATCAAAAGATCATATTGACTGGGTATAGGAAGAGAAATGTCTATTGTCTTAATTTTGTATGTGAGAACAAGGCTTCTTCCATCTGTCTTGTAGCTGATGATAATGCTTCTCATTGTGTCAAGTGGCACAAGAGATTGACTCATCTTAACTACAAGATAATTGGCCAACTCTTTAGCAAAGAGTTAGTGAGGAATGGTCCTCAAGTTAAGTGTATAAAGGAAGAAATATGCTCAGCTTGTCAAAAGGGCAAGCAGACAAAATCCTTCTTTCAAGCCTTGAAAACAAGGATTCTGTGAGGTGCCTATACCTCTTACATATGGATCTTTTTGGTCCTATGCCAGTTCATAGTCTAGGTAGGAAAGTCTATATTTTTGTGTTGGTAGATGACTATTCTAGATTTACATGGGTGTTCTTTCTGAGACAGAAATCAGAAACCACAAGTGTCTTACTTAATTTTGTGAAGCAAATTCAGAATGAACTGAATAGTACAGTGGTCAAAATCAGAAGTGACCATGGTACTGAGTTTCAATCTGAAAGCATGACAAAGTTATGTGAAGACTTTGAGATTTTCCATGAGTTCTCCTCACCTAGAACACCACAGCAAAATGGCATTGCTGAAAGAAAGAATAGAACATTAATTGAAGCTGGTAGAACACTATTGAGTGACACCTCTCTTCCAGAATATTTCTGGGCTGAGGCAGTTAACACTGCATGTCATGTGATCAATATGGCTTCTATCACCAAGAACCACAAAAAGACTCCCTATGAGATTATGAAAGGTAGAAAACCAAATCTATCCTACTTCAGGATCTTTGGTTGTAAATGCTATATACTTAACAATGACAAGACATACCTAACTAAGTTTGCTGTCAAATCCCAAGATGGGATATTTGTTGGGTACAACATAAATAGTAAGGCCTATAGAATCTACAACTTGACTACTCAAGTTGTTGAAGAATCTGTACATGTTGTGTTTGATGAAACAAGATTAATCAACTGTGAGTTGTCTTGTAGATCAAATGATTCAACATGTATAAGCAAAAGAATGGACAAGCTCTCCATTGCTGAAGCATCAAAGGAAGATGGAGCATTGGAAAATGAAGGCTACTGTCCAGGGGGAGTACAAGACTCAATAGATGCTGATGAAAACCAAGAGGTTCAGCATGAAGAAGGAGCTGGAGATGTTCAACCAGAAAGGAATCTTCCTCCAGCTACAAGACATTGAAGAGATCATCCAGCTGATCAGATTATAGGTGATCCAAGACAGGGAGTGCAGACTAGAAGCAGAAATCAAAGCACAGATCTGCATTCAAGTTTCCTGTCTCAAATGGAGCCTAAGAAGTTTGAAGAAGCCATCCAAGACCAGCACTGGATTGATGCTATGCAAGAGGAGCTGAATCAATTCAGAAAGTGCATTGTCTGAGAGCTTGTTCCTAAACCAAGATGCCACAACATAATTGGCACAAAGTGGATTTATAGGAACAAATTGGATGAGAGTGGAATAATAGTGAAGAATAAAGAAAGATTGGTTGCAAAAGGATACATGCAGGAAGAAGGGATTAACTTTGATCAAACCTTTGCCCCAGTAGCAAGGCTGGAGGCAATCAGAATGTTCCTTGCCTATGCAGCCTATCAAGACTTCAAAGTGTACCAGATGGATGTGAAATCAGCATTCCTGAATGGTGATTTAAAAGAGGAAGTCTATGTAGAGCAGCCATCAGGTTTTGTAGATCCTCTTAAACCTGATTATGTCTATAAGCTTAGGAAAGCTTTGTATGGGTTAAAGCAAGCCCCAAGGGCTTGGTATGAAACCCTGTCTACTTTCCTTATTGAGAATAAATTCTCAAGAGGAAAAATAGACAAAACTCTATTCCTTAGGGAATCCAAAGGTAAGATCTTCTTAGTTCAGATTTATGTTGATGACATAATCTTTGGATCTACTGAAAACAACCTTTGTAAAAAGTTTGCCAAACTTATGCAAGGGAAGTTTGAGATGAGCAGTATGGAGGAACTTAAGTTCTTCTTGGGACTCCAAGTAAGACAGACTGATGATGGTCTGTCCATATCCCAGTCTAAGTTCACCAAAGAATTAATTAAGAAGTATGGTATGGAGTCATCCTCCACTATGAGAACTCCTATGGGAACAAGTATGCCTATATGCAAAGATGATGCAGGTAAACCTGTTGATGAATCTTTGTATAGAGGAATAGTGGGCTCTCTACTATATCTCACTGCTAGTAGACCAGATATTATGTATGCTACATGTGTCTGTGCTAGGTACCAAGCCTGCCCTAAAGAATCTCATTATACTGCAGTCAAAAGGATTCTGAGATATCTTAAGGGCACACATAATCTAGGTCTTTGGTACCCTAGGAATAGAGATTTTCTACTAACAGGTTATTCAGATGCAGACTTTGCAGGCTGTAGAGAGGATAGAAAGAGTACAACAGATACTTGTCAATTCTTGGGAGGAAGATTGATATCATGGAGTAGTAAGAAGCAGACCAGTGTGGCAATATCCACAGCTGAGTCAGAATATATTGCTGCTGGCAGCTTCTGTGCACATCTATTATGGATACAACATCAGTTGAAAGACTATGGTATTCAAGTAAGTAGAACACCTTTATTGTGTGATTCTAAAAATGCTATTTCTATTGCTAATAATCCTGTTTCTCACAGTAGAACTAATCATATAGAAATTAAATACCATTTTCTTAGAGAGCATGTAGAAAGAGAAGACATCTCATTGGAATTTGTTAAAACAGATTATCAAATAGCAGATGTATTTACTAAGCCACTGAATGAAACAAAATTCAATAGATTTAAAATTGAATTAGGAATGCTGACCATTGATTAGTTTATCAACAAACTTACAAGTGATATTAGATTATCAAGTGGTATTGACAAAAACAGAAATTGGCTAAGTAAAATAGTGTCGACACATTCTGTGATAATGTGTCGACTCAGTGAAGTCATGTCGACTAGTCAGAGAATGTGTGTCGACACAGAGAATTTGTGTCGACACTTACAGATTTTGTGTCGACACTTATCCTAAGAGTCGACACAGAATTTCTGATGCTCTACTATGTCTCTCAGGTGTCGACATATCCACAATTGCTGTCGACACATAGTAGACAGACTTGCTGTCAAGACAATAGAAGTTTGTGTCGACACACTCCATCTGTATCGACACATATAGACTGTTGTTGCCTGACCTTTGATCTTCTTTCCCTAGAAGGTATAAATAGGTCAAGAACTTATTCTGTCGACACGCTTACAGGGTTTTGGAGAATCAGCTGAGGATGAATGATAATTTGACTAAATCTCACCATGAAATTCTTGCAGAGTTCCAAAAGCCTACTGCAGGGATGACTGCAGCAAGAGCAAAAGAGATGGAAGCTTTTGATCAGAAACTAAAGGAGGCTATAACTTCAGTTCAATCTGCCATCACTACATCTCAGAAGGAAATATCTGACAAACTTCAAAAATTGAAACCATATTTTAAAGAAGGTGTGAATTATCTAGATGACCAGATCAGATTTCAGAAGGATGATCTAAGAGATCATATTACCAGAGAAGTCATAAAGGGGGAGAGGTTGCTAGTTCATGCTGTCTCAGAGCACACCAAATGGGTGACAAATAGTATTTGAGCCACATTGGGATATCCACCTTTGTGTGATGATGCTATGGTGGCTGAGTCAGGAATTCAAACAGGTCTACTTGAAGGCAATCAACCTGAGATTGCCCAAGTCATTTACCCTCCTCCTGATTTTGATATGATTGATCAGCAAGTTCAGGATATGTATAGTCCTCCAAAGGAGGTTACCAAGGTTGTTATTGAAAAAGTTGATAAGCCTGATGCCAACTTGAAAGAACAGCAAGATGCTCTACTATCAAAGAAAAGATTTAGAGAGCAGGCTGAACTTAAGCCAGATTTTGAGCAGTGGAGCCCTACTTCAAGAAATATTATACTAACTGCATGGAAGGCTGTAAAGGACAAAGTACATGAAAGAGGAAAGTGGTATAATGAAATGGAATGACAAAAGTATGAAGCTAGGCAGGAAGCCATGGTACAGTTCAGGAGAAAAGCCAAGCTGGGAAGGCTGCCACCAGATGCTCAGGAGCTGGGCAAGTACTTTCCAAATCCCTTTCATTACTTTGAAAGGCAAAGGCTCAAGGAAGAAGCATAGAAGAAAGCTGAGCTAAAAGGCAAGAAGCCAGCTGAAGTTGCTGAAGCTCCTGTGAAGGCTCAAATCCAATCTGACAAAGGAATTGTCATAAAAGAGCCTGATCAGTCTTAGTTCTAAGTTCTTTCAAAAGTGTTTTGAAATGTTTTGTTTAATCATTCAATGTAAACATCTGTAATCAAACATTATCAAGTTATAAACAAAATTTTGTTTGGAATCATATATTCATGTTCACTCTGTGATGAACTGTTAATATTTTGTTTATATTAAGTATTCCTGTAATGTCATATATCATCATATTATATTTGTTATAAATGGTGTATATCATTAACTAAAAGGGTTATGACTTTTCCAAATAGGGGGAGATTGTTGGGTACATTGGAAAATGTGTACCTGATTTGAAGAAGCCCAACTTAGCTTAATGATATACATCAAAGTGTATTTGATGTTGTTTTAAGTTGACATGTGCAGGTGAAGAAGTATTAAAGAATACAGGAAATTATTCTAAGTCCTTATGTCGACACCTGAAGAAATTGTGTCGACACTTCAGAATAATTGTGTCGACACTTGAAGGAAGCAGTGTCGACTCACAGAAAGATAGTCGATCACATTTGTGTCGACACTGGGAAGCAATGTCGACTCACAGAAAGATAGTCGACCACACTTGTGTCGACACTGGGAAGCAGTGTCGACTCACAGAAAGATAGTCGACCATATTTGTGTCGACACTGGGAAGCAGTGTCGACTCACAGAAAGATAGTCGACCTCAACTATGTCGACACCTGAAGGCAGAGTCGACACATACTGAGTTCTGAATCTACAACAACTGTGTCGACACACAGGACTTGTGTCGACACACTGCAAAGTCAAGACCAAGTTATTTTCTGAAGAAAGATGAAGTGTTGAGTCGACACAAATTTTCTGTGTCGACTCATTCTCAAGATGAAGTTCTGAAGAAGCAGTGTCGACTTAAAGGCAAACTAGTCGACATCATCAAAGGCTGTGTTGACACCAAAGTCACTTGTGTCGACACATATAGACAGTTGGTCTCGACACTTTCTGACAGTCTGTCTCAACACTTTGCTGTCCAAGACTAAGGCACAGGATCTATTTGAAGACTTGACAGTTGTGGGTTATGACAGGTTAACTGAAGCTGTCAGACTTGTCAGAAGTCAGTTAGAAACCGGATCAGCCGGTTACCATGAAGAAGATCTATAAATAGACAGATTCAGAAGAAGAAATATACAACACACAAGAGGAAATTAATTCTTAATCAACACATCAGTTAAGAGACAAGTCCTCTCTTCAAGAAAGTGCAAGACATTAAAGAAGATCTTCATCAGAAGATCTAAGAAGACGATCTCAAGATCAGTCTAAGAAGAGTTCTTTCAAGAATTCAGAAATATCATCAAAGGTGTTGGATAGAGAGGGATCCAATCACTTGAAGAAGAAGAAGGAAGCCATCATTGGTTTCTCAAGAAGCTGTTTGGAAATCAACTCAGCTAAGTTCAGATTCAAGAAGCTTTGAAGAAAGCTCAGATTCAGTTGATTTCATCAGCTGATCAAGATTTGTCTTGTTCTTTTCTCTCTCAACAAAGGCAAGACATTAAAAACTTCTTTTCTAATTTCTGTAGGATCTGTCAATACAGATCTGAGTTGTAAGCCTGTGTTATAAATGCTGAGTGTAGGAGAGTTGATCTCTGAGTGGTAGGGCTGTTTGCCTGAGTGTAGGAGAAGGTTCTTCTCTGAGTTGTAGGCTTTGTGATAAGGCTGAGGTAGGGCTGTTGAGCCTAAGTTGTAAGAACCTTTTCAGGTTCTGAGCTGTAGGATCTGTGGATCTGAGTAAAGAGGAAGTTTGGCCGAATCTAGCATACTGCTAGATAGGTGAAGGGGGGAAAGTGGATGTACCCAGACCTTGGGGAACCACTATAAAATAGTGTGCAATCTGTGATGGTTAAATTTCTGTGACTGCTGTGCTGTGTGTTTTAATTCTGTAATTGAATTCTGCCAAAAAGTGTTAACAAGCTTTAGAACCTATTTACCACCCCTCTAGGTATTTAGGTTGTCTTGAAAGTAAAACTATCACAACCATCATAGCAAACGTGAAAGGGGGACCCACTTGACATGTGTTCTCGAACATAGCAACTAGGTGGGCTCATAACCCATGCCCTCCAACGTAACCACAAGGGGGACTCATTACCCACACCCTATAACGTAACAACACTAGAGACTCATAACTCACTCCCTCCAACGTAATAACATTGGAGATTCATTACCCAAGCTCTCCAACGTAACAACCGGGGATTGATAACCCACGCCCTTCAACGCAACAATAGTGGGGACTCATAACCCACGCCCTCCAACGTAACAATAGGGGGGACTCATAATGCACGCCCTCCAACGTAACAACAAGGGGGACTCATAACCCACACCCTCCAACTTAACAACAGGGGCGACTCATAACCCACACCCTCCAACGTAACAACATGATGCAAACCAGGCGTCAAAATTCCTAAGTCTAAGTAACCAATTTAACCGGACACAAATTAGCTAACCAAATACACAAAGGTAATGAGCAAACGGCGAGGAATGATTAGGCGAGCGCATGCTACTCGAGGGGAAAACAACCTTGCTGAATTTTTTTCATAATAAACGCAAATAAGGATGATTGAGGGGAGGGAAAAGGAGAGATCTCACCGAGGGCTTCCACAGTAGCTTTCGATCCTCCGCGGTTCGGTCACCACAAGTAAATGAAGCAGGAGGTGGTGGATGTCTAGGAAGGCTGAAAAGAATGAGGCTGGAATGAAGGAGGCGACGGTGGACTGCACAGACAGGAGCCGGCAAAGAGGGCTGGGCTCGGGTGGCGCAGCAAGAGGACGGAAGACGGAGGTGGGTTGCACGGACGGCTTCCAGCGGGGAGGCCGGGCTCGGGTGGAGTAGCAGGAGGGGTGGCAGGCGGAGGGGTAGCGGTAGACGATCGGCGACAGAGGTGGCTGCGCGGCTCGACGAGGCGAATGTAGGTTGCAGTGAAATCTCGTAAATCCTCCGCTACCTAGGGCTTCACTCCAAACGGCTATTTTTAAATCTCTCCCTTTTCCCCTTTTTTTAGACAAGGAAAAATCATAAGAGTTGTTTTAATTTCAGCAAGGTAGTTTTATAGTAAAGCAAAATAACAATACGACCCGCCCGCACATTCCAAAACGGACCGATCCACTCAGGGTCACGTGAGGTGGTCAGTCTCACGCGCCGGGTCACAATACAAGAAATTTAAACATAAGTGTCCATGACAAAAAATAAATAAATAACAATACAATAGCACAACTGCGACAAAAACTAATGTAAATAAAGACGAGACGGCACTAGCGGGCCGGCGACAGGATCACATCACAACAGGGGGCATTCATAACCCACACCCTCCAATGTAACAACAGGGGGGCTCATAACCCATGACCTCCAACGTAACAACTAAGGGAACTCATAACCCACTCCTTCAAGACTTATCGTTCTACCGGGCCCAACACAGGCTCTTATTGGAATGGGGCCTCCATGAAGAAAGCCCACAAAATCCCGCAAACACTACAACGAATAACATGGGACATACCCATTTGCGCACCTAGGGCTAATCACAATGCACGTCACAGAACTTCACTGATCTGGGCTTATCTCCACGGGTAGGCTTCACACAATATTCCTAAATTCAAACTTGTACGTCAGCTCACTAATGCACATTTATGCTAGGGACAGACACAATCAACCCGTTGGTTCATAATGAACAGAGGGAATTACACGTCACGTCCAATTGGAGGCGGGTGGCTCTCCTAAGCAAAGTAAAAGTAGAAAACTACACTGGGTTCGCAAACCCATGCCCTGGCGGAGTCCCCGCTCTCTACCGCACAGTAAGAGAGGGGTTCTACGTGCAATTCAAACAAAACATATGCCGGGGTCGCAATCCCATACCCTAACAGAGTTTTGTTCTCAGCCAGAACGACGTGAGGGAACTCTTATTGTACGAAAATAATCACATGCACAAAAGCATAAGAAATAGCGGCCATTAGACCGGGGAAAAGAAATCGTTACCCTCGGAGCGTGCCTCGGAACCATGAAATCAACTACAACGGCTCCCACTTTAACGACACGTCCTGCTCTCGGTGATACAAGCTCTGACATTGACACACTTAACCTTGGCAACACAAACTCGCAACAAAAGCTTCTCTTCCACACGGTCGGTCTACCTCCACAATCGTCAAGAAGTGTCGACAAGGACAAGGATTTGGTAGGCAAGTGACACTTCTTTACCTTATCACAATACCCCCATCCAAGACCGGGACCTCCACAATCGTCAAGAAGTGTCGACAAGGACAAGGATTTGGTAGGCAAGTGACACTTCTTTACCTTATCACAATACCCCCATCCAAAACCTCCCGGTCATTGAAGGACAAGGCTCAACAGTCCCAAATCTTGGCCAAATGAGGGTTTCCTCCACTTCTCGGTCAGCCAAGATCGAAAGGGCTCATGCAGGAGCAAGGCACGGGGCTCGGCAAAGTGAAGATAAACAGAAAATCTAGCAGCCCTTCCTCGAGGTCGGTCGGCGCAAGTGAGCTGCAGCCATGACGAAGCTTCAGTGGATGGAAAAGCTAGTAGATCTCGGCCAAGTGGGTGGGCGGCAACTTTGCTTTAGGGTGGACGACGAATTCACTTCTTCCTTCGACTAGGCCGGCGGCGGTGGGGAAGAGGGCTCCTTGGGACAACCCTAGCCAAGCGAAAGAGATTGCGATTTGGGGGGAGGGGGGTGCGGCTAGCTAGGTTTTGGAGGGGGGTGCGGCTAGCTAGGTTTTGGAGGGGGGAATTTTCTTTTATTTAAACTTAAAATCCAAATCCTCTAAAAGCACCTCACTCCGCTATTCGCACACCACTAATTTAATTTAATATTTGGGGAGTTACAACTGGGCTGTGGGTTAGATCTAGAGGGCTTGAGGAAAATCCGGGGTGGGTTTGCTAGGGCTAACCGGTTCGAGGTGTTGTAATATTCATCACCTTCGATCTTTGCGTCAAAAGATCGTTACCTTTATAGTCACTCATATTGATAAATATGTAAAAGTTTTCTTTTACTTGTGTTCTCTATTTACACACTCTAATATTTTATTTTCACTGTGCATTTATAAATCATTGAAAATTAGTAATTTGAAGGAAAGCTTATTCACTCTCCCCCTTTCTAAGGTTGCCTAGCGATCCAATAATCCATACTTTTGATTTTTTTGAAATACCTTTTTTTTCTCTTTTTATCTACTTTTGTCACTTATTTTTTTTACAAGGTTTTCCAAATTACATGAAGGCTCTTTGAAAGTATTTCTAGTGCAAAAAGTAAGGTGGTTTTGATCACACTCTTAGCATCCTAATATATTTTAAAGAAGCTTGGTTGATCATCTGAAGTGGACCTTAACCGATTCTCTACTCATGGATTATTTTTTAATTGCTCAAAATACTACTTAAAAATTATGATTTTTGAGATTATATATTTTATTTTATTTGGTGAATTCCAAGTGAGTTATATTTTCTGCTACACCTGGTACTCAATACTATCTGAGAATCAGCAAGCATATTTACGCTAAACATCTCCATTTTTTCACCTTGAAGGCAACGAAATGTCTATGGCTCATGTGGGATCAAATCATAATGTTGCACATATAAATTTGAGTCGCTCACAATATGAAGATACTCCTATTGGATTTCTCAGGGAGATATCAAGGAAGTGTGGAACCAAGGTTGAAGATCTACAATCAAGTCCTTTTTCTTTATCATTTTTAATGATTTTTTTTCTTTTGACGGATCTGCCCTAAATCTTTCTGTAGATTGAGTTCAAGTCAAGCATACTCGACACCATAGAACTGCAGTTTTCTATGGAGGTATTTAAACAGTTCCAACTCATGACGTAAAGAAGGAAAAATTGGTGAATTCCCGGAATGTGGTTTATAAGAACTCATTTTCTCTATTCTTTTTCTAGGTGTGGTTTGTTGGTGAAAAAATTGGAGAAGGCATTGGCAGGACCAGAAAGGAAGCTCAACATCATGCTGCCGAAAACTCATTGCAAAGTTTGGCAAGTATGATCCATGTTTTTGGGTTCATATGATTTTTTATTTTTTATGCATTTCTACAGTGGTAGTCGTTATCTTTTAGATTAATACCATTCCTTTATATAATATTTTCACTATCCGCTATCTTCAGTATTATATATTATCAAACTAAAAATAGCAGATCCCCTCCCAACATTCCATCTATACTTTTGAACCCGGAAATCACGGCTCAACGAGTAGTTCGGACGAATGGGGCAACTTGCATATATTTCTCCCAAGTTAATAACACTCGGCCAGTCGCTTGGAACTTAGAAACAGACCCCTGAGCTGTAGCGAGACGGTCCCGCTACACACCTGAAAGATCAAAGAGAGCTTCCCATCCTTAGCTAATGCATAACTAGGGGCACCTTGGTGGCCAGACTGCCCACCCGGAAACCACAGCTAGCAGTATGACAGCTCCAACCAACCAGGATCAACCAGAGGAGGGAGAAGCCAGCCAAAAGTCCCCTCCAAAGGTGCCCTTGGGGGTCTATTTATAGTTTTCCAAAACCGTCTGCAAATAGCGGAAAGCTGCCTTTTGGTTTTACTAATTGCAGCCCAAAATGATCTGCCAACAACGAAACTCCGCTGTTTGAAGAGGCTATTAGCCGGCCCAAAGGAGTTTCTCAGTAGAACAACTAGCGAGCTGACTTCCCACTCGCCTTAAGGTGGTTTGGCACTCGCTGTTCGCATTGAACCTGGGGCGAGTGCTGGGCTGGATGCCTCTCTCGCCCTCACTAGCTACTAGGGCTCGTCTTGGGCAAGTCGGCAGGGCCTGTCCTCCACTAACTTAGCCAGCTCGCAGGGCCTCGCTTGTCTTCACGCCTTGGCCTATCTTGGGGGTCTCCACTCGATAAATACAGGGTTGTACACAATCTCCCCTCTTTGCGAGCTTTTCACAAGCTCAGAAAGACATGTCCAACCCCTAATATTTGGCGAGTGCTTCCTCATCTTGGCGAATCTTCTGGTGGGCCCCTCAAAGTGCTGTATATATAGGCTGAATCAGGGGGTAGGGAGAACTGTACAAGCCCATCGTCTCCCACTTTCTTTGCCCATCCCTGATCTTTCTCTCCTCTTACATGATGCCTTTGTCGAAGCATCTCCAAGACTGACTCGCTATTATGCGGGAGAAGAATAAATCCTCCGCAACTGGACTTCTCTCCTTTGTCTCTGGAAAGTCCTCAAACTCGCCATCCCAACGAATGAAAAGGGAGAAGAAGGCCAAGTTTGACCTAACCGGATGCGAGCTCCCTTCCAACAACCCGGCGACACCAAAGTTCAACCTTGGGCTCAGTCTTTCTAACGAGCACTAGGTTCTTGCAATCATACTCTGTGACTTTGTATATCGGGCTCTTGACTTCTCTCTGTAGTTCGCAGAAGGCTTCTTCCCAAGAGAAAAATGTCGGGGGCGCTCTGATTGATGCCAACACACCGACCCCTAGCGGTGCGAGTCACCTGGAGGTCCAGGACTCCCGCTCTCAGGCGAGTGGGAGTCCTCATGCCAATCCCGATAGCCTTCCCCAAATTCCAGGTTAGTCAACCACTATCGCTCTGTTGATCCTTCTCCCTCATCCCTTCCTATTGACCCCGCTACTCGCCGCGACTTCTACCTTCGGGACTGTAGGCTTGCATTTGGAGAAATCACCGGCTCGCGAGCCCATGCGTGACCTCGCACCCTCCTCAACTACCTTGGAGAAAGACTCCCTAGGCCTCTCCATCTCAGCCTTTGCTCAGCTTCCAATCCAGGCTCCTTCTCGCCCAGGTCTCTGGAAGTCTCTCACGCTTTCTCTCAGCAACCCTTTTCAAGGAAGGCCGAGCTCGCCCGACAAGCGCCTGGGTAAGGGGATTGATGTCATGCACGGTTAATTAATGCATTCTCTCTCCTCTCCTTATTGTTTTGGTTTAACACTCGCGACTCAACCCTTCACAAATAAGCAAGAAACAACGACGACCAAAGTGTCATACGATGCGGGAGCCTACTCGCCCCCTCCCTCTCCTAACATGATGGAGGACTTTCTCGGCGACTCGAGTGACCCTGCCGAGATGAAAATACACATGGATGGCATTCTCCGAAAGTACGGGCTTATGCTGCGCGAGATGGAGGAGGGAAGGGCTATTAGCGAGGCGGCGATAGAATAAAGATTACGCACATTGGAGAAAGATTACGTACTGCCGTCTGACTAGGTTCGGCGAGGAGCGGATAGCGAGGTGATATCTCCAACGACACACATTGAGCGAATCGAGGAATATATGGGCCGAGTGTAGCTGGAGCTAAACGCTGTCCGCGAGTGTAACAACTCTCGCCGGCCACCTGGGGCAGGGATGCGAGGCCGGCGAAGGTGGAAATGACTCCAGTTCTGAGCCTACCGACACTCGCTACCCTCACCTCCCCTCTTTTCTTTGCTTTTATTTTTTGTGGAACTGTATTTCTTATGTTGTTTTGCCTTTGAACTTGCTTGGAATGTTGCAATAATGCTAGCTCGTCTGGCGAGTTGTATTAACCTTAGCTTTGTGTAGCACGCGCTTTGACGCACGATCTGCTTAATCTCACGCGAGTATAACGCTCTAATATTTCCACGCTTATTTTCTTTCCTTCAAACAAAGATGCTCCATGGGGTCGGCCCAATGACATAGGCGAGGTGTCACGAGTGGTCTATCCGCACACCCCTCGCCCATCTCTTCTATATTTCATCTTTTTTCTATAAATAGGCGCCCTTTCCCTTTTTACCTACCGCATTTATTATTCTTCGCGACTCGGCACCTACTCTCCCTTTGCATTTGCGTTATAGCATTCACGCTACTTATTCTGCTTAGATGGGTAGTGACGGTGAGACCACAGACGGTCAGATGAAATGCGCGAAACAGTTCGCTGACCACTCATTCTTCGAAGGTCACTTGCTCAAGGAGGAATATTTGTCTTTCATTGCCGAGTACGTTTCACCAGGGTTCACCGTCCGCAAACTCAATAAAAGCAAGGCGATCAACACATTCTTTGAAGATGAGCTCGCATTCCCCATCTCGCATTTCGAGGTGAGGTTGTGTCTCCCATAATGGTCTGAAGTCCGTCAGGTTCTGAAGTACTTCGGTGCTGTCCCGACATAGCTGAACACCAACGCCATTGCAATGCTAGTGGCATTCACGTGCTTCTTACGCGAGGTGCGAATCGAGTTCAACCTCATCGTATTCCACAAGTTGTTCATACACAGGGCAACTAATGACGACATCATTTTCCTCTCCTGCTCGCACATCAAAGTATGCGAGACCGCAAATAAAAACCATCACTGGATCACAAAGTTCGTTTTCATCAAGTGGGACCTTGACAACATCCCGTATTCACCCATTTAGCAAGATGAGGCGATATACCGCACCCCGCGAGTGGAGGGCCAAGAGTCAAAACTTCACCAGTTCTTTCTCCAGAAGAATTTTGAAGTCACCTACCCGAGGTCGAATGTTGACACGTTGCTCCCAGTGTTTTTCGGAGAAGGTATTGCCATGTTTCTTTTCCTCCCGATCTCGCCCTCTGCTATTTCTTCTTTTATTGAATCTTGTTATTGTGTCGATGCAGGGGAAAGACTCCTCCTGACGAATCCCCCTTTTGCGAGTGCCAGGGCGCCGAATTCTCAACTTGACGGCGCAAGAGCTGCCGCGACAGCGTTCAGCAGCGAGCCGGAGGCATCTGCATCCCAAAAGGGCAAAAAGAGGGGTGTCACCGTCGACCTCGAGTCACCCACAACCTCGGTTCTGCCGATGAAGCAGAAGAAGACAACCCCGAGTAAGGAGAAACGAGCTGAGAAGGCCTGAGTGGGCTTGCGAAGAGGGGCAGCCTGATGCGTGCCGCAACTTTGGCTTAGGTCAGAAGCCTGTAGATAGTTCTTGCAAGGCAATGCTTCTTTGGGATGTGACGGCGAACCGGTTTTTTATTTCCTCGCTCCTTCCATCGTGGTCAGAGCGCGACCTCCTAGTGGGCACGCCTATGCCCTAGCCTTCAGGCTCTATGGGAGGGAAGACGCGGCGGCCTAATGACGGCGCGACTACGCAAAGGCTAGCGCATGAGAACGCACGAGCGCAACTGCGTGCTCTGGAGTTCTCGCATATGATGTCACGCCGATGCCTTAATCTTTCCTGAAAATGGGTCAAAGCCGAGACCGCGCGAGACCTCACGGCCGACGAGGTGAAGGAACTCAAACTAAAGCTGTAAGTTGCCGAGAAGTTTGCTCGCGCAGAGCTTCGGCGGAGTGGTAAGTGCTGCCTCTTTCGAGAACTCGTCATTGCTTAACCTTTTTCGCTGAACTAGCCTATTCCCGATTCTCACACGGTGCCGAGACGGTAGATAGGATGCGTTCACGGGTTGCAGACTTGGAGGGAGAAAATAAGGAACTTAAAACCCAACTCGCCAGAGTTCTCTCCAGCGCTCTGTCGCCGAGTCGCAACGAGCCTTCTAGCAAAGTGCATCAGTACAATCCGCAAGAGCTAGATGAGATGAGGTGGTCCGCTTCCATTAAAGATACAGAGCACGCGCTCCTCATGATGCAGAGCCTTGAGGTGCTGAAAGAGGACTGCGAGGACATCACCGCGAAAGACTTGGTACCGGAGTTGTTCAACCACCAAGGAGACTCGTCTGAGGAAGAGTTTGACTCGCTTTTTGGTGATGAAGGCGGCGACTCGGATGACCAGGCCTAAGGAATAACCTAGGAGATTTTTGTTCCCGCCTTTATTATAACTGTAATTTTTTGTACACTTGCGGACAGGGCCATTTTTGTAAAACGCTATTATTTATAAATGAAGTTTGTGCTTTGGTTTCAATTCTCTTTCTTTATGATTTTTTATTAACTTTTCATCACTCGCCACTCGTCCCCAAACGTTAGGCTCGCTTGTCACCGACCCTTGACGCTCAGATTGTGATTGCGACATAGTTCATCAAATATCAGCATCTCGCGGTACTCAAGCCGTACCTTACGCACTCGTGGCTTTAGAGTTCCCTGCGTGATTTGTTTGTCATTTTTTGGAGTGGGAGAGTGCTCAATATGCGCGATTAGAGCGAGCGCGAGATGATTCGCCTTTTACCTTTATTTCCCCCTTAGTTGCCAGCCTTCTCATGGGGTGGGCAAGAGCTCATCAGGCGAGAGTAGGTCGAGCATGGTTCCACTCGCCTACTTCTCCCTGTCTCGTTTTTCACTTAGCTTTTAATTTGATCACCATTTTCCATGTTATCCCGTTGCTCGAGTGTTCCTTCAGCCCTGCCGGCTAGTGGGAGCCCGGTTAGCGGGATCTGCTCGGGGCTTTCAACTAACATCAATATAAAAACCTGCCACTCGAGTGCTTTTCCAGTCCTGCCGGCTAGTGGGAGCTTGGTCAGTGAGATCTACTTGGGGCGTTCCACCAACACATGTCACATACCAACCTGTCATTTGAGTACTCTTCTAGGCCTGCTATCTAGTGGGAGCCTGGTCAACGAGATCTACTCTGGGCGTTCCATCAACCACATGTTGCATACCAACCCGCCACTCGAGTGCTCTTCCAGCCCTACCGGCTTGTGGGAGCCCGGTCAGCGATCTACTCGGGGAGTTCCATCAACCACATGTGGCATACCAACCTGGTACTCGAGTGCTTTTCCAGCCCTAGCGGCTAGTGGGAGCCCGGTCAGCGGGATCTGTTCAGGGCTTTCAACCAACATCATCATAACAAACTGCCACTCGAGTGCTCTCCCAGCCTTGCCGGCTAGTGGGATCCCGATCAGCGGGATCTGCTCAGAGCTTTCAACCAACATCATTATAATAACCTGCCACTCCAGTGCTCTTCCATCCCTGCCGGCTAGTGGGAGCTCGGTCAGCGGGATCTGCTCGGGGCTTTCAACCAACATCATTATAACAACCTGCCACTCGAGTGCTCTTCCAGCTCTGCTGGCTAGTGGGAGACCGGTCAGCGGAATCTACTCGGGGCGTTCCATCAACCATATGTCGCATACCGACCTGCTCTCAAGTGTTCTTCCAGCCCCGCTGGCTAGTCGGAGATCGGTCAGCGTGATCTACTCGGGGTATTCCATCAACCACATGTTGCATACCAACCTGCCACTCGAGTGCTCTTCTAGTACCGCTGGCTAGCAGGAGCCCGGTCAGCGGGATCTACTCAGATCTTTCAACCAACCAATATCATATACCCATTCCTTCGACCTACATCTCGTATGCTTGTATATAAATAAGAGAAGTTGTGAAAATAAGCATTCTCATTATTCAAAATCAGGGATAGAAACATTTCAAGTCATCGCCACTTCATGTGCGGCCAAGGGTGACTTCCTCCACATTTTGGAGGCAATATCCCCCTGACTTTAGGGCCTCCGCGACTACATAGGGGCCCTCCCAATTGGGATTGAGCTTCCTGACCGCCGCCGACCTCCCGGCCTCATCGACCTTTTTAAGAACAAGATCTCCCTTTATAAATTGCTTGACTCAGATATGCTTATCAAAGTACCTGACCATCCGACGTTTGACATCTTCTTGTTGCCAAGTCGTGGAGTTCCTCCACAAGGTCCAGCAAGAGCTACTATTCATCTTCATTCTCCATTCTCCACTCTTCGTCTCCTTCTTCTGCAGTAACCACCTGTGGGGACTTCACCTCGAACTCCACCGACAATACAACCTTAGAGCCGTAAGAAAGTTTGAAGGGGGTATCCCCTGTGACCGTGTTGGGTGTGGTCCTCAGGGCCTAAAGGGCCGAGGGAAGTTGCTCTACCCAGTTACTCTTTAGGTTCTCCACCTTCTTTTTTAATAGGTTCACGATTATCTTGTTTGCCGCCTCCACCTGCCCGTTGCTCCTGAGATGGTGGACCGATGCAAAACGAAGATTTATGCCCAGTTGACCGCAGAAATTGACGAACTCTTCACTGGCAAATTGCGCTTCATTGTCTGTGACTATCGCCAAAGGCCACCCATGTCAACAAATAATCTCCCCCCACACGAAGCTCTTGATCACCTGGGACGTCACTTTGGCTTGCATTTTGACCTCCAACCATTTTGAGAAGTAGTCGATCATGATCAGGAGGAACTTCCTTTGTCTGCTGGCCCGGGGAAAGAGTCCTACCAGATCCATCCCCAAATAGCAAATGACCATGACGCCGTGATGCTCCTGAGTCTCTGAGATGACAAGAGTTGGAGTGACGCGAACAGTTGGCACTTCAGACACTTTTTCGCGAATTTCTCCACATCCTTACTTATGGTCAACCAAAAGTATCCTTGTCGCAACACCCTCCCTTCCAAAGTCCTACTCCCGGACTGACTACCACACTTCCCGGAGTGGTACACCTCCAGGATCTTTGGTATCTCCTCTTTTGCTACACATCGTGCCAAAAGCCCTGAGAGGGTCTTCTGGTATTGACCTCCGTCATGCAACAAGTAATATGCTGACTTGTACTTGAACCGTTTTTTATTTTGGACCCCTTCCGGATACTCTCCCGTGGTCAATAAGGTCACAAAGGGATCCATCCACGAAGGGCGCCGATCAATCTCCAACAGTTCTTCTTTAATAGATGGATGAAACAATTCCGTCACATTCTTACCCGCTCGGGACCTGAACTTGGCTAACTGGTCCGTCGAGGTGCTCTCCTCCCGTGGTACGTGCTGAATAGAGAACGTTCGAAATATCCCAATGAGTCCTTTTACATTTGTCAGGTATCGCTGGAGCGTGAGTTTTCTCGTCTCAAATTCTCCCTTGACCTGCGAGGCCACTACCATTGAGTCTGTCAGTACCTTTACATCATGCACTTCTAACTCCCTGGTCAAACGGAGCCCTGCTATCACGACCTCGTATTTTGCCGGATTGTTGGTGATGGGGAATTGTATCTTAATAACTTGCTCTATCTTTGTCCCTTGGAGGTTTACCAAGATTACCCTCCTCCTAGAGAGTGTTTTCCTATTGCTCCATCCACAAGTACCTTCCAAGTGACCTGCTGGGGAGACCCAGCTTCCTCCACCTCGACTACATAGTCGACTAGAAAGTCCACCACTGCTTGGGCCTTCATCGACAGACGGGGGACAAAGGAGACGTCGAACTCGCTTAACTCCACAGACCACTTTTCAAGTCTTTCTAAGTGTTCCACCCCCTCAAAGATGTTGCAGAGTGGGTGGTCGATCACTACACAGATTGAGTGTGCCTGGAAGTATGGCCCGAGCTTTCTGTCTGAGACAATCAGTGCGAATGCCAGCTTCTCCAAAATTGGGTACCTTAGCTCCGCCTTCTTCAAGACCCTACTCACATTGTAGATCGACAGTTGCTTCCTTCCCTCTTCACGAACCAAGGCCGAGCTTACCGCCTCTGACCCTACCCCGAGGCACAGCGCCAAGTCTTCTCCTTCTCTGGGTCCTTAGAGAAATGGAGCCAGAGTGAGTTGCTTCTTCAATGCCTGGAAGGCCTCCTCACACTCAAGTGTCCGCTTGAACCTCTGATTTCCTCGCAGCGCTTTGAAGAAAGACGAGCTCTTCTCGCCTGCCCGGGAAAGGAACCTGCTCAGACCTGCCAGCATCCCTGTGAGGCGTTGTATCTTCATTGCATTCTGGGTGATGCCAGCTCTAAGATTGCCTTCACCTTGTCTGGGTTAGGATCCACCCTTGCTGGTGTAAGGAGGTGACCCGAGAATTTTCCCTTGTTGGCTCCGAAGACACATTTCGAAGGGTTGAGCCGCATCATGAACCTCCTCAATGTGGCGAAGGTCTCTGACAGATCTTGGATGTGAGAACTGACGTCCTTGTTCTTCACCATCAAGTCGTCCACATAGACTTCCAAGCTCCTCCCCTTCTGCACTCGAAAGACCCGGTCCATCATCCTCATGTAGGTCGCTTTCGCATTCCTCAGTCCAAAGAGAATCATCTTATAACAGTATCACTCATCTCTCGTGATGAAGGAGACATCTTTGACGTCGGGTGAGTGCATGCGGATCTGGTAGCAACCTGAAAAAACATCCAAAAAACTCATTACAGGAAAACCGACTGATGAATCTATTAGCGCGTCGATCCGAGGCAGCAGATAACAATCTTTAGGGCAAGCGTTATTTTACAAAGTAAAATCCACACACTTCCTCCACCTTCCATCACTCTTCTTAACCATTACCACATTGGAGACCCAGCTTGGATACTTGATCTCCGATACAAACCCGACATTCAGTAGTTTTCCCACCTCCTCTCAGATGGGCTCCTCTAGCTTGACGGCGACGACTCTTCTCTTCTGGCGGATGGGGAGGACTCCCGGGTTGAGATTAAGGCGATGACATGCCACATCTGCATCAATTCCCGACATGTTCGCAGCGCTACAGGCGAAGACGTCCACGTTCCGCTGGACGCAAGCCAAGATCTTCTCCTGGTCCTCCAGGCTCAGTCCTCCACTGACCTGCACTTTCTCCATCCCCCCGTCCCGGGTGAGGACCTTCTCCACCACTTCCTCTGCTGTCTCTAGCCTTGCCTGCTCCTCCATCACCTTCTCCATCTCTTCAGCTTCCTTCTTCCAGGAGATACTGTTGACGGCCGTGACATAACACTGCATCGACACCTTCAGTTCTTCTCGAACTCTGACCTGGACGCCTCCAACATTAAATTTTAGACATTGATGGAAAGAGGAGGGGACACAACGAAATGCGCTGATGAGGGGGCGTCTGAAGTTGACGTTATAACTGCTCGGAGCATCTACAATGACGAACCAACAGTTTTTAGACTGTCCCCCCAGAGTTACATGGAGTCTGACTCCTTCCACCTCCTTTCTTTCTTTTAAGAACCTGAACATCGGTCCGTCTGCAGCTAACGCCCTTCTGGATTCCACCCGCATTTCATCAAACGCTTTCTTGAAAACCACGCTCTCCGAGCTCCCTTTGTCAAATAGGATTCTCGAGACCGTGAAGTTCTCAATAGCCGCCTGGATCACCACCGCGTCGTAGAATGGATCCTCATGATTTGACATGGCCTTCGACGAGAAAGTGATTTTTTCCTCCGGAGGTGGGGCTTGTGATGTCAAAGCGACGCTTTGACGGAACATCGTGTGGAGGCTCCTCTTACGGGTGGTTTCGATCCCCACCCCAATGGATCACTCTGATCCCTCTCCGGGTGCCTACATCGGCCCGATCCTCGCAACGGTCTTCCTTCTTTGCTCCTCTCACCACCACTTACTCGATCCGCACCCCGGGCTGCTGCTCTTTCGGGCCCCTTGCCCCTTTCATCTCCAGGAATTTTGGGCAGGTGGATGTTGTGTGGACTTCCTCTTGGTGGAAATCGTGATAGAGCACCGCCACCCTGCCCTTCCTCTCCCCCCTGCTTTTTCTCTTCTATCCCTACTTCCTCTCCGACCAATCTCCATAGCCTGCTGGGGTGGGAGCAGGAGCGGCCTTTACTGCCGGTCTTCAGCCCGGAGGGTTGAACCACCCTTGCCCTCAGTGGAAATCCCCCCCTGAACGACTCCTCTTCCTTGACCTTGAACTGGCCCTCCTAGTGGCCTCCACGCTGGCCGATTGATTGACTCCTGATATCACCATCCGGCCTTTTGACCTCTATGGTGTCCCTGGAACCCCTACCCTTCTCCTCCCTTCCTATTGCCTGAATCCTCCCTGCTCTCGCAGCTCACATTCTCCCAACTTGACCAACTTTTTGGAGAACATGTGGTTCGCGACTTCTCCTTCGATCTCTTTCTCCGCCCTCTCCATCAACCCCTCGAAGGGCAAGGGGGGCTTCCGGGTCAAACTCATCTTGAAGAAACCCTAGCGTAGTCTTAGGGTAAATGCAAGCTGCAAGGTATACCCGAGTACTTCTTGAATAAGCAGAACCTCTTCCTGAAACCGACCCACGTAACTCGCTAGCAACTCTTCTGGCCCCTGCTTTATCAAATAGAGGGCCTCTGCCCCCTTCTTCCTCTTCTTTGATGTCGAGAAATGCAGCTAAAAACTCTGACGTAGATCCTCGAAGTTGTAGATCGACCCGGGGGGAAGCTGGTGGAACCAGTCCTTTGCCTTGCCCTTGAACATGATGGCAAAAATGCGTCACTTAAAAGCATCTGACATCTGTCTGATAGAGACTGCATCCTCAAACCATTGAAGGTGTTGAATGAGGTCATCCTTTCCCGTGTAGTATAACATCTCCGGCTCTCGGAACCCCTCTGGAACCGGGATTGAAACGATCAACTCGCTGAATGGACTAACTCAACTTGTAGGGCGAGCCGGCTCGACTCGCGCCATCAATTCGCCTGTATGGCCAACACTCGCCGGGCTGGGGAACAGCTCGCGCCCAACGAGATCCCTCTCACCCCCTTCAGTCGCCACCTCTTTCCCTGGACGCCTACCCGGGGCATCCTCGCCCAAAGACTGAGGTGCGAGCATTGGGGCAATCAGTGTCGAGCACTCGCCTCGTGGGGTGAGTCCATGCATCAATTCCATAACAGTTTTTGTAAACTCGAGGAAATCACCCTTCTGCTCGAAGTCGTCTCATTGAGCGACTCGTCAGGGTTGTCTCCTTATTCCTCGTCTCCAGCCATGAGACTTACTCAGGATTTTCTGTGCAAGCTACAATCCACGCTCACCGCACCAAAAATGGTTAACCCGATAACCACGACTCAACGAGGAGTTCAGACCAATGTGGCAACTTGCACGTATTTCTTCTAAGTTAAGAACACTCGGTCGGTCGCTTGGAACTAAGAAACAGAACCCTAAGTTGCGGCGAGGAGGTCCCGCCACACACCCGGAAGATCAAATAGAGTTACCCCTCCCTAGCCAATGCTGAGCTGGGGGCATCTTGGAGGGTATTGAGGAGCACCAGACTGCCCACCCGAAAACCACGATTAGCAGTATGGCAGCTCTAGCCAACCAGGATCAACCGGAGGAGAGAGAAGCCAGTCAAAAGTCCTCTCCAAAGGTGACCTTGGGGGTCTATTTATAGTTTTCCAAAACCGGTGTGCAAATAGCGGAAACCCGTCTTTTGGGTTTACTAATCGCAACCCATAATGACCTGCCAATAGCGAAATTGTGCCGTTTGAAAGGGCTATTAGCAGTTCCAAAGGTGTTTCTCAGTAGAACAACTGGGCGAGCCGACTTCCCACTCGCCTTAAGGTGGCGAGTGCTTGGTGGGTCTGGCACTAGCCGCTCACATTGAACCTTGGGCGAGTACTGGGTTGGATGCCCCACTCGCCCTCACTAGCTACCAGGGCTTACCTTGGGCGAGTCTGGAGGGCCTGTCCTCCACTTGCATCGCCAGGTCTCCGGGCCTTGCTTGTCCCTCCCGCCTTGACCCTCCTCGGGGCCGCCACTCGTCAAATACGAGGTTGTACATATACAATCACAGACGCAAGAACACATGCTCCTCAGCACAGATCCTCATAGAGAAACATGTGCTTATGGAACATAGGTTTGTTTGGTTGTTTAGGTGTATCATGTCCAACTTCCAAAATGATTTCTTTTTCATTTATATGTATTCGTACCATCCTAGAAATTCACACACTTGCTGTAGACCATGAGTTATTTGGTTATATTGGTCTATCATGCATCCCCCCTAGAATGATTTTTTTTGATTATTTTGTACTTATGCTTCATAACTTCGCACACATGACATGTTTATAGGTCATACGATGTTTGGTGTATATACCAATTATCTATTCCTCTTATATTGATTTTTTTCATTATTTTATATTCCTGCTTAAATTTAACGGTACAAGAAGGACAGATGACTTTGTTATTAAGTGGAGTGATCAAGATATTTCCCGTAGTGAGTGTTTTAAATATCTTGGATCGATAGTTCAAAAAGACGGAGGTATCATACTGCAATTAGACCTGCGATGCTTTATGGTTCTGAGTGTTGGGCAATGAATTGTGTACATGAGAAAAAAATGGGAGTTGCGGAGATGAGAATGCTTAGATGGATGTGTGGACACACGAGTTTGGATAAAATTAGGAATGAAAGTATCAGGGATAAGACAAGAGTTGCACCAATTACTGAGAAGATGTGAGAAGCTCGTCTAAGATGGTTTGGACACGTACATAGGAGACCATTAGAGGCACCTGTTAGGCGTTGTGAGAATCTAGTCACTAGACATCTTAAACGAGGGAGGGGTAGACCAATAAAGACTTGGAATGAAACTGTAAGGAAAGACATGGTGTACTTAGGCATTAGTGAGATTATGACAAAAGATAGGGCACAATGACGACAAAGGATCCATATAGCCGACCCCATTATAGCGGGTTAAATGCTTGAATGTTGTTGTTTTATTTTATATTCTTGCTTTTAACTTTTATCTTTCAATACCGTGCTCCTTATATTGACCAAGGAAATTTTGCAAACTTTTTTTAGATAGAGCCACATACTTGAGGATGGATTTTACGAGTGGATCAAGTGATTTTAAATTTGCTACCTTTTTATGTCACACATGCTCTTTAATTATAATAGAATTTATGGTGTCTCTATCGTATGGACACCCTATAATAGTCCCGTACATATAGTAGGCAACTTGATAGTACTTGAGAGAATACTACTGCATATCGTTAACATTGGGCGATCACTCAAGTTGATATTTGCTGGCAGGCTAAGTGATTATGTTTGCATCAAAACTCCTCTTGTAAAAAACTCGACCTGTAGTTCTCCGAGTTGTCCGCCTGATACTATTTGTCGTCATCTAAATGGAAAAGTATAAATCGACAACATTGAAGTTGTCAGATGTCAAATAAAGCCACAATATATCTATAAGGTAGTTGTTATCATTGATTTTTTGAAGCACTTAAAATGTACCAAATTTCGTCATTTCCTCTTTCCATATTGTTCGTTTGTAGTTTGCTTCTTCATGTAGACCATGTCTTGGCCCCTGACTTCATGTAGACCATGTCTTGGCCCCTGAATTCAAAGCTATTGCGCTTATTTACCCGATCTTTATATTTTTTGTTTGCCCTTGTAATTTTCTCTTGTACCTCCTCTCACACGCCTTTTATTTTCACCGCCAACTTAGTCAATAGGGTTTTCTTTATTCCCTTAAATTGCTTGTGTTGATCAAGAACATGGTTTGATGGCCTGCAATAAACAACCTTAAATGACAATGTATTTATTGAGGATTGGGCTCCGAAAGAAGGCTGCCCGTATAGTCGGTGTGCTCATAGAAAGAGAGGCGAAGGGTACGAGCTGATCCTTCATATGGTCCTCGGGTCAGTATCGAGGTGAGTGATAGTGAAGGCGCGTAGAGAAGTTAGAGTTTGAGGGCTCGTGGGAGGAACTATTTATATCCGAGGACAGAGCCGACAAAAGCATTGTGCTTCATCCTTATCGTGTGACTACCGACAAGCTTGATACACTGAATCTTTATCCCTCTGTCCTTGAAAAAGCCTCTAGTACGACTTTGCAAAACCATTCGGTCTACACATGACTAATCTCTTTGGGCACTACCTTCTCGATCGAAGAAAACATCACCTGTGCCTATAAAACCAACCCTATGCCGCAGAACCAAAGTCTCTCTTTTCATTTGAAAAAGTTGCATGTGTTAAGCATGAGACTTTTGATAGATTTTGGTGTTTTTCTTTGACTTCTGAAAAAGCAACTACCTCGATACAAAACCCTAAGACCGACCCTGACGCTACATGCCTTTGACTTTTGCGGGGCCTTCTTCTTAGACCATTGATCTAAGCCCGACTTGCGTCAATTTTTGTCTTGTTTTCACACTGTACTACGCATTTTCTAGTCTCTGCGAGGTTTTAACCCTAACGGACCTGTCAGGATACGAGGATCCAGATTGAGTGCATTGATGTAAAGGAGATGGGATTTAGGGTGTTTAGTCAATTCTGAGATCTAAGAACTCAACAAAAGAAGGGCATCACTACGTTCATTCCCAGCCCTTCGCATATGCCGTTCATTCGCCTCCCTATAATAACCTTTATCAACTCCAATTCACTAAGATAGATTGCTCGCCTCCATGAATCTGTTAGCTAGACATACTGCGCTGTCATCCAGTCAGACAACAAGCCACGCAACAGAGCTATCGAGCTTCTTGGAGCCTCCATATAGTTCTAAGCCCTGTTTAATGACATCTCTTCTTCCTTGGCCGTGGTACCGAAAGCTCCAGGGAGGTCAGAATAAGTGAGCACTCATTTTGGGGGTGGGCTTACTACTTAGATGCTTTCAGCAGTTATCAGCTCCGCACTTGGATACCCTGCGTTTATTGTGGACATGATAACTGATACGCCAAAGATGTGTCCTTACCGTACCTCTCGTACTAGGGAAAGATCTTAATGTTCCAACGCCTACGCCAGATATGGACCAAACTATCTCATGACGTTCCGAACGATCAAGTGTGCTTTACAGAGTGTACTGGGTATAATTAAGCAATTGAAAAAGCAAAGTAGATGTAAGCGAGAGCGACAATGATGAATGGAGAATGTAAGAATAAGTTTCTAGGAAGCGAGATAAGGGTCCATATTTAATTTCATGCGCATAATCTTAGGGATGAGAATGTGCATTGAAATGGGTCTGATGATAAATCTATCGTCATAGAAGGTATTGATCGCACACCTGGGATTGGTCGATCAATTTTTATTTAGTGAGTTCAAACTCGTGAAAAGGCGAGCGATATTGAAGGCTTCTTATCTCAATAGGCCGCCCGTAGGGGTGGATAGGCTAAGGGTAGAAGTCAATTTTGCTAGCGATGAAGAGGCATAACCAGGCACGAAGAAGCAAGTGTTGTAGATCAGTTACATTTTCTCGGATATTTTTGGTTAAGTGAGGTAGCCCGACATGGATTAGTGTACAAAGCAAGCCAATACGCTCTCTTCATAATCATTCGTGTGACAACAGGTTTTTCTTCGCTCCGAGGCATGAACTACACTAGTTGAGATGTATATGGAAACATTCACATGTGTCCCCGAGAGAGAGGCTCAGCCAAGTGCCCATCCCGAGGAAGTACACTAAGATATAAAAGCGTGATGTCGGTCGAGCTATTCAGAGACTCACAATATAATGTTATCAATCTTTTTTTCGGGAGAAAGAGTTGTCAGTATAAAGAGTTCGAATTGATTGAATGAACACCAAGCCTAAGTGCATTTCTTAGTGACCTCTTTGCTTGATAGTGAAGCCTTATATATACATTGACTTAGTAAAACCCAGTTTTAGTATACCCAATCAAGAGACTTCGTAAAAGAAGTGTTGAAGTTATTGTATTTTCAGAGTCATTTAGGTTTTTAAGTCTGTATGGTTTTATTCTCACATCATGAATCCGAGTTTGTCCGTGTAATTCCTATAAATCCCGTCGTGGGAGAATAAAATTGCACCAAATAATTTGTCCCTTCTATTTCAACATGGTATCAGAGGAGGAATTAACTCCCTGAAATTTTGGCACCATAAAATTATCGTCAAACTAAATTTTTTGGTGTCTTCCTCTTTAAATCCCGTCTCTTTCCCCTGTTAAAGCTCTCATCGGCGAGTCCTGCTCTTGCCCCCGTTGACGTGTCGGGCTTCTGATTTCGTCGATGGGAGCGGTTTCTGTTCTCACAATCCCTTCAACGGACGTCTCTGCGTTCGTCGCAGGGCTTCTCTGTATTCTCCGTTGCAACTCTTCTGCGCTCCTCGTCATCAATCTCGTCCATCTCATTAGTCCTTCGTCGAGGGCCCTTGAATATCCCGAGTTCCCTTTGCGCTTGCTGTTTGGAATCCGTTTGTCGAAGCTCTCTCGGCAGGGACATACCGTCTTCTCTCCCGTCGACAAGTGCGTCTTCTGCTGGCTTCATCGACTCCGTCTGCTACCTCCACGACAATCCCGTTGCTGCTCTCGTGGACGAAGGCATCTGCTTTCGTTGTCGAGCTCATCTGTTGTTCCAGGTGCCAACATCGACGGTGGAATCCAGTTCTTCATTGCATCTCTTGTCTGCATCTTCCTAGGATCTATTAACGATGGCTTCTGCTATTCCCCTTTGCCTATCTCTGCTCAGACGACTTGCTTGCAGTTGTGCCTCTCTAGTGTCTTTATCGCCTCCATACGTTGTTATGCCTTCCGGGGTGTTAATCTCTTATCATTGATTGAGTTTCTTGATTTTTTAGTAGTTTTCCGTGTCTTTGCTTGATTCTTAATGTTTATTTTGTGTCTTGTCTTCAAGCCTTCCTGCACGTGTGTCACATGTGAGTGGGAATGTTTGGGACAAAGGTGACTCAGATGATATTTCTCGACTCTCTCTTTCGTCCTACACGACCTCCAGGTTTTTTTATTGCTTTATTTTTCTCAGTTTTCTTCGTTGTTGGGTAGGTGGTATGGTCTTTGTTGATTTATATTCAACGGCTTTTATCGTGTGGGAGTATCTCTGGTCACTCGTCTATTGATTTCTATCCAGCGGGTTGTATCGTGTGGGAGTATCTATGGTCACCTATCTGTTGATTTCTATCCAGCGTATTGTATCGTGTGGGAGTATCCCCGATCACCCGTCTGTTGATTCTACTCAGCGAGTTCATGGTCGGTGGACCGTGTCATGCCAAACTGCCTTTTGTATGAATTATCCCTGACAGATTCTCCCCGGTGGCTCGCCTGTTGATTTGCCCCACTTTGCCTACCACTGTTACTTTTTTAATGATGTTTTTAAGTTGGAGGTTTCTCTTTCAGCTCGAGGGGGAGCGTTGAAATTATCATATTATTAGAGTCTTTTAAGTATTTAAGTCTCTATGGTTTTAGTCTCACATCATCATTCCGAGTTTGTGTCTATGTAACTCTTATAAATTACCTTGTTGTGGAAGCATAAAATTGCACCCAATATATTTTTCCTTTTATTTCAATAGGAAGCGGTACTAAATACATTTCTTTTTTGAGCGACATAGCTATGAATATCTTCTTGACCCTTCAAATACGTGCAAAGTCTTTACAATTAACCAAGTTAAAGTCCCAATGCTTTGCTTCTCTCCTCAAATGCTTCTAATCAAGTTCCTTAGTGTTTTGCTTACAACTTGATGTAAATCAAGTTTCAAAGGTTCTTAAATTAAACCATAAAGCAATATAGTTGAGATTAAATTAAATTGATGAGCGCATGTATGATTCGACAAGCGAATAAACAAGGTAAATAACCTAAACTTAATGTGTCACTCTCAAGTAGCCAATGTTCGAACAATGGATGCCATGAAATTTTAATCTACAGCCTAGAAATTGACAAAACGATAACACGCATATTTCCAATTAATGACAGGAGCACAATAATAATTTTGGGCAAACTATGGAATTTAAGTGATCAATAAATACAACATAGTATTATTCTAACACGACATGAGCGAGAGAATGATGCGAGGTATATTATACTTGCGTGCCGCGAGCGAGGCATCAGACTCAATTCATTCCGGGGAAGGAGGTATGGTTGAATGAACTTAAGCCAACCCCGAGACTGACTATGGAGGGCTTAGTGGTTGGAGACCTTTTGCGTGGGAACCTGATGGTTTGGAGAGGATAAGTGGAGGCTAATTGGAGGAGGAAGGATTGTTGAAGGGGGAGGAGGGAGTTGGGGGTGTCGATAGAGGTCATCGATCTTCTGTCGCTAAGCAGACAGATCCGACGATGAAATCGTCGAAGCCGTCATGGCATGGGAGCGGGTAGATCGTCGGAGGCCTGAGGTGTTGAGGGAGGCGAAGGGATCAGGTGGCTGCCGTCAGCCATCTGGGAGAAGGAACGAGGTCCACGCCTGAATGCTGGCCAGGCTGGACTTTTGAAACAGAGAAGGGTTTCATTTTTTTGGGTTTTCCAAGCTACCAAAAATAGGGGGGCTGGGCTTGTAAGGGAAATATATTTTAAGGTTATTTTTGTGTAGAGCTTTATGGATAGGGATCAACGAAATTTTTCTTACCAAGAAGAAATGATTTAACTTATTGTGAAGATTCTCATTATTCTCATTAATTATTCCTTGAAATAAAAGTTATAATATTTTATTTATTTATTTAATTTTAGAATTACTTAATTTGATTAAAATATTTTCTTTAAATTTAAATTTGATCGTTTGCCTAAACAGTCACTAACCCTAATTTGACGGATCATTTTATTTAAAGTCTTATTGGTCGATCATGTCAATAAACTGCAATAGTGAGTGTGACTGAAATGTACGAAGCAAACAAGGATACCTGAGTTCAACTAGCGTGCGTTGGTAGTAAATATGAAATGCACAAAGACATGCGTTGCATAAATTATAAAGTGCAAAAAATGAAAGATTCTTCTTGAGTTGCATTAAATCCCAGAGAGTTGAAAGAGCTCGTCTTTTTGGAAATTATTATGTAACATGCTACCAGGACGTTTGGATGTTGATCTGATATTCCACAAGTGAAGTGCACTGCTATTCTATCATCATGCCACTAATAGCCATTAACTAAGTGCCCACCCCCATAGTAAATTTGAAAGGTAAACCTTGTGAGGTAAACTATAGGATGTGGTAGGTGAAGGGACAAAGGACAAATCCTTTGCTACAGTTCATAACTTGCAATTAACCTCTCTATTCAGAAAGATTTGGGAAAACAATTTCTTTCGAAAAAATATAACCTCCAGTAATAGAATCAACCATGGAATTATAGTTTCTGAAAATGCTCGCAACATTTAGTCATAATTTTATGCATGATATTTAATGTTCAATAAAAGTCAGAGCTTCAAAGAGATAAGTATTACACATTAGAAAATAGTGGATACCAAATAAGCAAAGTATAGCGCAAGTAGGCTTGACCTATGGAATCATCAAATCATGTTGCATTATACGCTCCCATATTAGACACTTGCGTTTACAAAATCTAGGCCATCCACCCCAGTTTGTTTACCCGATGGAGTCTGGCGAGCGCAAAAAAATTTAATTTTGACCCCTTTTTTACCTTTTATAATTTTCCAAAAAAATTCTTGAAGCGTAGGTCCTCACAAGGAGTGAACGTCTGAGAATCTTCTCAATTCTCCTAACATGGCAATATATAAATGTATCTGCAATAAAATGATGAAACTAAATCCACTTGCCTATAATCAAATGGAGTGAAATAAAAGTGTAATCTCCAAATATAAAATTGATATAGTGAGGTGCCAGGAGTAAATGGTCGTAAGACGTAAAGCGGACGAACTCAGAAATTCAAGGTGAGACAACAGAAACCGATATAGGTATAGTGGAATAAGTTTGGAGGTGAGATGGATAATGGTGAGGTCCTTTTGAGAGTTCCTCGTGTCATCGTGCATGATATATTTGTCGTATTGCTACGATCACCAAATAGCATATGACAAGTATCAATGGAAGTGATATGACAGTACTTTATCCTGATATACAGTTCTTACAGAAAACTCTACGAGGCAGCGACAAATAACAAGTATAGTCAAATGACTATTAAATACGGATAAGTTGTAGGATTGTTATAATTGGTGCATCTCAAGCCCTAATTTATCCACCATACGTTGAAAAACAAAGTTTTCAGTACTATAACTGTCAATGATAATGAAATATAATTGTCCCTGGATGCGTTTGTGCCTCCTATAATCATCCTCAGTAGATTCTATGGGTGATCAAGGTATAACAAATGACACAAATTACTTGCAAATGTCGAGTCCAGATTGAAGGATGAGGAATTCATTAATGTACTCTTCTGTTGATTGATGTGCGTAACCCATTCGTTATGTGGCCTACGTCTCCTATACTCGTATTGTGGTTCTATCATTTTTGCTAGATTTTCCATTTGGTTATTTAAATCACTAACACTACTCTCTAAAAAACCTATGTGATTTCTCATTTTAAAATGCTGAAAGTATTTAAAATTTCTTCGTTTTTTTAATGAGAAAGAAAATACTCATTTTAAAAATATTTGAAATAACTTCAGTTTTAAAATACCTTTCTTCATGAAAGATTTTTTTAAGTAATGCGGTCTCAGTGGGTGCGGTATCTCTTCCCACTGCTCTCGCAACGTGGTCACTCTAGCTGTTGCTCTCTTAACGCTGTCTCTCTTGCCGCTACTCTCTCAACGCGGTCTCTCTTGCCGCTACTCTCTCAACGCGGTTTCTCTTGCCGCTACTCTCTCAGTCCGGTCTGCTTGCCCCTGCGAGTTGTGGTCTGCTTCGCTTGTCCGCACTAGTTTGCCTTCGCGGTCTCTTGCGGTCTATCCTCAAGGCTGTCTGCCGTGGACTGCCGATCTTCTTCTCCTCTAGCCACAGCTTGCTGCAGGCCTCTTCTCTAGTCCGCAGCTTGCTCTTGTTGTTGCCAGCCTCTGCTCTTACCGTGCGGTCTCATCTCTGTGTTCGTCTGTAGTCTCCCGCTTGCTCTGTTGTCGGCTTCTTCTACTGTGCGGATTGCCTCTCTCCTTAACCGCTGCTCTCTGTCCGCAGTCTTCTTGTCGTGTCCACCTACCCACCTTGGCATGGATTCTTCTACTGACTCCTCTCTTCCAACTAGGGCCGTTGTCCCTGTTCCTGAACTCCATGACGAATTGAGAATCACCACCATTTCTCTTACTGGGAAGAACTTTATTGAGTGGGTGCATTTCGTTCGCCATGTTCTCCAGTCAAAGGGGCTTCTGCATCATTTAACTCAGGCGGTTCCTTCTGCACCCACTGATGAATGGCTTCGCAACGATGGTTGTGTTCAGACGTGGCTCCTCAACTCTCTTGATGGCGAACCTTATTGTATGTCCATGTATCACGAGACAGCCAAGACGAAGTGGGATGAGCTACATTCCCTTTACTCCGGCAAGGACAGTCTCCAACACCTGTACGACATCATCAACGACCTTCAATCCCTTGACTCCGACAGTGCTGCTGACTTAACTTCCTTTGTTGCTCGGTCCAAGCCGTTGGTAGAAGCCTGAATTCAGCATCAGCCCCCAACTACGGATCTCGTTGCCCAACGTGCTCAAAAGGAAGCAGTTGGTATTGCCATGATGATGACTCGTGTTCCGCCTCATCTTCACAGTATTCGGGCTCAGATCCTCTTATCCGCTACTATTCCCTCCTTATTTGATGTGTGCTCCATGCTTTTAAAGGTTTCACCGCCTCCGGATACTATCAACCCTCTTTCCCCGACCCTTCTCTAGCAATCTCCTGCACCATTACTACCTCTCCCTACCCCTACCCGTGGAGGACGTACAGACTCCCGGGGGAGGGGTTGTGGTGGCCGACCCCGGCCTAAGTGTTCCTTCTGTGGTAAGGATGACCACCTTGATCCAACCTGCTATCGTAAACATGGTCTTTCTCCTCGTCCAACTGCTGTTACTGCTACCCACAACCCTTCTGCCACTTGTGCTGATCTTGATGAAGTCCGCCTCCATCTCCAACAACTTCAAGGGTTGCTCCACAACTCTCCTGCCTCTGTTGCCTCCGTCTTTCATGAAGGTATCGCTTGTCTATCCACTAGTCCGCGTTGGATAGTAGATTCAGGGTCTACTCACCATATCACCTCCCTGAAGCCACCTCGATACTTGGATTTTCCGCATCCAAAGTTTATCAATGTAGTCAATGGAAACACCGCTCCTATCTCCGGCTCTGCCGATATTCCCCTTAATCCCTCTATTTATCTTCGCTCGGCTCTCCATGTACCGAGCTCTCCCTTTAATTTACTTTTTGTTAGTCGTCTCACTGCTAATTTGGATTGCTCTATCACCTTCACCTCTTCTTCTTTTCTGATGCAGGATCGCATGACGCAGAGTATCGTTGGTAAAGGACGACTGTAAAACGGGCTCTACCTTCTTGATGCTTCTCCTACCATTCTCTCCTTCGTCTCCTATGTTGACTGGCATCGACGTCTTGGGCACGCTCCTCTTCCAGTTCTCCAGAAGGCTCTTCCTGATGTTCCGCTTTCGGCTTTTACATGCGATTCTTGTATTTTGGGGAAACAACATCGTTCCTTTTTTCCTCCTCATTGTACCCGGAGCTCTGCTCCTTTATGTTAGTTCATTTTGATGTTTGGGGACCGTATAAAATAGCATGTGTCTGGTTATCGTTATTTTATCACTTTTATTGATGATTATTCTCGAATGACCTGGTTATACTTATTTCGTGATCGCTCCGAGCTTTCTCGTGTGTTTCGTGCTTGAGACTCGCACACAGTTGCAGATAAATTCAAAACGCTCTGGATGGATAATGCTCGCGAATACACTAGTCATGAGTTCGATAATCTCTGCTCTAAATTTGAGATTATTAATCAAACTTCGTGTGCTTATACTCCGCAACAAAACAGTGTGGCTGGGCGCAAAAATAGACATCTCGTCGATGTTGCTCGCTGCCTCATGATTCAAATGCATGTTCCCGAAGCGTATTGGCATTTTTAGGTTTCAATGACTTGCTATCTCATTAATCGTCTCCCCTCCGTCTCAATAACGCCACTCCATTTAGTCTTCTCTTTTCTTCCACCCCACCATTTCCTCGCACCCCTCGCATATTTTGTTGTACTTGCTATGTTCATCATCTTGGTCCCTCCACGGACAAGCTCAATTTTCGAGCAGCCAAACATATGTTTGTTGGTTATTCCTGTCTCAAAAAGGGTATGTTTATTACTCTCCCACTACCCGTAAGGTAACTGTTTTGACAGATGTTACCTTTCTGGAAGATCAACCGTTTTTCTCCATTTCATCACCACCTCTTCCACCGCCATCATTACCACGGCCTGTCTTCCTAGTTACATCCCCTCCACCACCACCACTTCCCACCAACGCTCCCGTTATCCACAAACCTCCTCATCTTTGTGTCTACACTCGTCGACCTTCTCGTTCTGCCGCCCCACTACAGTCAGCTTCAACCTCTGTCACTCTGTGACCTGATGATCCAACCCCTGCCTCCACAACCCATCTCATGACGAATTACGTATCCTTACAACGCCTGTCCCCGATGCTTCAGAACTTTCCACTACATTATCCTCTATTTCTGCACCTAACTCTGTGCAGGAGGCTCTCCAACATCCGGGCTAACGGGAAGTCATGGACGAAGAAATGACAGCCCTCTAGGCTAATCACACGTGGGATCTGGTCTCTCTTCCTCCAGGACAGACTCCTGTTGGCTGTAAATGAGTCTTTGTCATCAAGCATTCTCCTGATGGGACAATTGACTGTCATAATGCCCACCGCTAGCGTGTTTACTCAACAGCAGGGCCTCGATTATGAGGAAACGTTCTCTCCCATGGCCAAGATCAATACGGTTCATGTCCTCTCTGTGGCTGTGCATCGCCAGTGGCCCTTATATCAACTGGATATCAAAAATGCTTTTTTAAATGGCGATTTTCAAGAGGCTGTCTACATGCAACAACCTCCCGGGTTTGATATTACGGTGGAGTCCCGAGTTTGTCACCTCAAGAAGTCAATTTATGGTCTCAAACAATCTCCTCGGGCATGATTCGATAAGTTCAGTAGGGCTGTTCAGGAAGTTGACTTTACTTGGAGTTCGACATATTTTTCTCCATTCACTCGACATAAGACAACAAGAACGGTTCTCCTTCTTGTATATGTTGATGACATCTTAATCACAAGAGATGATACGAAGGAAATACAAGCGGTCAAACAACACCTTAGTTCTGTGTTTTAAACAAAAGATATGGGAAACCTTCGATACTTCCTTGGCATTGAGATCACAATACGTCCTGATATCCTTGTCCTATCCCAACCGAAGTACTGTCTTGACCTTCTTCAGGATGCTGGCTACTCTGTATGCAAGCCGATTAATACTTCTAGTCTCCTATGGATGTCAATCACAAGCTTTGCGCACATGCCTTTGACGAAGATTTTCTCCTTCCAAATCTAGAATACTATCCAAGTCTGGTTGGAAAACTGATTTATCTAACAGTCACAAGACCAGACACATCTTTTGTTGTTGGGGTTGTCAGCCGGTTTATGCATTCTCCTTGGATGTCTCATCTACAAGCTGTCGAATGAATTCTGAGATACCTAAAAATAGCCCCTGGTCAAGGGATGGTATACAAAACTTCTTCCTCTTCTAATCCTACAATAGTTGCATATTCAGATGCTGATTATGTTAGTTCCCTGGATGATCAGCGCTCCACCAGCGGATTCTGTACATATTTTGGAGGTCATCTTGTTACCCGGCGCAGTAAGAAACAGTCTGCGGTTGCTCGATCTTCGGCTGATGCTGAGTATCGTTCAATGACATTTGTTGTATCTGAGCTCACATGGCTTGAGGGTCTTCTACGAGATATGAGAGAAACTTTTCTCACCAGCTATCTTACTCTGTGATAGTCAAGCTGCTATACACAGCTAAGAATCCCGTCTTTCATGAAAGGACGAAACACATTGAATTTGACTGACACTTCATTCAGGAAAAGGTTCAAATGAAGAAGCTGGAGTTGAAACATGTTTCAGCTACTGATCAAGTTGCTGATATTTTCACTAAGGCACTACCGAGTACTCTATTTTATCAGTTCTTGTTCAACCTGGGTGCCTACGAGTTGTACGCTCCAGCTTGCGGGGGATTGTTAGAAAAAGATAATGTAAAGACCCATTTAATGGCCCTTTATATGCTTTATTCCTCTTTATGTAATAGTCCCACATCTTGAAAAAGGGACTCCTCTCTCTTTTCTCTCCCTATATATATGTATTCATACTTGTAATTATGTATCGAAGAAGTATATACAAGGTTTCAGCATTCTTCTACAAATACAAATATATACATTAAGTATACTAGTTCTAAAAGTAAAAATTAAAAGAATAAGTAGACAAACATTGCGTTGTGTATCCCAATAATAAATTGGAAGAGTTCAAAATGTATTTAATGTCATATAATAATTTTATTTAGATGACACTAAGTTTTATAACAAAAAAATTTATAAGTTAAATATCATTGATTGATAATAAGTCTTCTTTTACTTAATAAAATTATATTAAAAGCATAAAAACCATCAACTAATAATGTGTAGAATATTTTACTATTTTGTATCATATAAACTAATAATGTGTAGAATATTTTACTATTTTATTTAATATAAACTAAAAAATGTATAGTGAAATGATTAGACAAACTTGATTGTAATAATAACATCTACAAAGGAGAGAAATAATAAGCTTAATTGATTTAAGCATTATATAATGCACTACATCGAGGTAATTTAAACATGTTTATTGCTAGCATAACCTAAAATAAAATAGCGGACAATATTTTCAACAATAGTGTCAGCGGATATGTCTAGAAAAATCGGATATGTCGGGAAAAATCAGATATGTTGGCTTATATTTCACAAAACGATTTAAACTATTTTTTTGAAAAAAAATCATTTTGCCCTCAAAACCTACTCGTCGGCCGATATGTCGGGCATGTCGGAGGACATTTTAAACATTGGATATAATGTCCAATATTTCGTGCCTTTCTTTCAACACTTTTATGTACATAAATTATCAGCATAATTTACCCTACATATGAACTTAAATTTATTGAGTTGTACAACGTGGATACTGCTGAATGGGTTTTATCTCTTCCATGATGGGATAATTCATTCAGTAGTACAATGAAAATGAATGGGTTTTATCTCTTCCACAATGGGATACTAATTTTGGCATCTCTCTCTCAAGCACTCCCTGCTGATGCGGAGCAGAGACGAGAATTTGCAGTAGAGGACGAGTTTTGTGCCCGTTCGGGGCTGATTTGGCGACTTTCCATATATGGCGTGCCCTGATTGACGATCGGACTCCGCAGTTGTGTTTGGATTCGCGTTGCGAATCGACTTAATATATTATTTCACTATTTTGCATTTTATTTTGATGTATTTTTATGGCTCCACCTTCGGCCAATCATAGTCATCGATGGTGAGATGCCCTAATCCTCATTTTATTATAAATAGATGGTTTGTGGGCTGGTTTAAGTGATTGCAGAATTTAGAGAACATTCCCGGATTCCCGCGATCCCGCCACGGTGTCGACTCCGTGGAACCCTAGGTGACGACTCCTAGGTGGTTATCTCGATCCCCAAGGTATTTCCTAACCCTAACCTCCATTTTCCACCTCCTAACCCCTCCACCGCCACCCCCATAGCCTCCCAAAACAGCCGCCTCACTTTTTTCCTGCAGCCGCCTCACTGTTTTCCTCACTGTTTTCTCATTATCTAGTTACTGTTTATTAATGAAATATACTATTCATAACCTATAGTTTTACCCCCTCCAACAAAACCATCGCAGCCTTCCTATTCCCCATCCACCAGGCCGTCAAACCCCCCCAGCCCCCTCCCTGTCTCCGTATAGCTACCCCGTCCCTATCTCCGGCATCCATCCCGTCCCTTCTCCATAGCCGGTTTGCCTGGATCTGGATTTCCAGTCCAAGTCCAGGTCGGTTGCTTATTTTCTTGCATTTCTAGATCCCCTCTTTCCGTGGATCCATTTCCCAAAGCCCCTAAAATTCTAGATCAGTCCAGATCTAGAGTTTTAGCGCCCGATCCGTTATTTCCACCACTCGTTCATCACCCCCTCACCCGAATCCGATCCCAAAATATCGGATCCATCCTACCCCGCCCGGATCTCCCTCCTAGTGGCCGGATCTATCTATTTGTGGCCCAATCTCCCCACTTTCCGTCGAGAACAGCTACCGCCATCATCGTCGCACCTCCAATTCCACGTTTGATCGCTGATCTATTCATCCGGATCCAGAATCTTCAGTGACTCGGTCAGCCCACTACTTTGTGAGTACTTGTTGTATCAGATAATTATTTTCAGCATATCTATATTGGATTGGATCTTGTACTGGTTTTGGATCTCTTGTTTGGTAGTTGCTTGTTAGATTATTATTGTGATTTGCAGGATTTATTCGCCGTACACTCGTGCTTTGGCCCTCCACGCGGAGGAAAGCCTAAGCTTGTTTTCCCAAATAAATTATTTTGCCTTGTCGTGAATTTATTTTGCGTGAGATGTTGAGCTTTATTATCTAATATGTGATTTAACCGTCGAGTTTGCATAGCATGTAGGGTTAGGTCACTGAGTTTCCCGCCGCCTATAGTTTCGCCCTGCGTCACCTGCCTAGGCAGCCGTAGTTCCGGCTCCACAAATCCTCCACTATCATTCATCCTTGCCTCCGACCATCCTCCGGCAAGTATTTCGACGTTCTACCGCGAGCCCGTTACCATATGCTTGCTAACATATGATACAATACAAACCATATTTTTTTCCATATATCAATTACATTTATTATTAGTCTAAAGGCTTGCATATTTCAATGTGATATCATCTTGAAGCCTTTTCCTGGTTCTTTGTTTTTTTTTTCTCTGGTTGCAGATAAGTACTTAACAACTCTATCTGCTGATGCCACTCATACTAAAGAAATTGGTTTTTCAAGTGATTTAAACTCTTCAGGCTATCTAGATTCTACTAGGAATGAGTTCTTACCTGGTCGAAAAACTGCACTTTCCCACCTTCAGAGTCATGAGGTATTGAAAAGAACAGCAGCTTCTGTTGTTGCTCTTAAAGAACTTGTAAGATACTTTAACTTATAGTAGTTTTATTTGAAAATTATATATTTAAATGCTTGAGAAAATTTTAGTTTAAATTTCCAAAATAAGTGGCTTCTCTTTTCAGTGTATGATGGAGGGTTACAATCTGGTTTTCCAAGCCCCAACTTTGCCTGCAGGCCTCTCAATTAGCAAAGGCAAAGTTTATGCACAGGTAATATTATTTCTTGTGTTAATCACATATATTGTTTGGTTGTAGTGCTTGCTTTGTTTTTTTGGGTTTATGATGTACTGTTTATGTTCAGAAAAATGAGGATTCCTATTTTTTGGGATTACAAATAGCTGGTTATTTGTGCTGAGATGGCGAAGGAAATGTAGGAACCCTGTTTTTCCTATTATTTTATGAATTATGGTGATTTGTTTCACTTTATACTAGTTTTATATGCTGGCTTCCAGCATATGTAGATGACGGTGGAATCCTTGAGTTCAATTCTTTTTGTTCCATTTTACCTTGGCTTCTTTATGAGGATATTCTTGGGTCTAGATATTCTATGCATATGTAGTCTACATATATGTAGCATACAATGTAGATTTAGATGTGATCATCCTATGCAAATGCAACCAACATTCATGTTTTGTAGGAAATCAAAATATTTATCTTAAATAATTATTTTCTTACTAATGGAATTTGAAAACATTCAAAGTTGAATTAGGGGAAAAGGTTTTGGCCTTCTAATAAAAAATAGAATCCAAGAAAGTTATAGACTGCAAAAGCCTTATAAATAATTGACATTATGTGCATAGAAAATCTTGCTGTTTCCGTTTCGGGTAAAATCTATCACAATTTCAACCAATAATGATTAAAGAAGTGAAGGGGAAAGAGAAAGGGGGAAGAGAGAATAGAAAGAACCTGAAAAGCACTTATGATTGAACTCACACTTGAATTAACACTTGCTCAAGGATAAAGCCTTGGAAGAATAAAAATGGGATTCCGCCATGATCAATTTTATTTAAGGCAAATAATTTTTATTTTCATGTCTCAAAGATATATTTATATCTTCGCTAGCAGATATGCATGGGGCACCCTCTTGCTTGTAATGCTTCTGTGCTATTTTTACCGGACTACGTAAAAAATTCAACGATCGTACGATTGCTCATTTGCACCAAGACAATAAAATTACTGTCACTGAGCTAGGATGCATGATCTTAGCATAACTGAGTTGGTAGTATACCAATTGGATGAGGGTTATTGTGTACCAAATGATTTGGCACAAAAAAGTACTGAGAAGTAACCCCTGGAGCTGTAACAAAAAACCATTACCCAAATATTACCCCCTAGACTCAACCTAAAATTTTGGGGTTGACATAAATTTTAGATTAATAGATTTGTAACATCCCCAAAATTTTTAGGGTCCCTAGGATTTTGATGCCTTAGCTAGGCGAGCTAGTGATCCTTGGTGGGGCCATGTGACCCCTTAAATGTGTGTGGAGTATTTGTGTGCCAATATCACTGATGTGACACTGATTTTATCATAAAAGGGGCCACCACTTCATGTTGACCACCTTGGTCAATTCTAGGGATGACTTGGTCAGCCTTAGCTCAAATTGAGCCTCTGATGTTCATGCCTGCACCAGCTTCGCTCTCTGTTGGTTTGGCCCCAAGGTTGCAGATGTCGGATGTCGGGGACACATCAGTTTGAGTTTTCATGTCGGTTTTTTATGTATCGGGGGATATATCAAAGATATTTCATATATCAGGTTTTTATATTTAATTAATTATATATATTATTATATGTTTTTTAAAATTTTATATTGTCACAATATTAACTATTTTACAACCTATTGAACTTCTAAATTAAAAGTTATATGAACATTTAACATATAATACATTAATGATATTTTTCTCATTCCCTTTTGTTGATAACTACTTTTCTATTTTAGGAGGTCTCAAATTGGGGGTATTTTAAGCAATAATTGAGGTATTTTAAATCATATGTTGTCCAACAAAACAAATAAAACAATTTAATGCTAAATCAGGAGTCAAAAACTGACCGATATGTCACAACACCAAGGTACAAAGTCACCACAACGACAACACTCATGCCTTTATCCCACTAAAGTGGGGTCGGCTATATGGATCCTTTGTCGCCATTGTGCCCTTTCTTTAGGCATAATCTCACTAATGCCTATGTACGTCATGTCACTCCTTATAGTTTCATTCCAAATCTTTATTGGTGTACCCCTCCGCCATTTAACATGCCTAGTTACTAAACTCTCACAACGCCTAATAGAGTCCTCTAGTGGTCTTCTTTGTATGTGTCCAGACCATATTAATCGAGCTTCTCGCATCTTGTTGGGAAAAATCCTATGATTTAACTTAACAAATTATGTACAAGTGATTTTGCATTCTTGGATAATTGACATGTTGTATAGAGAAGGTAATCTGTTCATAGATCTCTTAGGAAGTCAGTCAAGTTTACGGCATAAGAAAGACATTCTGAAAACAAGAAGAAAATCAGCCAATGCATAATCGCGTCGAGTATACATCGACGCAATGTCGACTAGGAGTCGATGTATCTTCGACTGGCTGTCGACGCATCTTCTGAAATAATGTCGACGTCTTTCTAGAGCAGAAGTCGACGCATACTTCGATAAGTTATTGACGTAACGTCGAGTATTCAGTCAAGTCGACAGAGCCTTATTTTGAAGTAGATTTTGATATACCTTATACTAGAACTTGAAGTACCATCGATATACATCCAGAATGAAAATTTCAGAGGCTTTCATTCAGAATTATTTGAATACTATGGAAGTTATTTGAATCTTAGAGAGTTGATTCAAGGAAAGCCATTTTTATTAGAATTTCAAAAAAATATATTGAAGAAATTTGATGAGATTTTTGAAGACAAGTATACAAATATATTATCTCATTTCTTCTGCAGACAATCTCCAAGAGGAAGGGATTTGAAATTGTTCAGAGAATGATATACTCATAATTCAAAAAGACGAAAGCAGCCAAAAGAGAATACAAAATACACAATTGAGAGAGACGACTTCTCTTCTTCTTTCTCATTTATCTCTTCTCTCTTCTCTGCTGCAACAAAAAATCTGAGAACAATTTGAGGGAACTAGATCAAACAGCAAAACAATCCTTTCTTCTTCTCACAAAGGCTTAATCTCATACAACGATCCAGTCCACTAAAGTGTCAAGAATTCTCAAAAAAATTGCTGAAAGAAGATTCAAATAAGAAGACTATTCTCACCTCTTCTCTTCTCTTCTCTTACTTCTTTCTCTTTCACTTCCTGTTACTGTGTAAAGAATTTTTAAAATCTCCCTTCAAAGGATTTAGTCCGGTTCATGATCTCCTTATCAACAGATCTAGTTGTCTAGTTCAAGATTCCCTTATCAAAAGATCTAGTGTATTGGTTCTAAGAGTCTCCTTAGCAAAAAACTCGGTCATTGGTTCTAAGTGTCTCTTTATTAAAAACTCAGTCACTGGTTCTGAAAGTCTCTTTATCAAAAGACTCAGACATTGTGATAGTGGATTCCTATCAAAGTTGTAGAAGAGTGAATGCACCCAAATTTTGGGGAACAACTATATTTCTTGTGTTTTCTGTATTGCTTTTATTTCTGTACTGCTTACTATTTTATATCCTGCTTTTAATTTCTCCTGTGATTACTTAGTTGAGGCTGTGTGAGTTTAGATGTTAATTTGAGAAATATCTGAATCTAGTTTATATTTTGGAGTAAAATTTTAAATCTCAATCCCTCTAGAGAATTCTCCGAGGTATAATTGTTCCCCCTTTCACATCTTCTCAACAATTGGCGTCACTCGTGTCTTATCCATGATCCATGATACTTTCATTCTTAATTTTATACAGTCTCGTGTGTCCACATATCCACGCAAGCATTTTCATCTCCACAACTCCCATTTTTTGTTTATGTACACAATTCTTGATCCAACACTCAGAACCATAGTTTTCTTTCCTATGACCAATTTAAGAGCTAAGATTCTATCACATTTTATACTTACTCTAACAACTTCATCCTTTCAAGTAGTATCCACAATAATACCCACTTCACTGCTTGTTTATTTTTTTCTGTGTACCATAATTTAAAACCTGAATTATCTAAAATTTTAGTTTTCTCACTCACCCATCTAGTTTCTTGCAAGCATAAAATATTTATCCTTCTCCTAAACATCGTATCCACTACTTCCATTGCTTTCCCGTTAGCGTACCTATATTCCAACTTCCAAACCCAAGTCGATCACAATTCCTACGACATACTTCCCTAGGGCGTCTATGTGAGGTCTTTTGCCAATTTAACACTACACCCAAGTCCTTTTGGAGCTGTAGTGGTCCTTGCCAAGATGCCACATTCTGATCACGCGACAAGGATTCTTGCATATTTAACACTACACCCATGTCTTGGAGATGCAGCGGTCCTTCCCAAGACGCCGCATTCGGATCATACGACGCATTTCCTAAGGGGAACAACCTAGCTTTTGCACAATTTCTCAAATGATCCATATTCATAAGGGTGACTAAATTTTACGCTAGCCGTCTACTTTACGATCATATAAGCCAGAAAAATAGCAGTCAGAAAAATAGGAACCAGACACAGCCACGAAGCAACCATACATAGCCACCAAGCAACCAGACACCCACCAACAGAAAGCCACCAAGTGACCAAGGAAATAGCAATCCACGACCACCAAGCAACCATGCATAATCGCCAGTAAGGCATTAATCCATGGAGAAGAATGCACTAAGTTGAAGATTGCAGAGCGAGAGATTGAGAGGGAGAGGCAGTAAATAGAAGAATCAACAAGAGATTGAGAGGGAGAGATATGGAGAAGAACCAGCGTGAGAGGGAGAGGTAGGGAGAAGAATGCAGCTACAATGCTTTTGCAGAGAGGGAGAGACAGGGAGAAGAACCAGCAAGAGAGTTGAGGTAGAGCACCAACGAGAGGGTCGTAAACACCATAGAGAAAAACCAGCGAGGTCGCGACAACCAGAGAGGTCGCAACAATCAGAGAGAAGAACTAGCGAGAGAGTCCAGGGAGAGCACCATCGAGAGAGTCGTAAACCACAAAGAGAAGAACCGGCGAGGACACAACAACCAGAGAGAAGAACCAGCCGAGAGCGTGAGAGAGTCGAGGGAGAGCACCTACGAGAGATTCGTAAATGCCAGAGAGAAGAACCGGCGAGGTTACAACAATTAGAGAGAACTAGCTAAGTGCGCGAAAGAGTCGAGGGAGAGCTAGGGCAGGAGGATGAGAATGAAGTGGGAGCTCAGTTTATTAAACAACGACGATTATAAACCTAAATCTAAATGGGGGGAGCTAGACAAAATTACATGATCTCAAAACGCTTGATTAAAATCTAAACCAATTAATTAAAACGGGTTGTTATATCGCCCGTTTTTTGGGCTTTATAACTGTAACAGGCGATATATTGGCCCGTTTTTTTTTCAAAATACTAGACCAAGTTTAAAATGAAAACGTGGCGTTTTGGGTCCAAAACCTTTTATGTCGGACATGTCAGCCGCCGTCTACAACTATGACTTGGCCCCCACAACATACCGTCTCCATATGTTTCTCTTTGGCTTTCATGCCACCCAGTCCTCAGGCCTGTCTGTTGCCGCAGTTTCTATCAGTTTTATTTATTTGTTTTGGTAAGTGCTATTGAAAATATAAATTTGAGAGGAAAAATTGTAATTTGATGTATATTGGGTGACATTAATGCTCTCCTGTATAATAATATAAGATAAAGAACCAAATAGGTTAAATAAAAAGTAAGAGTAATCCACTGGAAATGCTGCTGAAGGAACTGAGGAGCATCAAAATCATAGTATAAGAACGTGATGCTAGGAGTGGTCTCATGCATGAGTAATGCAACTGGCTATACAAACGAGCTGGTCTGAGTTATCGCTTTTGTAAACATCCAACACACCCTAGTCACTTGCCACACTGTATATAAGATATTTGCTATATGTTCTTAAGGTATTATATATCTGTGTTTAATGTGCATGTCTTTAATTAAATAGGTGTATCTAATACATGTTCATTAGGGCTTTGTTTTATGCAAGACTTTCAATTTTGTGTTCACATTATATTTGATTGTGTGGACTTGAGTACAAATTTGTTGTATCCATACATCCTTAGGGCTATGATAATGGTAAGCAATATATGTTCTTGAAGCTCTCTCTTAAGCTCCCTTCTTGGATGTTGTGGTAAAGCTCCAATTCCCCCCCCCTCCAACATATTATGAATGAATTGGTACAATAGCGACTTGATCCGTCTCCATGCTCCCAACTGTCTTCCGAAACTTCCTTCCATTGACCATTGGTCTAGCCCTCATGATGTAGGGTAAGGGTGTGTCGTGGACTCTTAGAATGCATACTAGTGGTGAGTGAGGGTTGACTCCCGACTTCCCAATGACTCGATGCTTGCAATACTTTAAGCGCATAACTAACATAACATCAATTCATAAACGAGAGAAATATTTTCTTTTAAGCTTAAGGAGGCGGCTTTTCTCCGCACGAAGGGCCAAAAACAAGCGCGTGGCGGCTCAATCCTTCCTGCTGTTATAGATTTTTCAAGGAGTAAATATCATAATAAACTATAATCTTAAGTATGCATATAATAACCAAACCTCAATAATGTTTTACATCCAATAGCCAATACAAAAACACCACAAATATTAAGGATGTTGTAAATAAGGTAGATCTGATTGTTGGAGGGCTAAAAGAGGGGTTTCAGTGGTGGGTGGACTAGATCAGGTAAGGGGAGGGTCGGTTTGGGAGTGGGAGTACCGGATCGAGGATGGGGTGGATAGAACTGGGCTGGAATGCTCAGATCCGGTCATATCTGATGGTGGCTGGTGGCTTGGAGGTGGAACCACGGAATAAAGGTGGCAGTAGCAGCGTGGGGAAGGAGTGGGGAGGTTGGATCTGGATGGAATGTCCAGATCTGGGCTGGTTCAAGGTGAGAACAGCAAAGCGGGATTTTTGGGGGGTGCTGGAGGGTGGCCTAAGAAGAGGGATTAGGTCCTACGGCCTTGAAGAGGGGCTGGAAGGGGGGAGTTTGAGGGGCGGTCGGCTGGACCTGGGTGTCTTAGGGGTGGCGGCCTGTAGGAGATAGGGTGGGCTGAGGGATAGGGGCGGCGGCTTGAGGAGAGGCTGTCGGGGGAAGGTCTAGGGGTGGGCTGTGGCTTGAGGGGGGGGGGGGGTTGAGGGTGGACAGCGGATGGACTGCAAGAGGGAAATGTGGAGGTGAAGGGGAAATACAAAAAAATACCAAGCTTACCCGAGGAGTTGTTACTAAGGGGGTTCCACGGAGTTAGCACTGCGGAGGGGATCTCCGGAAATGAGGAGACTCCCCAAATTTAAGCAATGAGAAAATGAGCAGCTCTAACATCTTATTTATAAGAAACTGAAATTAGGGCACCCAAAATCAATGACTATGATTGGTCGATGGTTTCGGGGCACTAAATACATGAAATAATGTATGAAAAATTTATTGTTATATATGAAAAAATATCGGATTAACAAGCCGAACGCATCTGCGGTGGAGGATCGCCGATTCGATCAAGTCCGCCTGTGTGAATAAACAAAGGTGGTGTCCGCCTTGTGCCGAGTCACGCCAGATGGTCCCCTATCAACTCCCCTACTGAAAAGCCTTCATCTCCGTTGAATGGTGGCGATCGTATGGTGGTTAAAGTCCAGGGGTCAGTCAATCAAGCTCTGCAGCAGCAATCCAGGTGTCGTCGGTGAAAGGTCGTTCGCGCCAGCGATCCAAGTAGAGGCACATAAGACCGTCTGTGGAGGGGACGTACTCATGCGTAATGATCTCCGTGATATGCTCGTCGGGATCTGTGGTGCCAATGGTGAAACCGGTGGAGACGGATTCCCGTGTAGGAGGGGATCAGATGTGGGCTGAGCAAGGGGCAGTGAATGCGATGGCAAAGGCTCGGGCGTGGGCTGAGTGGTGGGGGGTGAAAGCAATGATAATGGCTCGGGAGGGCCGCCAAGATATGGGCTCGAATACTCGTGAGGTGCAATGTAAGGTATTATGTCTTTGACTTTAAACACGTGATGGATACCCATGTTCGCAGGGATGTCCAACTCATAAGCATTTGTCCTGATGCATCTCAGGAATGTGTAGGGACCGATTCGCCTAACATTTAGTTTCTTAATAGGTCTTTGAGGGAGCCTCTCAGTGCGGACTCGTACTATCATCCGTTCACCAACTAAAAAGGTCCTTTCCCACCTATGTTTATATGTATTTTCCTTATAGTATTCATTGCTTGTATTAATTTTGCGCCTGACTGACTCATGCAACTAATGCAAATGACATGCAAATGGACTCTGGCTGACTCGCTAGGGTGTGACTTAGTCGGAATGTGAGTAAGATCAATAGGCTTCGTAGGGTCATAACCTGACACTATTTGAAATGGACTCAACCTTGTAGACCTATTGATGGAACTGTTATATGCAAATTCCGTGACAGGGAGTACCAAGTCCCAACTAGATGCATGTTCTCCTACCAGACACCTAAGTAGATTGCCTAGACTCCTATTCACTACCTCAGTTTGTCCGTCTGAGGGTGGTAAACAACAACACTCAAGCCTTTATCCCACTATAGTGAGGTCCGTTATATGGATCCTTTGTCTCCATTGTGCCCTATCTTTTGTCATAAGCTCACTAACGCCTAAGTACATCATGTCTTTCCTTATAGTTTCATTCCAAGTCTTTATTCGTCTGAGGGTGGTAAGTGGATGAAAATTTATGGTAGTTCCAGTCTTTCGCCACATGATCTTCCAGAAATAACTAACGAACCTCACGTCCCAATCAGACACAATAGATTTTAGTAGACCGTATAATCTAAAGACGCTACTAACAAAAAGGCCGCGACGTGGGGGGCATCGACGGTCTTGTTACACGCAATAAAGTGAGCTATCTTAGAAAACCAGTCAACCACGAGAATCGAATCATGCTTCCTCAGGGTGTGAGGAAACCCAAGTATAAAATTCATACTAATGTCCTCCCAAGGACGGTGGGGAACAAGTAGAGGGGTGTACAAACCAGTATTTTGTTTCACACCCTTAGTCGTTTGACAGATACAGCAGTGTCGCACTATGCGGGCTACATCCTTCTTCAGGCTCGGCTAATAAAAACGGTCCTCTACAATAGCTATCGACCTGTCTCTCCCAAAATGGCCGGCGACACTGCCTACTTGTAACTCCCATACTAAGTAATCTCGATAGGTCCTAGGTACGCATAGGAGGGAGCCCCAAAATAGGTATCCGTCGATAATCTGAAACCCCTCGATTGGATCTAAAGGGTCCCTCAATAACGTGGCATGTACCTCCCAAAATCCAGACAAGTAGGGTAGTCCGTGATCAATTTCCCGAATCCTTCCACTTAAGCTTTCATCGTTTGCAAGAGCGTAACTTGGCGCTTAGTTCATCCACGAGCTTGTTTTCAACACCAGCATGGTGTTTGAGAACATAGTGAAATTTTTCATTTTCAAACTCCTCCATGATGGTACCCACTATGAAAATCAATCTTGGAGAAGATCTGGGCACCAGACATAGTATCCAGTAGGTCATCGAGTCGTGGAATGGGGAAACGATAATGATGTTTGAGAACATAGTGAAATTTTTTATTTTCAAATTCTCCTCCATGATGGTGCCCACTACGGAGATCGATCTTGGAGAAGGTCTGAGCACCAAAGATAGTATCCAGTAGTTCATCGAGTCGTGGAATGGGGAAACGATACTTGATCGTAATCTTATTGATTGTCGTACTATCAATACACATACACCAACTTCCGTCCTTTTTAGGGGTAAGAAGGGTGGGGACCGCACACAGACTCAAACTCTCTCGAATGATTTGCTTCCGAAGAAGCTCATCAACATGCCTCTTGAGTTCAGCGTGCTCATCAGGGTGCATGCTATAGTGGGGAAGGTTCGGGAGAGAAGCCCCCGAGATCAGGTCAATGGCGTGCTGAATATCACGTGGGGGTGGCAACTCGTCAGGCATGATGCCTGCAAATTCATCTAAAAGGGAACGCATCGCAGGGTGGTGGTTGTCGTCAGGAGGGCACTCAGAGGCCATGGTGGCAACTACCACATAAATAATGTTGGCTTCAATGCTGTCTCGTAGACACTCGCTTCGCCTCAAGATTTGTAGGGATCTCAAAGGACTCTTGTTCACAGAAGGATCAATCTGACCCTTGGATTTTTTCTTGGGTTAGGTAGGAGATAGCGCGATCTACCGTCCCTTGTCATAAAAGACACACATGTTTTTGCGGCCGAAACATGTGACATCACGATCAAATAGCCAAGGGAGACCTAGCAGAACATGGGCAACGTCCATGAGAATAACATCACACCAGATCCGATCCTCGAATGAAACATTGCTGATCGGTACGAGACACCGCTGGGCAACCTGAATCGTTATCTTATCTACCTAGATGTGATAGGGGTGTGGGTGAGGCTCAGCCTTCACCTGCATACGATCAAGACCCTTCAAGACCACAATATTCACACAACTCTCACTGTCGATGACTAGCTTGCAGGGATCGCCTGCACCAGGAAAGTACATGTAGAATATGGTAGTGCGACGCCAATCCTTATCTACACATGGGGTGTGTAGGACACGCATAATTACTCCCATCTCTAAGGACCGCTCAACGTCACTCTCCCATCCGTCATCAACAGTGGTTGTTATCTCCTCAGTAACCTCCTCTTCTCCTTCTAAATCGGGCTACTCATCCTCAATTAGCAAGTTTCGCGTGGGGCGTTGCGCCACCACTTGTCCTCTGCCGAAACATCTAAAACACTGAATACCCCCAGATCGCTGGCCATCAGTGGCGACGATCTTTCCCTTCGTGTCAGCTGAGGCATGTGGGGGCGCAGCCGCGGTAGTTTGGGGCGGAGCCGCGGTTTTTTGGGGCGGAGCAGGTTTTCTATAAGTCGAGGTATCAGTCCGAGAGGGGAACTGCCTCGTGCTAAACGAGCGAAGATACTGCTTGTACTCTAGGGAGAGCAGACATATTTGCTCGATGGTCTCGAGACGATGGGGAATCAACCCTCTTTGAATCTCAGATCGTAGGCCATCCTTAAAACATGAGGCGGTGGAAATGGACTCCTCTGATATGTCACTCCTAATGACAAGTCGTCGAAGCGAGCCATATACTAAGTGACAGTATGTGTCCCCTGTCATAAGTTCTGCAACTGATCATGCAACTGGTCTCGGTAGGATGCAGGGAGATACCTATCTTTCAGTCTCTGCTTCATATCATCCCATCAAGTAATAGGATAATAGTCATCCCTCTCAAGAGCTCTCTCTATGCTAATTGGCCTGCCCGACCAGCTTTATGGTGAAGCGAGCACAACGCTTGTCGTTCATGTCATACCACTCAAAATAATGATCCATATCAAGGATCCCATCGCTAAAAGCTTTTGGATCCATGCGGCCATTGAATGAAGGAGCGTCAATGCGAATGCACCTGATGACGTCACCCTCATATTGATAATCGCCTATACACGGCTTCGGAAAATCCTAATAATACTCATCCCGGGAATAATCGCGTCGAGCGGGTGGAGGCCCACGCTCTCTACGGCCAAAGACAAAATAGTCATCGCGACAAAGATCATGACGGTCGTGTTGCAGTGTACGTGATCTAAAATCCTGTGGGACTACTCGAGGTCTGTCGCTCTGAGGTGGGTACCTATCATAATCAGGGCCTTGTCGGCGCTCAGGTGCGGGACTTGGACGGGGGGCATCACGATAGTGTCGCTCAGGAGGTGGTGGTGCACCCCTCTGACGCGGATCCGACCGTGGAGGAATCTCAGGCTCATCCTCACGAGGTTCCCCCCATTGAGATGGCGCGTCACTCTGATTTTCTAGGTGCTCTAACCAGGTATTGATCTCTGTGAGGTCACGACGGAAACCCTGAAACTAGGTACCCAAGTTATCTAAACGGGCAAGGACAAGTCGCTGAAATTTAGCAAAGGTCGCACCCGAGTTCGAATTATTTGCTCGGTCATCGGTGATGTTAGGATTAGACATTGGGGATCTATAAGCCTTACCACTACGAAGCATAGACGTGGCCCAAACCTTGGGCTCTGATACCAACTGATGTAGGGTAGGGTGTGCAGCGGACTCCTAGAATGCACGCTAGTGGTGAGTGAGGGTTGACTCCCGACTTCCCAATGACTCAATGCATGCAATACTTGGACTTAAGTGCTAACAATTAACACAAGCAATTAAATAGCATAACTAACATAGCATCAATTCTTAAACGAGAGACGTATTTTATTTTAAGCTTAAGGCTCGGATTGGTTGGGGAGTGGAAGGACCAGATCGGGGAAGGGGGTGGCTAGAACAAGGCTGAAATTCCTAGATCCAGTCAGATCTGACGGGGGTTGATGGTTTGGAGGTGGAACCACAAGATAGGTGCGGCAGTAACAACGTGGGGAAGGAGGGGGGGTGGTGTATTTGGCTGGAATGTCCAGATCTAGGCTGGTTCAGGGTGAGAACAACCAAGAGGGCTGTTTGGGGGGTGTTGGCGTGTGGCCTGAGAAGAGGGATTGGGGCTGGCGGTCTTGTGGAGGTGCTGGAAGGGTGGAGTTTGAGGGGCGATGGGTTGGACCTAGGTGTTTTAGGCGACGACGGCTTGTAGGAGACAGAGTAGGCTGAGGGATATGGGGCGACGACTTGAGGAGTGCAGTTAGGGGAAGGTCTGGGGGTGGGCGGTGGATGGAGCGTGGGGGCTGTGGGTGGACGGCTGCTGGACAACAAGAGGGAATGGTGGAGGTGGAGGGGAAATACAAAAAAAATACCAAGCTTACCCGAGGAGTCGTCGCCATGGGTCGGCACCGTGGAGAGGATCACCAAAAACGAGAAAGACTCCAAATTTCAGCAATGAGAAGATGAGCAGCCCTAACATATTATTTATAAGAAACTGAAATTAGGGCACCCAAAATCAACGACTATGATTGGACGAGGGTTTCGGGGCCGCAAATACATGAAATAATGTCCGAAAAATACAAAGCTATATATGAAAAAACATCGGGTCGACGAGCCGGACGCATCCACGGTGGTGGATCGCCTTTTCGATCAAGTCCGCCTCCGTGAATAAACAAAGGTGGGGTCCACCTTGCGCCGAGTCACGCCAGATGGTCCCCCGTCACCTCATCTGCATGTTTTTGATACCACACAGACATCAACTTAGACCTCCACGATTGTAGACGCAATCTTTGTTGCATCTAGCGTTGACTGACTCTAGTAACACATCGCTATGAAGAACAATCTGTCTCACACACAACAGTTGTCAATCGCTCCTCACGATTGGCTCCTTGTTATTGCACATACATCTGCCCCGACGTCTTCCACAACTCTTGTCGGTATCTTTTCCACTCGCTCTTCTCAAATACTTGACGCACTCACATGGGATCCTTCATCGTCATTAAGGGTTCAAGATGAGTAGAGTTGGATCAAAAAAATCTCGCCTCCGCGTTAAACTCTCTATTCATCAACTCGCGAGTTGTCCCACAAGCTTTTGCTAAAAAAATTGAAGTTAAATAAATATGTACGATAAGAGCTCGAGCCAAAAATATGGTCTCGTTGAGATAGAGCCTATAAATTTTGTTGAGCTTACCTCGAGCTCTACTCGTTTACACATCCAGTCGTTGTGAGCCTGCGTTGAGCTTTAGCGCTCATACTAGATCCATCCGTGACCTGCAACTACTCGCGATCCATCATCATTTTCCTCTCTTACAATCGGGAAATTATTGGAACCGGAGCCCGTTTCCAAATCTATGTCCGGGTTGCATATTACTTTGCCGCGTAGAGGAAGGAAAGGTGGAGATTAAATCATAAGAAAAGTATTTTTTGATCTCCTATGAGAGATCATATTTGATCTCCTAGGAGATTATATTTGATCTCCTAGGAGATTATTTTTGATCTCTCACATTTGATCTCCTAGGAGATAAGAAAATAAGGTATGTTTGATCTCCTAGGAGATCAATCTCCTAGGAGATCAAATTTGATCTCCTAGGAGATCACCCGGAGTCCGGAACCCGGACAGAATAATCTCCCCTTACAATCAGGGCCACACTTCATCAATTTCTTTGCACCTTCGACGCCGCTGAGGCCCTCTACCGGCGTAGTCGCTCCGCTAATCTTATCCTACCGCTCTGTCTAGCAGCAATTGTTTCTACTCTTCCAAACCCTGCTCAATGACTCGACAATCTCCCTTGATCTATAAAGACATGGCGCCGGACATGTACCGCCCACACTACAACCAAGTGCCTCAATGCCTTCTTTGGCCCACACTACAACCAAGTGCCTCAATGCCTTCTTTGGCCCATCGGCACGTCCTCCAAAACCAAACTGCCGCCACTTCCTTTTGGATCAACCAGAAGTACCACCAAACTTCCTTACTCTGTTAGAGGTTCCAAGCATTTATCACCTCATCGAGCTATTAAACAATATGATAGAAAAACGGGACCAGCTCTAGGAAAAGGTAACAATCACAAAGAACGAGCCTTGAGGCTGCGGTTTAACAACAGGATACCGAAGCGCATGAGCTCACTGCCAACTGCCAGAGCACCCAACTTGCACTTGGGTGTTCCACAATCTTTGCAACAGTTGCCGCGTCTCCATCGATTTTTGTTGTTCCCACCCAATAGGTCACTCTACAACACTTTTTCCGGTCCCTATGCAGCAAGAACTTCCATCGAATACCCCTGGTGTTACAACGTAGTGGGCCCTTTAGGCACCGACCATTGTTCGGATCCAATGACCAACTGGCCTCATTTCATCCACCTCTTCTAGTTCTACGACTTCATTCATCGATCTATAGTCGCCACCAGTTTTCAGTCTCACTCCCCTCTCCGCACAAGCAACAAGTAGCCCACAACTATCGCCTTTTCCACCCCGCCAGTGCAAAGGAATTGTACCGGTTTCGTCATGACATCTCAACATCGTGGTGTCACTACCTGAAGTTCTTATGAAGCAACCAGGTGATCTCATTGCCTGCATTTTCCTTTTGAGCTTCTGGACAAACTCGAATTGAATTGAAATGCTATATCTCCTTAGAATATTGTATCTTTGTTTGATGCACGTCTCTTTAATTATGGTGTCTATAGTGCATGTTAATTAGAATTTTCTGCTTTATATAGTTTCTTTTAGTTCCATGCTTGGGGTAGCTTTGCAATATGTCTGATTGTATGAACTTGAGTGTGATTGCGTGTGAGTTGTATTTCCCTTAGGGATATGACGATGGTAAACAAGAAACTGGTGTTATCTTCCCCATTAGTTTTCTCCTTAGGGTTTGAAGTGCCCTTTGAGCTTCCTCCTTGGATGCTGCACTAAAGCTCTGGTTACCCACTCCACTTACAAGTTTTGAATGAAAGTTCATAACAAATGCATAATAGTCAGTGACTCAAATAACTAATCGCAAATAAAATTTATTCAAAATTTTAAATTCAAAGTTATAATAAAATTGCAAAGCACAAAATATTGTCTTGATGCAAACTATTGCATTTTTGGCGAGCTTTGTATCATTTCGATTGCATTTTTTTTAAACTAGAATTCCTTGCATATAGTTTGGCACATGTTGTGGTAACACGTTAGTTCCTCAGGGGTATTTTAGTAATCTGGAAAATTTATTGTCCAATCTTAGATATATATTCATTCTCATCATTGCTACATGTAAATCGTGACCTAGAGGAATAGTTGTGATGCAGCATAGAGAAAGGAGAGAGAAAGGAAATGCACATTAGTTTTTGACGGTCTTAGTTTTGTATTTAATTTTTGTTATGATGAAACTCTTGATTTTGATACGACTTCTTTTTTCAGGTTGAAATTGCCGGACAGGTCTTAGGAAAAGGAATTGGATTAACTTGGGAGGACGCCAAAATTCAGGTCTCCTGCGATTTTTTTCATTTCCCTACAAAAGCAAAATTGCATGCTCATCATATGAATTTCTGTCTATGATTTAGGACAAATATGACTTCTTGTTTTACTAATTAAATTGAACTACCATCTTATTTTTTCTATTTGTTTTCATGTATTGTTATTACTAAGTTTGGTTACAATATGTGATTTTATGTCAATAAATAGAGGCCCGACGGTCAAGTAGAAGGCATGCTATGATTGCTAAAAAAATTACTTAGCATGCTCTCTTCTTAAATTTTAGTCATGTGCCACATTCTTGACACTTAGCATGCTCTCTTCTTAGATTTTAGTTATGTGCCACATTCTTGACACTTTATCTCTCTCTTCTCTGTCTTTCTCCTTGCTTAATTTTCCAGTGTTTCTGCAAATCTTCCACGACCTCGCTCTGAATTATCTGTTTCTTCTAAAATTTCCAAACATGTAGCTTGCATTTTCTATGTACATGTTCAGTTGCTGCTTATTGAATAGGGAAGTTGGTTTTACAGGCTGCTGAAGAGGCTCTGGTTTCTTTGAAATCCAAGGCTGCTCTAGTTCCTGTATTGGGCTCAGGTTCTTCAAGGTTAGTGTGCATCTATATATTTTTTTTTCAGGTTCATGCAAGGATGGAAGGTTTGACACACTTGAAATGATTACAGATTGCACCCCTCTTATTATTGAAATTACAAAAACCTCTTTTGATAGTTACAAAACATGACATTTACCTTGCCTGAAGTTCACATTTCATAACATCCTTCCACAAAAAATCCCCCTTGAAAATGTACTCCGAGGGGGGTATTTTTGTTCATGGATGTTATGAAATGTGAATTTCACGGGAGGTAAATGTTATGTTTTGTAACATTGAGGAGAGTTTTTTGTAATTTCAATAATAAGAGGGGTGCAATCTGTAATTTTTCAAACTTAGAGGGGAGGAGGTCCCGATATATATATATATATATATATATATATATATAAAGGAGTAATAGATATACCGGGATTTCCTCTGCTAGTTTGCATAATATGTATGTATATATATATATATGTATGTATATATATATATATATATATATATATATATATGTATGTATACATATATATATATATATATATGTATGTATATATATATATATATATATATATATAGGGATTGGATTTTATACACTCAAGCATTTTTTCCCCCAAAAAAGCTTGAGTGTATATTTTATGGGTTTTTTCATTCTAACCAACCTTGTGTAATAATACAATTCATTATATGAAAATTTTGAATTAATAGTTGGAGCTTTTGACCGAATTAGCTAACATCATTGACGGTTTATATACATCAACACATACACATAAAATGAATACCTTTATTAGACAGTAGAATTGCTAATGTGATATGCTATTTATCTTCTAAAACTGGTGAAAGAACCTTTTATAAACTGAGTTTATATCTCAGGCAACAAAAAATAATGATCAATGAGGATTCATAGACCACCTCAAAAAATTGGGAAAAGCCATTAGCCATTATTGTCCTTTGTACACATGCATTTGCAGGCTTTCATCTTTTAATTCTGTAAAAAATATGAACCACTATTTACTTGCACATTTGTTGACTTTTTATTAGGGTCTACAAAGAAAAAGAAGAGAAACAAATCGAAGTACGTGCATTCAATTGTGCAATATTAAAATCATCAAGTCCATTTGTTTAAGGACGTTGTCACACTTTTCACAGGAAAAAGAAAGGGCCACTTGAGCTGATCATTCAGCAAACTGATCCACCATCAATTCCTGTTGATGAATTATTTGTAACTAGGGAATTTCCAAAGGGTGAAATCCAGCAATACAAAGATGAGTAAGTACATCATTTGAAGTTTTATTTCAAATGCTGAAATCTAAATACACAAGAACACAATACTCATAGCTCCAGATATATTTTGAAGCTTATAACAACAAAATGAGGAGTAAACAATAAGTTCAGCTTGAATATCCATAAACCTGAACACTACAGAACAATGAAAAATAATTACTTTAATGTTCACACATAAATAATTCAACATGTCAAGAATATTTCCGCATACATAATTCAACAAGTTCAAATAACTTTAATGTTCTCACGATGCCAAGAAATACAGAACTCATCAAGACATATCTCCGGGTTGGTCTTTCTTCGCACTGCCAGCCTGTTAAAAAAAATCAACAGGTTATAAAAATGATCAATATAGTCAACCAAAAATGAGAATCTAAAAACACTTTTAGAAATTACCTTATCTTTTTGGGGACATGTTGAATAATGTCCTTTCCCACCACAAGTACCACAAGTTCTTCTCTTTCCTTGTGCTTGAGAGATCTCTATTCCCGATTCAATTCTTGATGCAATTTTTGGTCTTCCTTTAGTTTTCACAATGGGAGGATCTCGAATTGAAATACCAAACGAACTTGGGTAAATTGGAGTTGAACCTACTTGGCTGGCAATACTTGCTGGTTCTGAATAATTGAATGAATCATGTATATTCTCTAACAATCCAGTTAATGTTGACATAATAAGATCATATGCTCCCTTAGATGTTGTCGCAAGATTAAAAATATTTGTTTGTGTATTTGTTAACTTCCATTTCATCATTGGTGTCACGATATCACTACTTTCAACCGAAATTTCAGTGTTTGATTTACTTCTAGCAGAAATAGACCATCTCTTCAATAGATATAGGTTAGAGATACTTTGTAAATGCTTTTTAGCAATCATTATGTGGAGGATGTGCTTGCATAAAAAACCATCTGTCTCGAATTTAGCACATTCACAAATTACTTTTGTATTGTCATCATCATAGATGACAGTGCACCAATTGATTGCATCCTCACAAGAAAGGCCAACTCTAAATGTTGTAATAGTACCAATTGTATTTATCTCCTCATACCAACATTCCAGACTCTGCTTGAATTCTTGTTGAAAATGCTTAAACATATTTTTGGTGTAAAATTGTGCAGCAAATCTTTCAAGAGCATAACTTGTAAACAAATTAGCCACTGAATTCATTGTATTGAAATCTTCTCGTTCTTCTGCCTGATGTGGTGAATGTAACGCCTTTTCATATTGAGTTATTAATTATAATAATTGAGTTTTAGAATTTACAAATCCATCGAAAAAAGCATTTATGCTTTCGCTCCGACCGCTTGACGTCATTCCCGCAACAAAATGATCTTTTAAATAGGCTGGAACCCAATGCTCTCTACGATCCCACATCTTTGACAACCAACTATTATTTTGAATGCTGTACTTTTGAATAAATAGTTTCCATCTCAGTTCACTTGTGTTCACATCCTTACTATTGAACCACTCGTAATAATCCTTCTTAAAATCCCCATTAATATCTCGGATTTCAAGAACATGCTCAACTAGATGTTTTCCTATATGCCATGAGCAAAATCTATGACGTGTTTGCGGAAATATTCTTTTAATTGCATTGTACATTGCTCCATCCATATCGGTAATTATAACTTTAGGAGCGGTGTCAAACATACACTTTAACCACTGATGGAACAACCAATGAAAAGTTTCTTCTGTCTCATCTGCTAATAAAGCACAACCAAATAAAATTGTCTGTCTATGATGATTTACACCTGTAAAAGGTGCAAACGACATCACAAATTTGTTTGTTTTGTAAGTAACATCAAACACAACAACATCCCCAAATATTAAAAAATTATTTCGTGACCTTGAATCTGCCCAAAAAAAAGAACGAAGTACTAAATAAGGATCCAATTCTATATCAAAGTAGAAATTTGGATCTAACTCTTGCTGCTTCTTTAAATATGCAAATACTGAGGCACCTTCATTTCCTATGTTATTCTTGCGGTGTTCACTCGAATGCACTGACACTTGTTTTGCAGATATTGAGCTATTACAATTGGTTTCATTTAAAATCCTTGCAATCTTAGCAGGACCCATTCCAGCACTATAAAGTTGATCCATCAATTTTTTTACTTCCTTATCTTTGTGAAGTACATTATGTGAGCGATGCCGCTTAGCTTTTCTTGGAGTATCTAACTCATGATTATGCTCCTTTATAAATCCAGTGACAACCCATTTATCGTCTTTATTCTTGCGAATATCTAATTTGGCTTTGCAATTGACTCTTGTCAATCTATGTGCTCTCGTTGAAGATCCTTCGCCCTCTTTTGAAGTTTTTAAACCAGACTTATTACATTCAAACCTTTTGGCAATAACATCTCCAGAACTAAATGATTTAGAAGTTGATCATTTCTTAATTCCAAATCCTACATTAAGAGCGTAACTATTATAAAACCAATATGCTTCATCAACACTTTCAAATACCAAACTAACATATGGTTCTTTAACACTGGGCTCAGTAAAATCTGTATTCGTTTCAGCAACAACAACATCCATACTTTTAGAGTTTGATGACTCTGAAGTCATTGCGAATGACGTGAAGCTGTACATTACAAGTAAATATACATTATACTTCAAAGTTTATGTTGCAGTTACATCCAAACATTGAAGATAAATACAGACAAAACCACGTAAATATATATAATTACAAACACACTCCAAATCAAATAGACAAACACATACTCACATACGCAAACATAAACACACACACAAATGCGCATCCATGCACATAAATATGAAGTCGAGTTATTCAAAATGATTTGCTAACAGTATGTTTTATACTATAACACCCTAAACCTAAACCAACTAGTATCAAAAAACCCAAATATAAATCCTGAAGTTGCATTGCTCATAATCAAGCTGAATGTGGATCCTTAATTGTGGAGGAATCAAGTTCATTTTCAGGAGAAAAATCAATGTTTCCAAGATGAAGAATCACATCTATCAGCTCGGGTATATGACTTCCTATTTTATATCAGCTCGGGAGCTAATATAAAATCAGGATGCATAAAGCCTAACTGATGTACTCTCCTGTAGATCAGTCTTATTTTCTATTAATGTTTGTTAGTACATGATGCATATATTACAAGAATAATGAAGTAAAAGGTATGACTATTGCATCTAGTTGGTAGAAAACTGCAAGTTAAAATACTCTCACTGACCCTATTCACTGGAGACTAAGTAAAATGATGTATATTCTTATTCAGATCTCGAAATATGTCTAGTTGCACTGAAATACCTAAATGAAAAGTCGTGAATCCACCTGAATCTGCCTGCTTGGAGTCGCCAATCGCTGGGGAGAGTAGGAAGCAGGGATGGAATCGCAAAATAGGGGAAGACCGACTGCTACATTGAGAAGAAAGGACTGTTTTAGGAGGACAACGACAGATCATCCAGCTGATGAGAAATCAAAAAAATTTAAACTTCTTACCGAATGGATTCACGATGGAAAGCGGCGATGGATCGGGCTTCGATTTCGTCGTTCTTCTCTTCAGGGCGTAACTTGAATCCAGGCGGAAAAGCTCGTCGGGATTCACTGATCCGCTGCGCTGAAGAGGTCGAAATCGCTGCAGAGCCGAATGCCCGCCGTCGTCGTTGGAGAGGAGAAAAATCGCGCCCGTCTCGCCGCTGGAATAACCCTAGGCCCGCTGGAGAAACATCGCGCCCATCTGATTATACGCTCGCGCTTTTTTTCTCTTAAAAAAGCGCGAGCGTATAATCGATATATATATATATATATATATATATATATATATATATATATATATATATATATATATATATATTAAGATTCCCTTTCCCTCTCTCCCATCTCTTTTTTTCTATCTTTTATTGGATGGATGAGATTAAAAACTTGTCTTACATCTCCAAACTACTTTAATGTAATTATATATATATATATATCATTTATTATTCCATCTGCTAATTCAACTGTCTGCTGCCATGAAATCAGAATGCTGCCAGCATCATCAAACAAGAGGTTGAAGCAAGATTTACCCCAACTGCAGAGAATTCCGTCTTAGAACATAAACCCCAAAATGAAGGATCAATTTCCCGAGGTCCTGCCACCAGCTCCGTTGTCCAAACAAGCATATGCTGCGGTGCATGTACCTCATGTAGGCTTGATGACCATCATCGTATGCCGGGCGTGCTTTCTCGTGGTTGAGGTACAATACACGAACACAGGCTACTGACCTCACCGCTCTAGAATGTAGAATTGTTTTCAATCCGCTTTGATGTCGGTATCGAAGTTTGCAATCGTCGGGATCGTATGGTGTTGTAGATGCAGATTCTCTCACTATCTCTTCTTGCAGCTCTCCAAGTGCCCACCCATTTTGAACGTGAAAGAGCCAGGCCAAGATCCTGCCGTGTTATTTTTTTTCTACCTGGAAGGGAATCACCGTTGGTTAGTAGGAATGTAAAGGAAAATCAGTGAGGTAGAGTTCTTATTAATTGTTTTTCTTATTTATTCGTGACAGACTTCCTAGAGAAATGGAAGCGGAGAACTGCTATAATGAGGCTGCAGAAGAATGCATCTGCTGTATATTACTGCCGGTTAGAAATCCATTTCATGTAGTTTTTTGTATCAGAATTTTAGACCCATATTTAAAAACTCAGTAATTCACATTTAATACGAGTCATGGCCCGTTCATCTGAAGCTGGATGTTTAAGTTTTTTATTGATATTAGAGGCAATTGTCATTTTTGGCACGCACATCTCAACAAAAGTCAGAGTGCGCTACAGGCGGGCTGTGATGTCACGGGCGGGCTGTGATGCCACGGGCGGGCTATCATGCCACAAGCATGAGTGGAAAGAAAATCAATGACTGTAAGGCGGAAGCAGAGAAACTGATATGTTTTAAAATAATTTTTTTAAAAGAAAATAGTTGTTTTTATGCGGAATCTTTAAAATATGGTAGTGTGAAACAAGTACACATGTATTTTATTAAATTTTTGATATAAATTCAAAAATAAATTTCATGCAATGACAGCTTCAGATGAATGAATATACAGACAATATTGACTTCAAGTGCATATAATATAGTTTAGTAGTTGTCCATGATTTTCTGATCATTATTATTATATAAAAAAATGTCTGACAATAAAAAAAATGAAACGTAAACATAGAATCTGAAACTTAATGCAGATCGGACTTGAGGATCTGACGGCGCTGTCACGAATGCTAAAATAATGTCAAAATAGATAGAAAATCCTCAGAACATTGAAATAAATAGGTCAGAATATTGAAATAAACAGGTGAACAAGTAAAATACATAACCGGTAAAGAAAATAAAAATGTGTGTATTAGTTTTCATGAATCAGAACTAGCAAGACAGACAAGTAAAATATAGTCGAACAGGAACGTGTTAAATTATTAGACTATTTCGGAGTATAACATATAATTAATCAACTAATATATTGCTGTAATCAATGAGTTGTGTATGTTTTTTTAGTGAGTGCACATGGTTCACACTCAGTCATATGCAAGTTTTATTAGAAGAATTTCTGCTTGCTGTGACTATGTAAGTAGAGAGATGCACCAATTAAATAATATCTTTCAATGATTATGAAAGTCTTTGTTTCAAGAGTAGTTATACACCTAGAGGGGGGAGGTGAATAAGTCTTCTAGTCTAACAACCTTTGACTTTGTTGAGTTGTGTGCTTGATTATTATGTTAGCTTTCAAGAACAAGAATAACACACCAGATTTTATAGTGGTTTCCCAAAGTATGAGTACATCCACTTTCCTTCTCACCTTTCTAACAGTGTGTTAGACAAGACAATCTTCTCCAAACTCTGCTCAAAGAGCTTAAAACACAGATCCCTCAGGATCTCTCAGGCTTTCCCTCCAAGCCTCACCTCAGACAAAAATCCTACTCACTCAGAGTAATCTCTACTCCTACAACTCAGTGACCCTTCAGATCACCTACCTCAGGCTTATGAGGAAGCCCTACAACTTAGGCTAGGAGGATAGCCCTACATTCAGAGATAATTAATCTCCTACCTCAGATCCACGCTAGGATCCTACCACTCAGTCTTTATATTTTAGTCTTACAACTCAGATCAATAATGATCCTACAGAAAGAGTAAATGTTTGATGATGATTGACTCTAAAGAGAATGTTCTCTGAGTTTTCTTCTTCCTGAACTGAGAAAGCTCAGTTCTAACTTCTTCACAGCAGCAAGGTTATAAAACTTCAAGTTTAATCTGCTTGTGCTTAGAAGCCAATTGCAGAGCTCTGTTTCTCCAAGCCTTTTGATGTACTAGTGTTGAGTGCAGAGGCCTTGAGGATGAACATCCCCTTGAGTTTGCTCTGCTTCTCCTCCTTGTACAGAAATAAGTTCTCTTTTCTTGCTGTTGAAGACTAATTGATTATTTTTCAGTTGTTGATTTCTTCATACAGCTAGCCTTGATCTGAATCTCACAGACCTTCTTGTTAATAACAATGTCAAAGATTTTCTTGCTTGATGGAGACGAAGGAGATGGCCAAAAAAAATTTCTTTTGATTTCTCGAAAAGATCCTTTTATGACTCGCCATCCAACGGCTCTATGAGCTGTACGGGTCAGCCAAATTAGTTAACTGAAACATATCTTTGCATTAATTGTTGTACTAAAGGTATACGACGCCTCTTGTCATCTTGCGCGCAAATCCCACAATATTTTAATTTTGGATGACATCATCATGACGTGCTTGTGGACTTAGCAATTTCCAGTCAATCTGTATAGACGTTGAGTGCAGTCAAGGGACTCAACGCAAAAACACTTGACAGAAATTCTGTTACCTAAGGCATTGAGTGAACATTCATCATTCAACGCATTTGACTTTTACAACCTAACTGATAAGGCGTTGAGTGAACCTTCATCACTCAATGCTTTTGGACTTAGAAGAATTTTCCTGTATGAAGGCGTTGAGTGAAGCTTTTACACTCAACGCTTTCTGACTTGCTGAATTTCTTAATGTGGCGTTGAGTGATCCTTCTTTACTCATTGCTTCTGTACTTAACCAGAAATCCTTTTGAGTATGTGTTGAGTGAACTGCCTTCACTAAACACTTCTGTCCTTAAATAGATTTCAATTCAACAACACCGAGGATTTGACTGCATGGTGTTCTGTCAACGCTTTTAACCTTCTAGCGTTGAGTGAAGAGAGTTTACTCAACGCTTCTAGACTTAGCCTGTTTTCTGCTTATCCAGCTTCCTGTGTTGAGACCCACTATCATTGTGATCCAGACAACCTGTCTAATCAATGTAAAAGTATTACAACCTGCATACAATGAACTTTGAACAATATATCAGATACTATTATGTGTATACCATTGACATGTGCGCCTTCTTCAAATCTAGGACATTGTGATCAATGGACTCAACAATCTCCCCCTATTTGAAGAAATCAGAACCTTAGTCAATGATATACACTACCATATGAAGGAGATGAACATTCACAGCAGACACGAGCAATAATTGACACATAATCAAAAATGTGATTATTATTTAAAGTAATAGTTATAAACAGACATTGTGCTTATAATAGTGTTCACTATCCTAAAGCCCTTAAGAAATACAAAAACATTTTAAGTTTCAGATTCCTTGATAACTATGTCTCTGCTGGGTTTCTTAGCAGCCTTTTCATCAGCATCAGTCCTCTTTTGCTTCTGTCTTTCAAAATAACTGTAGGGCTTTGGGAAGTATTTGCTTGGCTCCAGAGCATCTGGTGGCACTGCACCTGTCTTCTTGTCTCTTCTAAATTTTCTCCTGGCCTCTTTATTTCTTTCAAGCTTAACTCATTCCAAGGAGCTATACAGCTTTCCCCTATCAGTCTTATTTTCTTTTATTTGATCTCAGACAGACAAAATGATAGTCCTTGATTGAGGACTTCATTTTTCAAAGCCTGGTATGATTTTCATCTCTTCTCTGTACCTCTTTTTGCTGAGCCTGACCTCTTCCTTCTCTTCAACAGTAGACTTGTATTTGACTCTTGAAATCTGTTCTGTAGTGGGACTGAAGGTAGGAGTATCAGCAGCAGTAGAGGGTTGTTCCCCATACTAATCACCATGCTGATCATCACACTGATCACCATCAGTCTGTTCTTCAAGAAGAGTAGGAACCACATTATCATATTAATATTGTTCAAGTCCCAATGATCCCCTAATTACATTGGTGACCCAAACAACATTCTCAATATTTGCTTTGATCATTGTCTTCTCCCCCTTTATGACTTCTTCAGATACAGTAGTAGTCAGGGAGGTCTTAGCTGTGGAGATTATTTCATCCAGAAAATTTACTCCTTTGGTAATATGATTCTTAACCTCCAACATGTGATCATCCAGATACTGAGTGCATGCATCCATCCTTCTCTCCAAAGTTGTCTTGTATGCTTCCATTAGTGTCTTCTGCACATTATGGACCATTTCCATATTGCTAGCAGTGATGTTCTAATTTTCTATGATATCAATCTGCTTATTCCAGATTTCCTCAAGCTTGCTTTCAGTATCGGTTACAGTAGGGGCAACTCTCATGAAGAATGAAACTGTGTTGGCCTTTAACAGGTTTACTTCAAATCTGATGGACTTGATCTTTGTAGATAGATCCTTTCTCAGCTCTTTGATTGAATCATCAACATAATGTTTTAGTTGTCTCCTCTGGTCATCTAGCAGACCATTCAATTGAGCTAAGAATGTGGAGGACATTGGATCAGCTTGATGAGATGTTCCTTGGTCACAGATATCCTCATCCTTCTCCCTTGTAGATTCTCTGCATTCTGAGTCGGCCATCCTAAACTCAGATGAGTGTTCAGCAACATCAGTCTTTAGCACTTCAGCCTCAGGTACACCATCTTCAGATATGTCTATAATATTTCTAGTTTCCTGTGTAGGGAGCTCTGTTGGAATCTCCCCCTCAACCTCTGCATTCCCCATAGGAACATGCTGCTCTGCATCAACTGTCACTAGAGCACTCTCATTCACTACATCTGGAAGTTGTTGGTTTTCAGCAACTGTGTGTTGAGCAACTATTCCCACTATTGCAGGAACCTGCTCACCCTCAGCAGGAATGCTGGAGTCCAGCCATAGAGGCTCATCAGGAATCTGATCAATCCTTCTCTGCAGATTCTCTAATAAGGAATCAAGCTTGTCTTGCATTGATTGAAATTGCTTCCTCTCAATAGGAGCATCTGACTTGGAAGCCTCCCCCCTCAAGTTCAGCACAAATCCTGTCCATAATACTTTTAGTCACTTGTTCAGTTACCTCTGCTAGGATATCTTCTGATTTTGAGTCACTGCCTTGGACAGTCTTTACTGCAGGTTTTGAAGACATAGAGACCTGAGCACTCATATATCTTCTAGTCTCTTCAGAAGAGTCAGATAGCTGAGGGTCATGAGGCTCTTCTTCACTGCTCTCAAAAGAGCTGTTTCCAATGCTTTCTTCAGTGATGAGAACTTCTTTCTTTTTCTTCTTGATAGTTGCTTATTGGTGTGGAAGCTACACCCTATCCCATCTGCCAAATATTTTGGAATCCATTATCCTCATATGATGGATCTTAGTTCCTAGCCTCACATTGAGGATCCTTGGAACAGAAGTGTGTAAGTACAGAGACAAGATTCTTCCCAGGTTTGGGTCTGGGACACATTCCATTATTCTGTCAAATAGTACCTTCCCCTAGTCAGTTCTCTTGGATAGAATTATCCTTGTCATTGGCTCAAACAATTTTTCGGAGATCTTATCATGTGACCCTATTTTGCAGATTAAAGCTTTGCCAACGACATCTGTCAGAAACTTTCCTTTTAAATTCATCTCCTTTCTCAGAATAGACCCAGTGGTATGCTTTGAAAGCCCACACCACATGAGGGCGGATTTCACATCATCCTGATATAGTTCTTCTTCATCAGACGGCCTGAACTTGGGCAGATTCAGGGCTTTGCTCAGTCTTCTAGGAGTGATCTTGATCTTGTCTCCACTGATAGATGACTTGATTTTGTTGGAGGATGAGTCAACAATGACATTCAAATATAGTTTGAGAACTTCTCGCTTCTATATTGAGCTTGGCTCCGACAGGACGAATTCTAGGTCAGTGACCTGCAGTAAGTGGAGAACCAGTTGTGCTTCCTCTAGAGCATCCTTGAACCCATTTCTCACTAACTCAGGACCCTCAAAAAGGAAATCCATTTCTTTTGACGCCATGAAGCCTTTGAATTTCAGGAGTTTTGCACAAGCTTTCGTTGTAGGGAGGCAGAAAGTCGAAAAGGGATAGGAATAGTGTATTTTATTTTAAGCACACGCTCCTATTTATACTTACCCCGATTTGAGAATGTGGAGAGGCGTGTACCTGTCGTGTTTGACACGAGTTGATCAACGACTGAGATTAATCCTGGAAGATAGCCGTAATCAGAATTGCCTGAGTAAGATTGTTGAGTGGTCTCGACGCACTCAACGCACTCGACACCTGAGGTTGTCTCAGCGCACTCGATGCCTGGACACTTAGTCTAAGCGCACTCAACACCAGGACACTTATTTCATATCTTCCTTAATAATCTGCAAAGATCAATTCTGCCTGCAACACATATGTATGAATACACAATGAAGTTATACTAAGTTCAATATGTCCAACTCAAATTTGAAGGTGTTGGACTTGACTTTATCTAGTGGCTTAGTGAAAATATTAGCCACTTGTCTGTCTGTGGAGACAAACTCAAGATTGATGACCTCCCTTTCCACATGCTCTCTAATGAATTGATATCTAATATCTATGTGCTTAGTTCTTCTATGAGACACGAGATTCCTAGCAATTGAGATTACACTAGAAGAATCGCAAAACAATGGAGTTCTATTTAGTTGGAGATTGTAGTCTTGGAGTTGATCTTGGATCCAAAGTAGCTGTGCACAACAACTTCCAGCTGAGATGTACTCTGATTCAGTTGTTGAGATGACAACACTTGTTTGTTTCTTACTGCTCCAAGATACAAGTCTTCTCCCTAGAAATTGACAGGTCCCTGAAGTGCTTTTTATGTCTTCTCTACGCCCTACAAAATCTGCATTTGAGTATCCAATTAGTTCAAAATTATTATTCCTAGGGTACCATAGGCCAAGATCAGGTGTGCCCTTGAGATATCTCAAAATTTTTTTTGCTGCAAAATAATGAGACTCCTTAGGGCTAGCCTGGTATCTAGCACAAACACATGTAACATACATGATGTCTGGCCTATTTGCAGTCAGATAGATGATGGAGCCAATTATGCCTCTATACAAGGTTTCATCAACAAGTTTCCTAGTCTCATCCTTGTCTATTGACCCACTTGACCCCATAAGAGTTTTCATTATGGAGGCACTCTCCATTCCAAACTTCTTGGTTAGCTCCTTGATGAACTTAGCCTGAGAGATGAATAGACCATCCTTTGACTGTCTAACTTGGAGGCCCAAAAAGTACTTGAGTTTACCCACACTGCTCGTCTCAAACTGTCCTTGCATAAGTTTAGCAAACTTTTTGCAGAGGACATCATCGGTAGACCCAAAAATTATGTCATCTACATAAATTTGGACTAGAATGATCTTACTCTTAAATTCCCTAAGGAATAATGTCTTGTCTATCTTTCCCCTTGATAATTTGTTCTCAATGAGAAAGCTAGACAGAGTTTAATACCATGTCCTGGGGGGTTGCTTCAACCCATACAAAGCTTTTCTAAGATTTAATTCATAATTAGGAAAATTATGATTAACAAAACCTGAGGATTGCTCAACATAGACTTCATCTTTTAGGTTATCATTCCGGAAAGCTGACTTAACATCCATTTGGTAGACCTTAAACCCTTTATGTGCAGCATATGCAAGGAATAATCTTATTGTCTCCAATCTAGCAACTGATGCAAAGGTTTGATCAAAGTAAATACCTTTCTCTTGTCTATATCCCTTGACCACCAACCTAGCTTTATTTTTGATGATAACACCATTCTTATCAAGTTTATTCCTATAAATCCACTTGGTTTCAATGATGTTATGTCCGTGTGATTTGAGAACCAGCTTTCAGACCTTGCATTTCTTGAATTGGTTCAGTTTTTCTTGCAATACCATAATCCAAAATGGGGGTCTATGTTGGCATCTTAAAACCTCTTTGGTTCAACCTGACACAGGAAGCTTGAGTATATAACATTATTGAGGCTTCTGCTCCTTGTTGTAAAACCTTGGCTTGCATCTCCTATAATTTGATCTCTGGGATGATCCCTCAAGTGCCTGACAGCTGCTGGCATCCAAAATGGGGATGAGCACACCATCATATTCCTCTTGATTAGTAGGAGTGTCCTTGATGGTCAGCTTATCCATCTTTAATTTTATACCTGTAGATCTAGAGGAGCTTGGTAGCTCACGGTTAATCATGGATGATTCATCAAATACTACATTCACAGACTCTTCTACAATTTGGTTCTTCAAGTTGTAGACTCTATATGCTTTGTTATGGTTGTTGCACCCAATAAAAATTCTCTCATAGGATTTGATAACTGAGAGAGGAAGTTGTCTACCTAAATCACCTAGAGGGGGGTGAATAGGTGAGATGTGCGTCTATTTACGGAATAAAAAATTAAGGAACTAGCACAGCACAATACCAAGCAATCACAGACGACAAAAGATTTATAGTGGTTCCCCAACTTTGGGTACGTCCACTTTCCTCACCAATCTAGTAAACCACTAGACTTGGCTACTCCACTATCTCGGATCCAAACGATCCTACAACTCGGAACAACGTTCCTACAAAACTCGATCCCAACTGGATCTACACTCGGAAGAAAACCTTCCTACAAATCTCGATCCAAACCGGATCTACAGAACTCGGAGTCAAGACTCCTACAAGAATAAAAGATGTATACAAAAATATACAAACAGAGATATTCAGATCTGGATCTTCAATCCTTTCTTCCTTCTTCAGAGTTAGGGCTCGGCAGAAAATAGATCGAGGAAGACAAAGCGAAATCTCTTGGATCTGAAAAACTAGAATCAGCAAGATCAAGAGTTGGATCTGTCGATTGAGAATAGCTTGATCTTCTGAAACTTCTTGTCTGAATCCTTGAATCGGAGAAGACCGGCGACGAAGAAGATGAACAGTGTTTTGTCGACGTGAACTTGACGGCTTCCCGATACGAGCGATAGAAATTAGATTCAGAAATACTTCTTAGGGTTTGAGGTTTTGACAAGACCTATTTATAGGATCTCTATAACGGTCAATCCAACCTTAATCATGTACACGTGGACCAATCATATTAGAGGATTTGAAATAATCCCGTATAGTCTGGACTTGGAAAATAATCTGTGAAAAACCAGACTACTCGAGTATGGTATAAACTACTCGAGTATCCTGAGTAACCTACTCGAGTGTCTGGAAGAACTGACTCGAGTATCTGGTAAATACATACTCGAGTATATCAACTGAACTACTCGAGTAAGTCGATCCACTCGAGTATATAAATTTAACTACTCGAGTACTTGACTTTGGTCTACTCGAGTATAATAGTTTAACTACTCGAGTATAAAGATAACCACTCGTGTAGGAACACTTAGGCAAAATTCCGAGAGAGGAAAAACTAGATACACGAGTAAGTGAAAGCATCTACTCGTGTATCATAGTATCTACTCGGGTATGTTCTTTGGACTACTCGAGTATATCCTTTGAACTACTCGAGTATATGACTTGGAATAATTTCTCCCTTGGAAATCCATTTCTCCTACTAATGATCAGCAACACTTCAAGGTCCCATGAGTTCAAATGTTTGTGAAGTGAAGTGTATCCCAATAGAGAGGCTACACATGGGTCAACACCATGGATCACACAATGAGGGATTACATTGTATGGTCCTGTGCTAGGTGACCCACTGTAGACTGACATTGGTTTACACTTGACAATAGAGTCCTGCAAGCACATCTAAAGAAGTACATCAAATACAACAATAATTCATTTTAGTTTTAGGAGGACTTCTTCAAATTAAGGTCATTGTGAAAACAAGACCCAACAATCTCCCCCTATTTGAAGAAGTCAGAACACCATCTACTAAATTGAATTGCCAGAGATATTAAAACAATGACGTAAAAGAGAATGCATTGACTTACATTTCTTAACTAGAATTGCTTTGCATTTCTCCCCCTTACTGAAATCTTCATTTGGATTTGCATTTTCTTTTCCTTTTTCATCTCTATAAACCATTTTCTTTTGCTCTCCCCCTTTCTGACCTCTTTAAATAGGGGACTACTAGAAACTCCCCCTTAATCTTCTAGTTCCAAGAATTTTCTGGAACAACTACTTGTCCAATTGCCAGATAAGAATTTTATTGGCCTATGGACATACCTGCATAAACAAGATTAGAATCCCTTAGGAGCCCAAACAAGATTGGGTCCTAGGTCTTTTGTTAGTATCCTCCCCCTATGAGAGTTAACATTATGAGTGGTCTTTCTCACATTATCAACTTGAGGAGTTGAAACATAGCTGGGATTAAACCAGCAATCTATGGCGAAGTGACCAACCTTGCCACAACACCAATAGTTAAACCTGTTGTACCTTCTCTTGTTCTCTTGCTTTACCTTATGGATGGGGGGTCTAGCAAGAGCAACTGACTTGGAGGAGGAAGCCTCATGATTGCAACAGGTACATGGCTTCCTTGTCTCCTTGGCCTTTGTTACACCAGTTTTAGCTTTCGGTGTCTTCTTCTTATTTGGCCCATGATTGTAAGGATCATATTTCAGTAAGGCTACGGTTTGGCTTGGGAAGGCCTTGCCTTTATCTTTGGCTGATTTATGTCCTATACTGCTATTTTTCCCAAAGGAGGTTTCTCCATTAGTGATTGGAAGCACAGTTGTAGGCATGGTGAGAGTTTCAACCAGCTTTCGTTCAATGACTAGCTTTGCTTCCAATTCATCCAGGAGAAAATCTTTATGATTTACTAATTCAGTAATGTTTTTGATTTCCTCCTTCAAAGATTGAACTTCATCTCTGAGAGGGGTCATTTGGTCAATCTCCTCCCTCAGATTTGATTCCACCTCTTTGAGGGATGCAATCTCTTTTGATTGCGATTTGACTACCTTCCGGCATTTGTCAAATGCAGTCAATAAGACTTGATACTGATTTACCAATTCAAGATCATCCTCCCCAGAAGAGTAGCCATCATGACCATTTGAGTCAGAATCTGAGGCAGAAAGAGGTGTGTGAGAATTTACCTTCCCGGTATATGAGGAGTTACCGTTGTCTTTGTCCTCTTGGTCAGAAAAAGCCATAAGCCCGAAGTAGGCTTCTTCATCCGCACTTGACTCAGATGAGTCAGAGTCACTGAGGGTCTTTGGCTTTTTGGCAATGAAGCTTCTTTCTTTCTTCCTTTTCCCTTGAGGGGAATTCTTTTCTATGCCTCTTCCTTCTTTCTTCTTCAGAGGGCACTCAGTGCTTATATGCCTGGCTTACTGCAGGAATAACAAACAACGTTAGAAGAAACATGTTTGTTCGGTTTAGATTTATACCTGTCATGTCTGCTGTGACGATCACCATCAGGACGTGATCTTCTGGAAGAGGAATCATTTTCTCTCATTTGTTTCTTATTGCTAAGAAACTTCTTGAATTGTCGGGAGAGAAGATGAAACTCTTCATCTGATGAATCTGAGCCTGAGGTGCTTGGCTCGGACTCTTCTTCTTCATAGTCTCCTTGAGTGGAAGCAGCTTTGGCCTTCCTTGAGCTGTCTGCCCTTAGAGCAACTGACATATCTTGGGATGAGGGCCTGTTGCACTCTTCTTCAGCTTTTCTATTATTGATTTGAAGCTCATATGACATAAGCTTTCCGAAGAGGTTCTGAGGGTCAGTCTCTGCTAATCTTCCAAACTCTCTGATGACACATATCTTGTTGTCCCAATCCTTTGTCAAGGATCTTAGGAACTTGTCGTTTAGTTCACCATCTGTGAACACTCTGCCATAGTTCCTCAATCCATTGACAATCTTGAAGAAATTTTCATATGTGTCAGCAATAGCTTCCTTTGGTCCTTGCTTGAAGGCTTCATACTTCTGATTTAGAAGGGATCTTCTATCATCCCTTACTTCTTCTGTACCTTCCATCAAGATAATTAGAGATCTCCACATTTCCTTGGCAGATTGGCAGTGAATGAGGTTTTGCAACATAGAATCATTGACTGCACTTGCGATGATGTTCTTGGCTTTCTTGTCTAAGGAGACAAGTGCAATCTCATTCTTATCAAGATCCATCAACTTCTTTGGCACCTCCTTTGTAGGATCACTAGTGGAGGCAATCATAGGGATATAAGGGCCTTCCTCCACTATCATGAATAAGCGGGGGTCAACAGCTTCCATGTAAAGTTTTATTCTCTTTTTCCACATGGGAAAGTTTGCCTTATTGCACACTGGGAGCTTAGAAAAATCCTTGGCTCTGTCCATGCTTGATAAACTCAGAAAGACAACTAGGAGGGATCAGATCAAGGTGTTAACCTTTTAAAAATCAACCTCCCTCTGATACCAATTGAGAGAGGAAGTTGTCTACCTAAATCACCTAGGGGGGGTGAATAGGTGAGATGTGCGTCTATTTGCGGAATAAAAAATTAAGGAACTAGCACAGCACAATACCAAGCAATCACAGACGACAAAAGATTTATAGTGGTTCCCCAACCTTGGGTACGTCCACTTTCCTCACCAATCTAGTAAACCACTAGACTTGGCTACTCCACTATCTCGGATCCAAACGATCCTACAACTCGGAACAACATTCTTACAAAACTCGATCCCAACTGGATCTACACTCGGAAGAAAACCTTCCTACAAATCTCAATCCAAACCGGATCTACAGAACTCGGAGTCAAGACTCCTACAAGAATAAAAGATGTATAAAAAAATATACAAACAGAGATATTCAGATCTGGATCTTCAATCCTTTCTTCCTTCTTCAGAGTTAGGGCTCGGCAGAAAATAGATCGAGGAAGACAAAGCGAAATCTCTTGGATCTGAAAAACTAGAATCAGCAAGATCAAGAGTTGGATCTGTCGATTGAGAATAGCTTGATCTTCTGAAACTTCTTGTCTGAATCCTTGAATCGGAGAAGACCGACGACGAAGAAGATGAACAGTGTTTTGTCGGCGTGAACTTGACGGCTTCCCGATGCGAGCGATAGAAATTAGATTCAGAAATACTTCTTAGGGTTTGATGTTTTGACAAGACCTATTTATAGGATCTCTATAACGGTCAAATCCAACCTTAATCATGTACACGTGGACCAATCATATTAGAGGATTTGAAATAATCCTGTATAGTCTGGACTTGGAAAATAATCTGTGAAAAACCAGACTACTCGAGTATGGTATAAACTACTCGAGTATCCTGAGTAACCTACTCGAGTGTCTGGAAGAACTGACTCGAGTATCTGGTAAATACATACTCGAGTATATCAGCTGAACTACTCGAGTAAGTCGATCCACTCGAGTATATAAATTTAACTACTCGAGTACTTGACTTTGGTCTACTCGAGTATATTAGTTTAACTACTCGAGTATAAAGATAACCACTCGTGTAGGAACACTTAGGCAAAATTCCGAGAGAGGAAAAACTAGATACACGAGTAAGTGAAAGCATCTACTCGTGTATCATAGTATCTACTCGGGTATGTTCTTTGGACTACTCGAGTATATCCTTTGAACTACTCGAGTATATGACTTGGAATAATTTCTCCCTTGGAAATCCATTTCTCCTACTAATGATCAGCAACACTTCAAGGTCCCATGAGTTCAAATGTTTGTGAAGTGAAGTGTATCCCAATAGAGAGGCTACACATGGGTCAACACCATGGATCACACAATGAGGGATTACATTGTATGGTCCTGTGCTAGGTGACCCACTGTAGACTGACATTGGTTTACACTTGACAATAGAGTCCTGCAAGCACATCTAAAGAAGTACATCAAATACAACAGTAATTCATTTTAGTTTTAGGAGGACTTCTTCAAATTAAGGTCATTGTGGAAACAAGACCCAACAATAACAAACTTAGTCAAGTAGGACTTCTCATTATTCAGCACAAATCACTTGTTTCCAAAGATTCTGAGATAGACAAAATTTGGTTTTCTGCCTTTCATAATATCATAGGGAGTCTTCTTGTGATACTTGTTGATAGAAGCTCTATTTAGAACATGACAAACAGTATTTACTTCCTCAGCACAGAAGTACTCTGGGAGAGAAGTGTCACTGAGTAGTGTCCTGTCAGCTTCTATGAGAGTCCTGTTTTTCCTCTCAGCAATCCCATTTTGTTTGGGTGTTCTTGGAGAAGAAAACTCATGATGAATTCCTTATTTTTCACAAAACTTTTCATTCTAAATTTGCCTAACAAAGGTCACAAAGATGTTAAGGGTTTCAAACTTTTTCTTTAAAAAGAAAACCCAAGCAAATCTGGAATAGTCATCAACTATCACAAGTGTGTAGAATTTCCTACCTAGACTATGAACTGACGTATGACCAAACAAGTTCATATGCAAGAGATACAAACACCTCTCAAAATCCTTGGCCCCAATGCTCTTAAGAGATGCTCTTGTCTGCTTCTCCTTTTGGCATGCAGAGCAAATGCCTTCTTTGGTGCATCTCAGATTGGGTCCATTTATGACTAGCCCTTCACTAAAGAGCTTGCTAATTATCTTGTATTTCAAGTGAGCAAGTCTCTTGTGCCATCACAATATGAGACTTTCTCATTTGCTACCAGACATACTGGTGAGTCTGTACTTAAACATAAGAAGTTTAGATAATAAATATTTCCACTCCTAGTGTCTGTCAAAATGACCTCTTGGTCACTTGACCTCTTGATCAGACACTCATCCTTGTGGAAGACAATGTCATAGCCAATATGACATAGTTGGCTTATACTAATCAGATTGTATTGCAATCCTTCCACATAAGCTACCTTTGCAATAAAGACTATGTAATTGGTGATCATACCATAGCCCTTGGTAACTCCTCTGTCTGAGCCTCCAAAGATCACATTAGGTCCATTTCTCACTGGAGTATAATTTTTAAGATGTCTCCTTATTCCAGTCATATATATGGAACATCTACTATCCAAATACCATATTGACATTGTATGGGTACTTGGACTATCTTGCAAACAAGTCTACATCATCCTTGAAAGGAAGACTCATCCTTGCCCTTGGCACACTTAGGTTGTGCCAATAGTCTATGGCAAAGTGACCCACCTTGCCACAGCACCAATACTCATGAATTTTGTATCTCCTCTTCTGAACAGCCTTTGGAGTGTGCAAGCTATCAATAGTTATCTGTTTAGAGGGGAGAGCAGCAGCCTTCTTCCTGTTTCTTTCAGCAAGAATTTAACTAAAGGTGAGTCTGCTTGTAGATATACTTGGCTTACTCCGAGTTTCACCAACAGAAGTCTTCTTTTCAGTTGACATACTGTTGATGACATCAGAGACGACCAAGTGAGGCCTACTGACTGACTTGCCCTTAGTCAAGGTTTTTGCTAAAGGAACTTGAGAATGGACCACTGCCTTATCCTTGAGAGTGGGGGTTGAAGCACCAAACACAAATGATTCATAATGGGGCATTTGAATTTTCTCATGGGGAGCCTTCGGTGCACTCAATCTCATGCCCTTTCTCCTTCCATTGTAAGATACACTTGTATCCATACAAGAAGAGTTTCCATTCTTCTAGTGACCATACATGCTGTCCTGGTCATACCTGTTAGAAGGGAGGATTACCTTCTGAAAGGTGGCCCGAGGCACAATTAGAGCCTTGCTTTCCCTTTGGAATGTGCATCCATGGAGTTCCACTTGAAACCCAAACCTCTCTTATCCTTTTGATAGGTGAAGGAGCCAATCAGTGGCAAAACTATTTTGGGTTAGAGAATTCAGCCACAAGCTTCTTCTCCTTGAGGAGCTTCTCTTTAAGATCCATGATGATCTTGTTCTTCGGGCTAATGTTGCCAATTTGGATAATTGAGATTGTCTTCAGCTGGCTGACTTCTCTCCTCATTTGAGCTAGTAAAGGTGCTGGCTCAGGCTGTAGGGAAGTAGCTTGCTTAAGAGAGGCAATCTCTATAGCTTGTCTATTGACAAGCCATTTTCTCTTCTTCAGATCCTCCAAAATGACTTCATACTTGTCAATCAATTGATTGACATCATCTTCAGATTCTGATTCATCATCCATACTGGAGGAAGTGGATGCTTCAGAGTCTGAGATAGACTCATAAACATAGGAAGAGCTAGGGGTAGAGTGTACCTCATCAGGAATAGAATTGTCCTGATTATCTTCAGTTAGGGCCATGAGACTGAACTAATCATCCTATTCAAAGTCACAATCAACAGAGGACAGTGAGGCCCTTATGCTAAATGAGGCAGCTGGATGATCAGCCTCTACTTCAATGGATATGAGACCAATGTAGACCTCCTCTTCATCTAATTCTGAAGACTCAGAATCATTGTCTGATAGACTGATTTTCTTCTTGACCAAGAAGCTCTTTTCAATCTTCTTGTCCTTGTAATGATTTTTGTCTTCAGACTTCATGTGCTCCTTCTTCTTAATAGGATAGTCAGCAATGACATGTCCACTCCTGTTACAATAATAGCAGACCATATTAGTCTTAACATGTTTGTTTTGCCTAGAGTCATACATTTCCCAAGAGAGGTCTTTTATGGACTTGTCCTTGTTGGAATAAGGCTTCCTTGATGTGGAGCTTGAGGAGCCCTTGTTCTTCCACTGTCTTCTCCTACTCAGCATCTTCTTGAACTGTTTTGAGAACAGTGTTAGTTCTCCATTAGACAATTCATTGCCTGAGGAGCTGGGTTCAAAGCTCTCTGACTCTGCAGCTCTCCTTGGTGGAGAATGAGTCTTTTCCCTGCTCCTTGTGGATTCAACTCTGAAGGCCACTGCCTTCTCTTTGTTGAGAGATCTGACAGCATCTTCTTCTGCCCTTCTGGAGTTCAGCTGCATCTCATGAGACAGCAACTTCCCAAACAAATTTTGAGGCAATGTGTTGGCGAAGTTGCCAACCTCTCTGATGACACAGATCTTGATATCTCATTTCCTATTTAGGGATCTCAGGAACTTGTCATTCAGCTCATAGTTTGTGAACTGTCTGCCATAGGTGATCAGACTATTCACTATCATGAAGAACTTTTCATAGCATTTAGATATGGAATCTTTCTTGCCTTACTTGAAGGCCTCATATTGATAATTTAGGACGGATTTCCTGTCATCTCTTACCTCTTCTTTTCCTTCCATGTATATTATAAGAGAATCTCACATCTCTTTAGCAGTTTTGAAGTGGATCAGGTTCTGGAAGGTGGAGTCATCTATGACACTGATAATGATATTTTGACCCCTTTTATCCATGGTTGTCAGAATGACTACATCTTTGGTCATCTCAGTATACTTCTTTTGAGTTTGGACATTTGCATCAAAGACAGAGACCTTCATGGAAATGAAGGGTCCCTCTTGAACTGTAATGAATATCCTTGGGTCTGAGGCTTCCATAAATAGCCTCACCCTTTACTTCCAGATTCCAAAGTTTTCTTTCCTATATATAGGAAATTTCATTGAGCTCAACTCCTTATGCTTCTCACCTGAACCCATAGGGATGATTTTCAGCTACTCTTGGAGATCTGTTCAGACTGTTAAGTCCTTTTTGAACAACCTGCTTCTGATACCACTTGAAAGTCTTTGTTTCAAGAATAGTTATACACCTAGAGGGGGGTGGGGATGAATAGGTCTTCTAGTCTTTTTGAACAACCTTTGACTTTGGTGAGTTTTGTGTTTGGTTATTATGTTAGCTTTCAAGAATAAGAACAACACACCAGATTTTATGGTGGTCCCCTAAGGTATGGGTACATCCACTTTCTCTCACACCTTTCTAATAGTGTGTTAGACAAGACAATCTTCTCCAAACTCGGCTCAAAGATCATACAATACAGATCCCTCAGAATCTCTCAGGCTTTCCCTCCAAGCCCTACCTCAGGCCACAGCCCTATTCAATCAGAGTAATCTATACTCCTATTACTCAGTGACCCTCCAGATAACCTACCTCATGCTTATAAGGAAGCCCTATAACTCAGGCTAGGAGGATAGCCCTACACTCAGAGATAATTAATCTCCTACCTCAGATCTTGACAAGATCCTACCTCAGGCACCCAGGCCCTACCTCAGACCCACACCAGGATCCTACCACTAAACCTTTATATTTTAGGCTTACAACTCAGATCAATAATGATCCTATAAAAAGAGTAAATGTTTGATAATGATTGAATCCAGAGGGAATGTTCTCTGAGTCTTCTTCTTCCTGAACTGAGAAAGCTCAGTTCTAACTTCTTCACAACAGCAAGTTTGTAAATCTTCAAGTTTAATCTGCTTGTGCTGGGAAGCCAACTACAGAGCTCTGTTTATCCAAGCCTTTTGATGTACCAGTGTTGAGTGCAGAGGCCTTGAGGACGAACAACCTCTTGAGTTTTCTCTGCTTCTCCTCCTTGTATAGAAAACAAGTTCTCTATTCTTGCTGTTGAAGACTAATGAATTATTTTTCAGTTGTTGATTTCTTCATACAGCTAACCTTGATTTGAATCTCACATACATTCTTGTTAATCCCAGTGTCAATGATTTTCTTGCTTGATGGAGACGAAGAAGATGACCAAAAAAAACTTCTTTTGATTTCTCGAAAAGATCCTTTTATGACTCGCCGTCCAACGACTCTATGAGTTGTATAGGCCAGCCGAATTAGTTAACTGCAACATATCTTTTGCATTAATTGTTTTACTAAAGGCATACAACGCCTTTTGTCATCTAGCCCGCAAGTCTCACAACATTTGAATTTTGGATGACATCAGCATGATGTGCTTGTGGACTTCGCAATTTCCAATCAATCTGCATAGGAGTTGAGTGCAGTCAAGGGACTCAGCGCAAAAACACTTAGCAGAAATTTTGTTACCTGAGGCGTTGAGTGAACCTTTATCACTCAATGCATTTGACTTTTACAGCCTAACTGATAAGGCGTAGTGATCCTTCATCACTCAACGCTTTTGGACTTAGAAGAATTTTCCTGTATGAAGGCATTGAGTGAAGCTTCTACACTCAACGCTTTCTGACTTTGCTGAATTTCTTGATGTGGTGTTGAGCGGTCCTTCTTCACTTAACGCTTCTATACTTAACCAGAAATCCTTTTGGGTGGGCGTTGAGTGAACTGCTTTCACTCAACGTGCTTTCACTCAACGCTTCTGTCCCTAAACAGATTTCAATTCAACAACACTGAGGCTTTGACTGCATGGTGTTCTGTCAATGCTTTTAACCTTCTGGCATTGAGTGAAGAGAGTTCACTCAACGCTTCTGCACTTAGCCTATTTTCTGCTTATCCAACATCCTGTCTTGAGTCCCACTATCATTGTGACCTTGACAACCTGTCTAATCAATGTAATAGTATACAACCTGCATATAATGAAATTTGAATAATATATCAGATACTATTATGTGTATACCATTGACCTGTAGGCCTTCTTCAAATATAGAATATTGTGATCAATGGACCCAACAGATTGTTTAAGATATTATTAAGTCAAAATATTCATATTTTAAGAGATTCCTAACATGAATAGATGTTGAAACCGAGAAACAGATTTTGTGGAGTCTGAACCCTTGGGAAAGGGGTGACCTCGCACTTCTCCACGCAAGCTTAGAAGACCAAAAACTTAGAACTAAAAACAGACCCAAGGCTCCAGCATGGAGGTCCCACCACACACCCGAAAGATCTTAGAGCACTTCCCCTCCTTAGCCAAGTGCTTAGCTAAGGATACCTCAGAAAGCGCTAGAAGACCAGAGAACCAGCAAGCCTGCCTTCTGAGGTACCCCCTTGGGTCTATTTACAGTTTTTCAAAGTCGGTCTGCCAACAGCTCACCTCCGCTGTTCTAAATAGCTATATGCAGCCCAAGTGTGATCTTCCAATAGCCAAACTTCACTGTTCTAGAAGGCTATTTGTAGCCCTAATCACATTTAGTAGACCAATTATATTAACCACAAGATATCTGCTCTCCACTCATAGGGGGAAATCGGGATCAGCTTGCTGCCCAACTGGACGGACGCGGTCGGGCTCACTGATGGCCGCAGAATAGAGACCGACTGTGGTTGGTTCGAAATGATCTGATTCTGCGGGCCGGTTAGAAGATCGAGTTTTCTAACGAAAGGAGGCAAGTGCACCTATCGCATGTAGTACTCGGTATTCGGGAGAATACCGAGGTCGTATTGTTCTCGGGGGCGCGTTGATTATATCTACTCTTCCAGGAAGACTATTACTTTACTATCAGTAAGGTGAGATTTTTAGTTAATTAAGGAGGAACGAAAAGAGAGCAGAATTTTACTTAGATTAATTCGATGACGGGTTAACGCTCGGCATCGAATCAGATTAAGACTAAAATAACTCTTAACAATTATTGAACTTAGTTTTTAAATTAATAAAAGGTACTTGGTCGTGGAGGTTCCAAAAATATGAGCGCACTTATCTCTAGGAATATTGCTCACCTGGACGCTAAGGTTATTCGACCGAACGTTAGTCCGACGAAGGATTCCCCTTAACGCCCGCGTTACGCTAAGAACCCCGCTATTGGGTGGGGAACCCAATCCGGCAGAACTACGCTTCTCCTCTTTCGAGGGGGCGTACACAGTTCTCTTTACCCAAGGGGGATCGGTCCATACGTGTAGCCTCTCGGCGTTGCGTATGGATAACAAAAATAGAGCCCACACATCGATTATGTGGTCCTATGCGTCGTTATCCCGGGGCAAACCTTAAGTCCTTAAATAAAAATAAAAATAAAGAACCATAATTATTTTGAATCATTTTATATGTCCCAATGCTCTTCGATGCCGAAGGCTAATAGAGATTAGCCACTCATCGGTATGGGGACGACTTTATGGTTTTTAGTGAAGCGCGAGTTTGAATTTAAGTACTAAACAGTTATAAGAGAAAACATAAAAAAAACAGGGCGTTTAGATAAATTGAAAGAAAGCTAATTGATGCAGGCACTCACGCACACTTCAAAACCATAAAGAAATTAAGTAAAGCAAGTCCTACTCGAATGAGTAGGCGGGAAATAAATGCAAGTACAAGTCCTACTCGAAACTGAGTAGGCGGTAAATGACAAGTCCTACTCAAAACTGAGTAGGCAGTAAATTAAAACAATGCGCCATTTAACTCTTAACGAGTAGGCGAAAATAAATGCATGAATAAAAAGAAACTAAGTTACAAAAAAATGAAAATTACAAATCCTACTCAAATTAGTAGGGGAATAATTAAAAGACAAGTCCCACTCAAATGAGTGGGCGGGAAATGAAAGCAGAATGCCATTTAACTCTTAACGAGTAGGCAGAAATAGATGCTCACACGCACACACTCTACATGAATTAAAGAAAGCAATAAAATCAAAGCAAGAAAATTTATCTCCTACACACACGCACTCTACATAATTTAAAAAGCGATAAAATTACGAGTCCTGGCTCAAATGAGTGGGCGGGAGAATGAAAGCAATAAATCTATCTTCATACACTCACACACACTACATAAATTAAGAAAGCGTAAAAGATGAAAGTATCTAATGTCAACCTAATCCACCTATAAGGGGGGGGGGGGAATAGGTGTCGTGCAGTCTTTTGCGGAATTAAACTAACCTATACAAGTAAGCAAATAAAACACAGAAAACACACAAAGAATTATAGTGGTTTCCCGATTTGGGTACGTCCACTTTCCCCCTTAGACCTATCTCCTACCAAGGGACGACTCGGTCACTTCTCCAAACGGATTGAAATCCAATCCTCACACTAGGAGCAACACTCCCCTAACCACGGAAGGAACACTTCCAACAACGGAGTCACAACTCCAGCATAACGGGTTGCACCCAACCCTTATGTTGGGTATTGTATACACAATGGACCTGATTTGAAGAAGCCCCTGAACAAGCTAAGCTGAATTGACAATGTATTTGATAATCTTCTATCAAGTTGTGCTTGCAGCTATTCCATGCTAAGTACACACCAATGTCAAGGTGTAGTGGGTCAATATACACGGGTCTGCGCAACGTAATCCCTCATTGAGTAGATTAGTGTGTTGACTCACGTGTGCTCTCTCTATTGGAGTGTACTTATTTTCAAGTACATGGTTAAGGTAGATCAATAGCAGAAGAAGCAAAGATGGTTCAAAGACCAAGTATTCAAAGGAAGGAAGAGAAAAATCTTCTAAGTCAAAATCGACGGGAATCACTAAGTCATTCCCGCCGACTTTGACGGGACTCACTTGTGATTCCCGCCGACTTCGACGAGAATCGTTAATGATTCCCGCCGATTCCTCGAGTTTCAGCTAGCCTCTCCCGCCGACTTCTTTCGGCTGACAGTTTTCCAGCCAGGAATTCTGCAAAGGCAGAATCGACGGGAATTGTGAATGATTCTCGCCGACATCGACGGGAATCACCAACGATTCCCGCCGATTTTGCCTTAGGCAATTTTTCTCGCTCGCTGGACCGGACCAAGGTGTTGTGCATTGTTTTGGCCGGGGCTAGGGTTTCTCCTTGTGGGTCTCACAACGGTCTTTAAGGTTGGCCTCTGGTATATATATACCTGTATTTTGAACCTCTACATCAATCCATTCTCGGAAATCAAAAAGAGGTCAAGCGTGACCTAGCGGATCGCGGAAAGCGCCGATCACCTGTAGCCGCTCGCAGTTCGTCGTCGCCGATAATCTTCGATCTTCTTTGATCTTCCGGCGACAGTACCGAGGCAAGCCGAGCGTCTCACGCATCTCTCTTGAGATCTCTTGTCTCTCGATTCGTTGAACGAGACTAGTTCTCCATTCCGAATCGGTGGAGACGATTGATCCGACTGAGATCGTTGGTAGACCTTGCTTGCTTCGTCAAGAAGTTTGGATCTACAAAGTATTGCTGCCGCATTCACTTGCCGCCGCCGATCTTGACAAGATCCTCTCCAAGAGAGAAATCCGGTTGTGGACTCTTCGTAACTTTCAAGAAAGCTTCAACGAACGAAGAAGGACATCAGAATCTCCAAAAGCTTTGTTTGTATTTTCTTTTACATTCTATTTTGGTTTTGTTGTAAAGGAATTTTCATTCCTTGTTGTAAGGGTTGGGTGCAACCCGTGGTGGTGTAGTTGTGACTCCTTTGTTGGAAGGGTTCCTTCCTTAGTGTGAGGATTGGATTTCAATCCGTTTGGAGAAGTGACCGAGTCGTCCCTTGGTGGGAGATAGGTCGAAGGGGGAAAGTGGACATACCCAAATCGGGGAACCACTATAACTCTTTGTGTGTTTTCTGTGCTGTGTTTGTTAATTTGTGCAGTTTAATTTAATTCCGCAAAAGACCGCACGACTCCTATTCCCCCCATAGGTGGATTTAGTCGACACTAGATACTTTCAAGTGGTATCAGTGGGAGGTTCCTCATCAATAAGGTTAACACCTTGAGTAAGATCCAGCATCTAGTGTCAAGAAGAAAGAAGATCTCGAGAATGGACGGACTTTAGTATTCAGGAAAGATCCCAGTATGCACCAAGCTGAACTTTCCCATTTGGAAGGAAAGGGTCAGGTTCTACATGGAAGCAGTCGACCCCCGACTCTTCATGATAGTGGAGGAGGAACCTTATATCCCCACTAAGGCCTCCACCATTGATCCGACCAATATGGTGCCCAAGAAGCTCTCCGAAATGAATAAGGATGAGATGATGCTTGTCGGACTAGACAAGAAAGCTCAGAACATTCTAGTAAGCGCCGTCGATGATTCCATGATGCAAAATTTCAGCAACTGCAGGACTGCCAAAGACATCTTGCACTGCCTGATCATCCTGATGGAAGACACAAATAAAGTAAGGGATGATCGAAGATCCCTTCTGAACCAAAAGTATGAGGCCTTCAGGCAAGGTCCCAAGGAAGAAATTGGAGTGACCTTCGAGAACTTCCTGAAGATCGTCAATGCCCTGAAGGGATATGGCAGAGTGTTCACCTATGGTGAACTAAATGATAAATTCCTTAGATCCCTTACTAAGGAATGGGACATCAAGATCTGCGCCATCAGAGAGTTTGGCAAGCTGGCAGAAACTGATCCCCAGATTCTGTTTGGGAAGCTTATGTCCTATGAGCTTCAGCTGAACTCTAAAAAAGCTGAAGAAGAAGCCGATAAGGCCGCTACCAAAGAAAATACTGTAGCCCTGAAAGACAATCACTCAAGGAAAGGCATGGGTGCAGCCTTGTACCGCTCTTGGAAAAAGGACGAGAAAGAAGACTCTGAGCCATGCTCTTCCGGCTCAGAGCTATCTGAAGAAGAATTCTCCTTCATCACTCGAGAGTTCAAGAAGTTCCTCAAGATGAGGAATCAAAGAAAGAGAGACGGCTCCTCCTCCAGACATCAGAAGAAGAATTACTCTTTTGACAGGTATGAGTCTAAATAGAACAAACATCGCTCTACTGACATTATCTGCTTTAGATGCAATAAGCCAGGCCACGTCGTTGCTGACTGCCCCCAAAGCAAGAGAGATAAGGGGAAAGGAGAGGAGCACAAGTCCTCTAGAGATAAGAAGAAGGAGAGGAGCTACATTGCTAAGAAGCCAAAGACACTGAGTGAATCTGATTCGTCAGACTCCAGTGATAATTAGGAAGCCTACTTCGGGCTAATGGGTCGCTCTGACTCAGATAGAGACTGTCCCCCATTTACTAGGAATGTAAAAGATCGCACCCCCCTCTCTGACTCTGACTCTGACTTTGAGTCTCCTGAAGATGATCACGAGGACAGTCCATCTGTCCGTGAAGCTGAACTCCTCGAAAAGTATGAACTTCTGCTCAATACTTTCGAAGAGTGTCGAAAGAGGTTGAGCGCTCAGAAAAAGGAAGTCAAATTCCTTAAGGCTGAGGGTGTGTCCCTAAGAGAAGAGATCACTAGCTTGATTTCTCTCCGACAGGAACATCTGGACCTTACTTCTGAGCACTCAGATTCGCTAAGGCTCCTTGACCAAAAACAGGAAGAAATCAACAAGCTGGAAGAACAGCTTGCGGCAGAAAGGAAGATTGTCAAAAACTTCTCTATGCCCAAGACCGTTCTTCCTCTGGTTGATGTATTTTCTGCTCAGGCTAAGGGGGCTGGCTTAGGGCATGTGGGAGTTCCTGACAAATCATCCAGGAGAAACAGAAATCAGAGGAAAAATAAGGCTGCTAAGAAGGTCTCTGCTGTAGAAAAGGGAAAGGCCCCACTCGGTCCTATTTCATTCAGAAAGCCTGTCTTTCCTTGCAATGAGCAGGACTTTGAGTCAACCTATGACTACTTCTTCCGGCCCTTGATTGAAAAACCCAAGAGCTGGTATGATGGTTGGACCTTTCCCCGCAACTACGACGAGAGTGTCTTCAAGGCACCTTATGAGGAAATCCAAGTGGAGAATTACGACCACTTCTCTAGCGGCCATAATAGGAAGCAAGCACCAAAGGCCAAGCCTGTTATACTGAAGGAACATGAAGTGAAGAAATCGTGCGACTGCTGTCATCATGATGCCTCCACCTCCAGATCCAAGGCCCCGGCTTGACCCACCGTTCCAAGGGTGAAGCAGGAGCCTAGGAAACGGTACAATAGGTTTGACTGTTGGTGCTGTGGCAAAGTTGGTCACTTTACCGTGGATTGCTGGTTTAATCCAAGATACAATGAGACTCCTTATGTTAGCAATGCGAGGCCGACCACTCGTAGGGTTAACCAACCGAGGGGGAGTGTGCTAACAAAGAACCTAGGACCCAATGCCTATTGGGTTCCTAAGGTAAGGTAATTCTATTTTGCAGGATAGTCTAGGTACCCATGAACATGATGAGACCTAGACAAGAGATGTTCTGGGCTTGCACGGAACAAGGAATTTGGGAAAAGATATAATGCTTATTACGGAGTCCTTCATGACATGACATCCCTCGTACTTCGAATCGTGGATCCGAATGATCACCCTAATAATCCCAGCATAATATGACTTAAAACAAGCTCCTCGAGCTTAGAAGCAGGGATGATTGGAAAAGCACTTCCGGGACGTGCCAATTCCTCGGAAGAAGGCTTATTTCATGGAACAGTAAAAAGCAGAACTGTGTCGCAACCTCTACGGCTGAATCTGAGTACATCTCAGCAGGCAGCTGTTGCGCACAACTTCTATGGATCAGAAATCAACTCGAAGATTATGACTTGCAGTTCAGAGCAGTTCCTATGTATTGCGACTCCTCGAGCGCTATAGCAATTGCGAATAATCCTATGTCGCACAGCAGAACAAAGCATATTGAAGTGCGCTACCACTTCATTTGGGAGCATGCGGAAAACAAAGATATCTCTCTCTACTATGTCCCCACGGATAAGCAGATTGCAGATATCTTCACAAAGTTCCTTAACGAGGCCAAGTTTAGCCTCTTCAAAACTGAACTTGGCATGCTGAACTATAAAGATTGAAGACTGAAGGGCTCCAGGCTCTTGGATCAAGGGGGAGCATCAGCGAGGAACTCAAGATCGGGAACAGATGCAAGAACTGAGGGGGAGCTTTGTGCTCCAAGTGAAGTCCCAGATTTGCAGAAGCCGAAAAGGGGGAGATTACCCTCTCGGCTAAAGCTAAGGTGGCTTCCAATGCTAAGTATGCTCTCAGGAGAATGGTAATGGATTTCACTCTTAACTGCATTTTCATTTTATGATTTTCATTCCCATCTGTTCTATTCACCTTAGCTTGTAGGGTTTAAGCTTCTTTAAATAGGGGGAGATTATTGGGTATTGTATCCACAATGGACCTGATTTGAAGAAGCCCCTGAACAAACTAAACTGAATTGACAATGTATTTGACGATCTTCTATCAAGTTGTGCTTGCAGCTATTCCATGCTAAGTACACACCAATGTCAGGGTGCAGTGGGTCAATATACACGGGTCTGCGCAATGTAATCCCTCGTTGAGTAGATCACTGTGTTGACTCACGTGTGCTCTCTCTATTGGAGTGTACTTATTTTCAAGTACAGGGTTAAGGTAGATCAAGAGCAGGAGCAAAGATGGGTCAAAGACCAAGTCTTCAAAGGAAGGAAGAGAAAAATCTTCTAAGTCAAAATCGACGGGAATCACTAAGTCATTCCCGCCAACTTCGACGGGAGTCACTTGTGATTCCCGCCGACTTCGACGAGAATCGTTAATGATTCCCACCGATTCATCGAGTATCAGCTAGCCTCTCTCGCCGACTTCTTTCGGCTGACAGTTTTCCAGACAGGGATTTTGTAAAGGCAGAATTGACAGGAATTGTGAATGATTCCCGCCGACATCGACGGGAATCACCAACGATTCCCGCCGATTTTGCCTTAGGCAATTTTTCTCGCTCGCTGGACCGAACCAAGATGTCGTGCGCTATTTCGGCCGGGGCTAGGGTTTCTCCTTGTGGGTCCCACAACGGTCTTTAGGGTTGGCCTTTGGTATATATATACCTGTATTTTGAACCTCTACATCAATCCATTCTCGGAAATCAAAAAGAGGCCGAGCGTGACCTAGCGGATCGCGGAAAGCGCCGATCGCCTGTAGCCGCTCGCAGTTCGTCGCCGATAATCTTTGATCTTCTTTGATCTTCCGGCGACAGTACCGAGGCAAGCCGAGCGTCTCACGCATCTTTCTTGAGATCTCTTGTCTCTCGATTCGTTGAACGAGACTAGTTCTCCATTCCGAATCGGTGGAGACGATTGATCTGACTGAGATCTTTAGTAGACCTTGCTTGCTTTGTCAAGAAGTTTGGATCTACAAAGTATTACCGCCGCATTCACTTGCCGCCGCCGATCTTGACAAGATCCTCTCCAAGAGAGAAATCCGGTTGTGGACTCTTCGTAACTTTCAAGAAAGCTGTAAGAAACAAACTAAAACAAATCGGAAGCGGTTTAACTGAAACTTTATTATCTGAAAAAGGTATGTATTATAAAGGTATGACCTCCCTTATATAGAATGGAGGAGAGAAGAGAGAATACAAATAAGAGATGTGAGACTAAAAAATTACATGACACAAGCGGACTGTACAGACACAAACCGCACAAGCCGCACGGTTAGACAGAGGGGCTAACCGCTCGGCAACTGCTAGAGTGAGAGAGAGAGACCGTCATGTGAGACCGCCAGACCGCCCGGTCTCCAAGTCTCCAGTGACAAGCCGCTAGACCTCTTGGACCACAGAAAGCACACATAACAACCAAACCGCTGAAGGAAAACCGCCAGACCACCCGGTCATCAACTCGCCAAGTCAGACCGCCAGACCGCCAGACCGCCCGGTCACCACTTCAACACTGCCCCTCAAGCTGGAGCATATATATCGATCATGCCCAGCTTATCACAAATATGAAAAAACGAGGCGGATACTGGCTTGGTGAAGATGTCAGCCAGCTCTTTATTAGAAGTGACGAAGGGAGTGCAAATTTGTTCCTTCAAAATCTCTTCACGAATGAAATGACAGTCGACCTCAATGTGCTTGGTTGTTTCATGGAAGACTGGATTTTTGGAGATGTATATCGCAGCCTTATTGTCACAGAACATAGGTAGAGGATGGTTGTAGACCTCTCCCAAATCCAGCATGAGAGCCCGTAGCCATTTTAACTCACAAGTGGTCGATGTCATACTTTGATACTCTGCTTCAGCACTGGACCTGGAAACAACAGACTGCTTCTTGCTCTTCCAGCTTACCAGATTTCCCCCAACAAAGGTGCAGAAACCAGAGGTAGACTTGCGATCCCCTTTGTCATCAGCGTAACTCACATCTAAGTATGCTTCAACCTTCAGATGACCATTCTTCTGAAATAGTAATCCTTTCCCAGGGGCTGCTTTGACATACTCCAAGATCCGCAAGGCGGACTGTAGATGGCACTCCCTGGGTGCTTGCATGAATTGACTTACCTTGCCCACAACATAGGAAATGTCGGGCCTGGTCACTGTGAGATATATGAGCTTACCAACTAGACGCCTGTACCGCGTAGTATCTGAAAGAAGAGGCGAATCATTTGTCCAGGTTTTGTCTTCTCTAATAGCCATAGGGCATCGGGCAGGTTTGGCTCCAGTCAATCCAGCTTCTTTTAGAAGATCAAGGGCATACTTACGCTGTGAGAGGACTAAGGAGTTGGGATTCCGAGAGATTTTGATCCCCAAAAAGTACTTCGGAGAGCCCATATCTTTCAAGGCTACCCCTTCCTGGTCATCCCCAGTGAGAAGAATATCATCAACATACACAGCAAGAACAACCAGTCCCGAGGGGGTTTTGCGAATAAATAGAGAGTGATCGGTAGAGATGCGCGCAAAACCAACGGTCGTCACGATGCCCCTGAACTTGTCAAACCAAGCTCGAGGGCTCTGCTTGAGGCCATAGATTGCCTTCTTCAATCGGCATACTCGTGTCTCCCCCTGAGCAACATACCCAGGAGGTTGCTCCATGTAGTCGGCCTCCTGAAGATCACCATAAACAAAGGCATTCTTTACATCCAGCTGAGAAATTGGCCAATCTTTATTGACTGCCACAGAGAGAAGTACCCGTATAGTGCTGAGACGAGCCACGAGAGAGAAGGTGTCAAAGTAATCAACCCCATAGGTCTGAGTAAAGCCCTTAGCAACAAGACGAGCCTTATAACGGTCCACAGTGCCATCTGGGCCAAATTTGACCACAAAGACCCAGCGACAGCCAACAACATCAGTACCGAAGGGAGGAGGAACAAGAGTCTAGGTACCCCGCACTGTTAGGGTCGCCATTTCCTCATCCATTGTCATCTTCCAGTGAGGAATAGCAAGGGACTCCTGGTAGGAATGGGGTGTGGCAGTGGCAGAGATAGCCAGCGCAAAGGCCCTGCGAGAAGAGGTAAGACGATCATATGAAACAACAACAACAAGGGGGTGTAGGGTACACGTCCGCACCCCTTTGCGAAGAGCTACAGGAAGATCCAGGTCGGCGGGTTCCTCGGCATCTAGAGCATCCGTGGTAGAGAGAGCTGGCCCGGGAGGAGAGAGCGACATCAGCGGAGATGAGGGAGATGGAGGCGGAGAGAGAGGAGTGGACGGAGACGAAGTAGGGGTGGATATCGCAGTAGGAGGCGAGGGAACGAAGGGAATAATAGGAGAATCAGAGGCTGGGGGAAGAGAAGAGGAAGCTTGGGGAAGAGAAGAGGAGTCATCCGAGAAGTAGGAGGCATTCTCGAAGAAGGTAACGTCAGCGGAGACGAACTGCTTACGAAGAACAAGGTCAAAGCAACAGTAGCCTTTCTGAGTGGTGGAGTACCCCAGAAAGACACATTTGGTGGAGCGAGGAGATAGCTTATCACGGGTGGCAGATGGGGCATGCACAAATGCCGTGCAGCCAAAGATTCGGAGAGGGAGAGGAAAAGGGTCCTTTCCCGGATAGAGAATGGAGAATAGGGTTTGACCATGGAGAATGGTGGATGGAATGCGATTGATGAGGAGACAGGAGATGAGAACGGCATAGCCCCAATAAGCACGAGGAACCTGCATCTATGTCATCAGAGTGCGAGCGACATCAAGGAGGAGACGGTTTTTGCGCTCTGTCACACCATTTTGCTGTGAAGTATAGACACATCTAGTTTGATGAATAATCCCATGTTGTATACAAAAGGACGAAAAAGCATGACTGAGATATTCTTGGGCATTATCAGATCGAAAAACTTTAATAGAAACATCAAACTGAGTTTTGATCATGAGATAGAAAGACGTCCATACAGAGAATAATTCGGAGCGATCTTTTAAAAGATACACCCACGTACAGCGAGAGAAATCATCAATAAACGTGACAAAATATGAACTCCACGACCAACGGTAAGGGTAGGAGAAGGACCCCAAACATCAGAGTGGATGAGATCAAACGGTCGGGAGGATCCACGAACTTGCTTTGGTGGGAAGGAGGAGCGGTGATGCTTGCCAAGCTGACAAGCCTCACAATTGAGGGGAGGAATTTGTGGAGGAAGGTGGGGCAAAAGCTGACGAAGAAGGCGTGGAGGAGCATGACCAAGGCGAAGATGCCATTGGAGAAGATCTATGGAGGTGGAGGAGAAGGCGGATAGAGCGGAAACGTTGTCGAGGAAGAATAGGCCGCCACTCTCAGTCCCAGTAGCAATCGTCCGCTGGGAGTCCAGATCCTGAAAAGAACAAGAAGTAGAGGTAAATGTGATGGAACACCGTAATTGCTTGCATAGAGAGGTAACAGATATTAAGTTGCACGGGAATTTGGGCACATAGAGAGTATTCGCCAATTGAAGAGACAGAGTGACTTGAACCACTCCCGTCCCATGGACCGGGGATGGAGAGCCATCAGCGAGAATAACCGGGGGCAACCGATCATGTGTTTGCAGGAGAGAAAAACACTGGGGAGAGCCGGTCATATGATTGGTAGCACCTGAGTCGATCAACAATTTTCCTTGAGTAACGAAGTGGGCACTACCAGAAGACGTGACCACCGAGGCAGAAGGCTTCGAAGAAGAGGATAAAGTAGAGATATCGAAGAGAGCCATAGGAGCAGAAATAGGTCGCGCGAACAGAGAGATAGGTCGCGCGAACTAAAAAAGGAAGAGCGAGAGAACTAAGTAACAGGCCGCGCGAATAGAGAAACAGGTCGCGCGAACAGACAATCAGCGAACACAGCACGAACACAAGGAAGTTCGTGAGAACCAGAAAGCCACAACGGACAAAAAAGGAAACCGCAAAGGACACAACCAAGAAGCAGACCAAAGCAGGGAGAAGGCCGTGCGGTTAGAGAGAAGGCCGCACGAACAGAGGAGGAGCCGTGCGAATCAAAGGAGATCGCGGGAAAAACAGAGGCAGAGAAACCGCGAAAACAGGTCACGGATAGAACTAGAGAGAGAAGAGAGGCCGCGCGGTTAGGAAACAAGCCGCGTGGATAGGAAGAAGAAGAAGATCTGCAGCGGTCACGATGTCAGACACCAGCGGCCAGAGAAGCCACGACCAAGCCGCAGAATCAAGCAGAGGGATAGAAGTCGAGCAGCTAGAAGACAGTCCGCTCGAACAGAAGCAACATGCAAAATAAGGCACAGGGCAACAGGTCGCGGCGAACAGGGAAACCGGTCACGGCGAACAGAACGCAAGCAAAAGAAATAGTCCGCGCGAACAGGGCGCAAGCAAATAAACAGGCCGCGCGAACAGGGCGCAAGAAAACAGGCGGAAGAAACAAGCCGCGAAAACAGGTCGTGAGAATAAGAAGCAAATCGCGCTGATAGGTCGCGCGGTCAGAGACGGCGCGCAGAATCAGGAGGAGAAAATCGAGTCCTCTGATACCATGTAAGAAACAAACTAAAACAAACCGGAAGCGGTTTAACTGAAACTTTATTATCCGAAAAAGGTATGTATTACAAAGGTATGGCCTCCCTTATATAGAATGGAGGAGAGAAGAGAGAATACAAATAAGAGATGTGAGACTAAAAAATTACATGACACAAGCAGACTGTACAAACACAAACCGCACAAGCCGCGCGATTAGACAGAGGGGCTAACCGCTCGGCAACTGCCAGAGTGAGAGAGAGACCGCCATGTGAGACCGCCAGACCGCCCGGTCTCCAAGTCGCCAGTGACAAGCCGCTAGACCGCTTGGACCACAGACAGCAACACATAGCAACCAAACCGCTGAAGGGAAACCACCAGACCGCCCGGTCATCAACTCACCAAGTCAGACCGCCAGACCGCCCGGTCACCACTTCAACAAAAGCTTCAACGAACGAAGAAGGACATCGGAATCTCCAAAAGCTTTGTTTGTATTTTCTTTTACATTCTATTTTGGTTTTGTTGTAAAGGAATTTTCATTCCTTGTTGTAAGGGTTGAGTGCAACCGGTGGTGGTGGAGTTGTGACTCCTTTGTTGGAAGGGTTACTTCCTTAGTGTGAGGATTGGATTTCAATCTGTTTGGAGAAGTGACCGAGTCGTCCTTTGGTGGGAGATAGGTCGAAGGGGGAAAGTGGACGTACACAAATCGGGGAACCACTATAACTCTTTGTGTGTTTTCTGTGCTGTGTTTGTTAATTTGTGCAGGTTAATTTAATTCCGCAAAAGACCGCACGACACCTATTCCCCCCCATAGGTGGATTTAGTCGACACTAGATACTTTCACCGTACAAATAGGAATGAAAATTTCTTTACAACAAAATTGAATGTAAATAAAATACAAACAATGCTTTATGGAGATTCCGATGTCCTTCTCGTTCGTTGAAGCTTGCACGAAAAGTACGAAGAGTCCACAACCGGATTTCTCACTTGGAATGGATCTTGTCAAGATCAGCGGAGGCAAGCAAGTGCGGCGGCGATGCTTTGTAAATCCAAACTTCTTGACGAAGCAAGCTAGGTCTTTGAACGATCTCAGTCGGATCAAATGTCTCAGCCGATTAAGAAGGGAGAACAAGTCTCGTTCAACGAATCAGAAGACAAGAGATCTCGAGAGAGACACATGAGACCAGCTGCTTACCTCGGTACTGTCGTTGAGCGATCAGAGAAAAACTGAGATCAGCGGCGGCGACAACTTCCGATCGGCGACGTGCGTGCGGGCGGAGCTCGCGATGCGCTAGGTCACGACGTCGGCTTCTCGTTTCATATTTTGGTGTGTCCTATAGACAATGGTAATAACATCGTATTTATACCAAAAGGCAAACCCTAAAAGACCGTTGTGGGGCCCACCTCGGAAATTCCGAGTTTTGGCCGAAATGAGCAAGGCGGCCTGGACCGGTCCAACGAGCGGCGAAATCTGCCTAAGGCAAAATCGGCGGGAGTCGTTGGTGATTCTCGTCGATGTCGGCGGGAATAACTCCCGACTCCCGTCGATTCTGCCTTGGCAGAATTTCTGACTTTGCCGGCCGGAAGTAGTCGGCGGGAGTCACTTAGTGATTCCCGTCGAAGTCGGCGAGAATCACTAACGACTCCCGTCGATTCTTACTTGGAAGAATTTTCCTTCTTCCTTCTTTTGATAGCTTGGTCTTTGATCCATCCTTGCTCCTTCTGCTCTTGATCTACCTTGACCCTGTACTTGAAAATAAGTACACTCCAATAGAGAGAGCACACATGAATCAACACACTGATCTACACAACAAGGGATTACGTTGCGCAGACCCGTGTATATTGACCCACTGCACTCTGACATTGGTGTGTACTTAGCATGGAATAGTTGCAAGCACAACTTGACATAAGAACGTCAAATATCTTGTGAATCCATCTTAGCTTGACTGGAGTTTTCTTAAAATCCGGGTAATTGTGGATGCAATACCCAACAATCTCCCCCTATTTAAAGAAGGCAAAATCCTACTAGCTAAGATGAATTACAGTAAACACAAAGATATATATAAGTGTATGCGAGACAAGAAATCATAATAATAAAGTTTCACGCATTCAAAACAGAAATTGAATCAGCATATAATCATATATATATATCCAAAGTGTTTTTCAAATTTAAGAACAGAAGTACACGCATAATGAAAATTAATCATTTGGGTTTCTTGTTTTTTCTCTCCTTTGCCTCAGCTTCTCTTTGCTATTTTGCCAGGAACTTCTTGCTTTACCTTTCAAAATATTCCTTTGGCTTTGGGTTGTACCTGGGGGGAGGAGCTTTATTTTCAATTGTATTTGTCCTGAAGAATACATTTCTTTTTGCCTCAAATTCTCTGTGCATTTCCCATTCGTACTGACTATAGACTTTATTCCTATTAAGCTCTCCCCGATCTTGTAGCGTGAACGTATCAAGTATGATGCTCCTAGAGACGGGACTCCATCGTTCGTTTTTGACTTCGCTTTCCTTTCTTCTTAGTTTCATCTCTGCTGGATTGTTTTTATAGGTTCCTTCTTAAAGCTTTCTCTTCCCTTTCACAATCGCGTCTTGATCAAAGAATGCAATGTTAGCAGCTTTGGCAGCAGCTTTAGCAGCCTTTTTGGCATCAGCTTCACTTAAGGGAGCATCCTCAGCAATAGCAACAATAGCAGCAGGAGCAACATCAGGAGCATCAACAGTAACATCATCAGTGGCTGCGGTTACCTCAGGATCAACATCAGTCATATCTGGCTGAGGATCGGGAATGTCTAACGCTTGTTGAACGAGCCAATGACAACTTTTAAATACATATTCGTTTGATTGTTTGAAGTTGTCGACTATGATTTTCTCGAGCCCTGCCATCTTAGCTACATACTCCTTCTCCCACTTTTTGGCTTCTAGTGCTATTGAGTTTGCATAAGAGTGCAGTGACTCATCTGTATGCTTCACATTCTTAGCGAAATCGTCCAGCAAGGTTTGTTGATTCGTGTTGAAAGCGACCATGTTGGCATCGAATAGTTTGATGTTTTTGGCCACGACATGAGCATTTTGATTGACAACCGCCAGGTCATCTGTGGTCTTCTTTAGCCCTTGCATTAGAAGAGTGACGACATTGCCAGCCTCAGTATACTTGGCTTCAAATCTTTCTTCCATCTTATCCATCTTGTGATTTATCTCCACTATGTTCTTTAGCATCAGATCTTCTGATTGCTTTATTCGTTTGAGTACTTTGTTGTGAGAATGTTCAAAAGATATCTTCAGCTCGTCTACTATACCTTGAATGATGTGCACAGTGTGATTGGCTAGGCTTGTTCCTAACTTATGTTCTTGATGTATAGCCTGGTCAGGTCCTGGAGTGAGAGGGTTCTGAGAGTCATGACTTTCCTCTTCAGATTCACCTGTGGAGCTCAATAAACTTACATTCTCTTTTGGAGGGATTGAAGCTGCATCTGCCATAGAGTTTAGCATATTGCCATATTTTCTCATCTCCCTATCCAGTAGAGTATCAATTGACACCTAAGGTCTTGAGGTCTCCCCCTCAACTGTAGCATCAGTCATGTCAGGAACCTTTATCTGAATCTATTCCTCAAAAAGGAGTTCAGAATCAACCTCCAGCACAACCACATCATTATCAGCCTGCTCATCCTCAAGATCCTCAGCAACATGCTTTTCAGGGGAATTCACATCATTTTCACCATCAGCAACATCTGCAACATCATCCTCTTCTTCCTCCTCTTTAGTCTCATCAGTAGCAAGGGTTTCCACCGCATCCTTAGCGATGAGGGAAATATCCGTTATAGAATTTACTTGTTCTGGGACTGAGGCTTCTGGAATGAGGGCAGCCGAAGGATTGGGTAGTGACTCCCCCTCAGTTCCTGCATTCGGCAGATCAGGAACTTCATTGAGCTCAACCGGAAGATTTGTGAACTCAGGAGCTCTGTCATCCTCATCAACACATGGTGCAGGAGCTCCCCCTGGGACAAGGATTCTTCTTTCCCACCTGTCGAAGACGTTGGAGTCCATCTTCTTCAGATAGTGAAGGGGAACTCCCATAGTCATATCAAACTTATCTCTATCCATCTGATTTAGATAGATACTGATGATTCGTCCGAAGTTTGGGGTGCGTAGAGTATCTTTTATTTTTTTTTCAAACAGTATGGCCCCCCAGTTCATCTTCTTTCTGCACAAAATGGCTATCAGGCTCTTGAACATGTCACCTGAGATGCGATCATGGGAGCCTGGCTTGCAGATCAGTACTTTCCATATGATATCTGATAGAAGCTTTCCTTCATCATTCATATCCTTGCGTTTAATGGCCCTAGTCCCTCGAGTCAATCCACAGAATAGCAAGGTCCTTGTACGATCATCTTCGTCTTGATAGTCCTCTTGCTCGGAGCTGGAGATCTAGAGATGATGGGACAGTCTTGCAGCCATCATCTTTATCCTGAGGCCTGCTATCTTACTCTTTATCGTTGTGTCCTCGTGACGCAACTTGGAGTTGGTGAAAAACTCTAGTACTTCCTTGTCGAGGATCTTGCACGGGTGCTCGAGAATGAAAGAGAGTCCGGCTTGATCCAGTATCAGAATGATATTTCTGAACTCGTCCGAGGCATGAGAAAAGCCTGTCCTCACTAATTCACTTCCAGTGAGTAGCCCGATAGTTGTTCGAGGAGCCATTTTGAACCTAAGCGAGTTAAACCCAAGGGGTTAACTCTTTCTAAATTCAGAATTAGTAAGAATTGAACTAGCTAGAGGGATGATCCCTGCGAAAATAGAACTTACAAATTTAGTTCTTAGCTTAGAGATCAACGAGGAGGCCACCCTTGCAGATGAACAGGTGAGGAGGCTTGGAGAGATAGCAAATTGACAGCAACCTTGCAAGAGAGCTGTCGAGGGAATGAAGGTTCAATCCTCGTTGGGAGCGATGATGGAGAGCTTCACTGATGAATAGTCGAGCTTATGAGAAAAGTTATAGTTCGAAAACTTCAAGGAATCAACTTCGATGGTTACCTTTTTCTCTAGGAGGGTGCAAGGACACGGAAGGGTAGAAGGCGGTGAGTAGTTGTAGCCCTAGGGTTGGCGTCGACTGAGGCTGATGACGACGAGATGCTTGCATCGGGGCTGGAGAGCTGGCGAGCTGACGTCGACGAGTGATGAGCTTGTGTCGACGGGTGCGGGAGGCTAGAGTTGACGGGAGTTGGATGCAGATGATGAGCTTCGTAAGAGGGATAGGGAGTCGCCGGGAAGCCGAAGGGTCGAGATATAGAGAGTCTGAAGTCGACGGGAATGAGGTTTGATTTGGTCTTCCGCCAATTTATAATGACTGGCCCGATTTTCAGAATTTGAAACCTAGGGTCTGCTTTTGCACTTTCGAAAACTTAACATCGACGGGTATAGTTGATTTCCTTTTTCTTCTAAATGATGCATTATAATTTTCATGTTATAATTCCTAAGTCAAGTTAAATGGATGTTTAACATTAGAATTAACCACTGACTTTTTCTCAGAGAGTTCAAAATGTAATAACTATAATTGCAACTTCTTGCACAAGTCCCTTGAGATTTGCCGGACCATGTGACACCAACTTTCACAGATTATCAAAGTTTTGAAAGTTTTTCAGTTTCCAAGATGAGGATCATATGGTTATTTGCTTGCGTGTCTTTCCGTTCAAGGTGTGTATCTATATATATATATCTGTATATATATCTACGCAATGCGATTCAATTATCTAATTTGAATGCGCGTACCTGGGATTACCAGGATGATCATTCAGATCCACTATTTTGAGCACGAAGAGTGCCATGTACATGAAGGACACTGTAGTTAGCATTATATCTTTTCCCATGTTCCTTGTTCCAGAACAAGCCTGGAACATCTCTTGTCCAAGTTCCATCATGTTCATGGGTACTTAGACTATCCTGCAAAATAAAATTACCTTGCCTTAGGAACCCAATAGGTATTGGGTCCTAGGTTCTTGTCAGTATAAAATATAGCATGCCTTCCGACAGGATCTCTGATAGGAAGACTGTCTCTTGCCGGAGGATGTGGACATACCCTTGCCCTTGGCACGGAAGGATTGTGCCAACATCAATGGCAAAGTGACCCACTCTGCCACAGCACCAACACTCATGGGTATTGTACCTCCTTTTCTGACCGGATCTACTAACGGAGTTAGTCACGATCCTAGGTCTGTAAGGGGCAGAGCTGGTTCTGCTCTCAGATTTTCCCTTTCCACCGAGACTCGAGGTGGGTCTGATGGTGAACATGTGGGGAGTATCATGAGGCCTGGGAGGTGGTTCTTTCTTTTCAGCCAGCACACATCCGGGGCCCCCAGTGATGATTGCTACATGTTTGCCAACTCCCTTTCCCTTTGTCCTAGGGTGGGAAGATATCCTGTGAGAGCTGGTTCCTGTAATATCATGTAGTGTGGGGGCTAAGGCCGTAAATACAAACGGTTCATAATGAGCCGTGTGTATTTTCTCACGGGTAGCCATAACAGCACTTGCACTACGGGTGTTTTCACATGAGGGCCGACCATTCTTGCAGTGACCATAGTTGTTCTTATGGTCATACCTGAAGGAATGATGTGTGCCCTTCCTACTCGGTGTGGGGGGTCTATAAACAGTTTCCCGTTTCTCCACGAATTTATAATTCGCGAGATCCACCTGTTTTCTTCCTTTCTCTTAATAGCATCTACCTTGGAAAAATTAGATACTATCCTCTTTTCGGTCTCTAGATAAAACTCTAGATCTGAGATCTTTGAGTCCTTCACCTTGATAGATTCCAATTGGAGGTCCATCATAGTCCTCAACTGAGCAATTTCCTTAGCTTGTTTCTAAACAAGCAAGTTGCTCTACTGAAGGGCTCTTCGAAGGGAATCTAGAATTTCAATCTGTTGATCGAATCTGTCAATACCCTGACATCAACTAATGGACAATCCTCCGAACTTCTCCTGTCTTCAGGAGATACATGTGGGAAAAAGCAAGAGGAGGAAGATACGTGGTCCTGATTGGGCTGATCATGGTTAGAGTTATGGTCTGCAGAAGCTGATGTTTCCTCTTCATCACAACTGCATTCCTCAATCTCTTCTTCAGTCTCTGATAGAGAAACGAGAGCCCTGATTTTGAAAGGTTGTTCTTGACTTTCATCTTCAGAGATGAGGACCCCACGTATGCTTCATCTTCTTGCTGGCATTCAGTCCAGGCAATCTTCTTTCCCTCCATGAGGTCAGAGATTGTTTCCCACATGGACTTTGCAGTCTTACACTTATCCAACGTTGTAAGAGATTATCCTAACCAAATATCAGAAATGATCTGTCGAACAAGCTTGTCCAAGTTGAATAGTGAGAACTCAGTTTCAGACATCTTTGCGGGACTCTTTGGGATTTGGAGATCTTCTCCAGAGTCAGAAGCCTTCATTGGAATAAAGGGACCCTCTTCCACAATGTATAAAGCACGAGGCTCAATGGCTTCTAGATGAAACTGAACTCTCATTTTCCAGATGGGAATATATTCTTTTGTGCATGCAGGCAGTCTCAGGGGAGAGACATCGGTGTATAGCTCCATGCTTGAATCTTGTTTTCTTCTCGACACTAGACACATGATCTTACTCAAGGTATTAACCTTATTGATGAGTAACCTCCCTCTGATACCACTTGAAAGTATCTAGTGTCAACCTAATCCACCTATAAGGGGGGGGGGGAATAGATGTCGTGCAGTCTTTTGCGGAATTAAACTAACCTTCACAAGTAAGCAAACAAAACACAGAAAACACACAAAGAATTATAGTGGTTCCCTGATTTGGGTACGTCCACTTTCCCCCTTAGACCTATCTCTCACCAAGGGACGACTCGGTCACTTCTCCAAACGGATTGAAATCCAATCCTCACATTAGGAGCAACGCTCCCCTAACCACAGAAGGAACCCTTCCAACAACGAAGTCACAACTCTACCACAACGGGTTGCACCCAACCCTTACAAATAGGAATGAAAATTCCTTTACAACAAAATTGAATGTAAATAAAATACAAACAATACTTTATGGAGATTCTGATATCCTTCTTCATTCGTTGAAGCTTGCATGAAAAATACGAAGAGTCCACAACCGGATTTCTCACTTGGAATGGATCTTGTCAAGATCGGCGGCGACAAGCAAGTGCGGCGGCGATGCTTTGTAAATCAAAACTTCTTGACAAAGCAAGCTAGGTCTTCGAACGATCTTAGTCGGATCAAACGTCTCAGCCGATTGGGAAGGGAGAACAAGTCTCGTTCAACGAATCGGAAGACAAGATATCTCGAGAGAGACACGCGAGACCAGCTGCTTGCCTCAGTGCTGTCGTCGAGCGATCAGAGACAAGCTGAGATCAGTGGCGGTGACAACTTCTAATCGGCGACGTGCGTGCGGGCGGAGCTCGCGATGCGCTAGGTCACGACGTCGGCTTCTCGTTTCGTATTTCTGTGTGTCCTATAGACAACGAGAATAACATCGTATTTATACCCAAAGGCAAACCCTAAAAGACCGTTGCGGGGCCCACCTCGGAAATTCTAAGTTTTGGCCGAAATGAGCAAGGCGGCCTGGACCGGTCCAGCGAGCGGTGAAATCTACCTAAGGCAAAATCGGCGGGAGTCATTGGTGATTCCCGTCGATGTCGACGGGAATCACTCCCGACTCCCGTCGATTCTGCCTTGGCAGAATTTCTGAATTTGCCGGCCGGAAGTAGTCGGCGGGAGTCACTTATTGATTCCCGTCGAAGTCAGCGGGAATCACTAACGACTCTCGTCGATTCTTACTTGGAAGAATTTTCCTCCTTCCTTCTTTTGATAGCTTAGTCTTTGATCCATCCTTTCTCCTTCTTCTGCTCTTGATCTACCTTGACCCTGTACTTGAAAATAAGTACACTCCAATAGAGAGAGCACACGTGAATCAACACACTGATCTACACAACGAGGGATTACGTTGCGCAGTCCCTTGTATATTGGCCCACTACACTCTGACATTGGTGTGTACTTAGCATTAAATAGCTGCAAGCACAACTTGACATAAGAACGTCAAATACCTTGTGAATCCATCTTAGCTTGACTGGAGTCTTCTTAAAATCCGTGTAATTGTGGATGCAATACCCAACAAAAGATTAAACTCATACACTCACACACACTACATGAAAATTGAAAGAACAAAATGAAAACTCTAACTCACTCACATTAAAGAACAAGATAAACAAAATTATCTAAAAATAAAAACGACTACTTTTCTACCACTACAACTTGCCAAAAACGATAAAAAAGATGAAATAAAAATTAAAAAAGCAAATGGTTTTTGAAATTAAAACAAAAGTACAAGGACTTGAAAAATTTAAATGATAACATTTTCATTCTTAGGGTCTTACAAAAGTGAGGAAAAAGTGGTAATAAACTGAAAATGACGAAAAAGTTTTACATTCCTAAAAAGCTAAGTAAGAAAAAAAATCAAACTCACTCTTAGCTCACTTTTGTAAAATCCTAAGGATGAAAACATAAAACCCCAAATCCTAATACATAAAGGAATAAAATATAAACTACCTTAACTTGGCTAAAATCAAAGTTATTAAAAAAATCAAAATTATAACTTTTCCATTCTTAGGAGTTCATAAAAGTAATTAAAAAGTGAAAATAAAATTTAAAGGAACAAAAAGTTTTACAACCTAAACAAAAACTAAGTTAAAGAAAATTTAAATCACCTTTATAAAACCTCTTTTACAAAACTCCCAAGGATGCAAGGGTTATAATTTGAAAGTGCCATAAAGCTTAAAAAAGGGAAGAACTATCCTTATAACCTAACATATGTATATATATTTTTTTCATAACAAAGAAACATAAATTTTGAAATTAATACTTAAAATATAAAAGCTGTCCTAACACTTTTGCATAATGAAGATAAATAAAAGCATCACTCACAAACTCACACACACTTTTCATAGAAATGAAAAACGAAGATGAACATAAGTAAAAAAAGGGAGAAAGAAAGTGAAGCACCCAAATACATTTTCATTCCATGTAGAGAGAGAAAGAAGAAAACATTTTTATTTTCATGATTAAAGTTATTACAAGCTATTACAAGGCAAAAGGAAAAGCTAAAAGAAACATGAAAAGGGAGGGGGAAAAATCTTCTTACATGAAATGGAAGTGCACCAAGGCAGCCCACAAAACACACTAAAGATGGTCCAAAAAAAAGAACCCTTGGACATTACAGATATTTTTTATTTATAGACAAAAAGTTCGGGTTTGACACGCCCTAGTCACGGACGTGACAGGGGGCGTGTCGAAGGTTGCGTGTTTGACTTGGCAAAATCCGGCAGTTAGCTTCGTTCTGGAAGGTTCTGGAAGTTACACGTGTCCGACAAGGGCGTTACATGCTTGACACGGGCGTGACATGGGGCGTGACTAGGCACCTGGCGTGAGGAAATCAACTTGTGCTTTGCTGGCTGGAGGCATTTAGTGCTGACATCGACACGGGCGTGACAGACTCGGACACGGGTGTGACATGATGGCATTGAGTTTTGAACAGTAAAATCGTTGAGTGTCGACTGGTGGAAGGTGTTGAGTGCGTGACACGGGCGTGTCGGTCAATGATACGGGCGTGTCAGGTCAAATTTTGACTTTTTTCCTGAAAAAATTCAGAAAACAAAAATAACTTAAGTTAAGATTGTTTTTACAAAAAGAAGCATATTTATTAAACAAAACAAACAAAAAGCAAAAATAAAGTAAAATTACTTAATGAAAATACTATAAAAATAGGTATATTTACAACTCATCAAATATCCTCATACTTAAGCTTTTGCTATTCCAGAGCAAAAGTTTGAGGTGAACTTATAAGGAATAATAAAAAAATCTAAGTTCTGCTACCGCTTAAATTAATTATCAGAGAGATCTAAATAAATATACGGGGTATAAGAGTTAAGTCCTAAAATTATGTATATGATTTAAACAGGGCAAAAGTTTTGGCCGAAAGACTTCTTGATGTAATCAAATAGAATGCAATAATTGTATTGGTTAGATTAACAAAAATAGTTTGGAATTATATGAACTTTAGCTTATAGGAGTTTTACCGGAAATAATGCAATTTACCAATTATGCTTTCAAAAAAATTTTTGAATTAATTTTAGAGTCATGAAATTGGCTAAGGGGGGTTGATGTTGGTTTATGAAGAGGCTTGGATTTTGAGGCGAGATAATTTTTTCTCGAACCTCAATTTTTTCTGATTTGGATGTTCTAGGAAAACGAAATCTTATTTTTCTTTACATAATTTTTTTTTCTTCATAATAAAAAATAACTCAATGTATATGTGTAGGGGTAATGAATTTTATCCTCTTACTCCGTAACATATAATTTTTTTTTAAAAATTATTGGGTGCCTATGTTTACGGAATGAAATCTTATTCCCATTGACATAGGATCTTTTTTTGGGAGGGGGGGGGGAAATTTTATCATACCAAGTAGGTCATGATAAGTAAGGGGAGAAAAGAAAATTAGATTTTTAATTAAAATTTTTTTTGAGAGCAACCTTTATAAATTGTACGTTCCAATTTTTCAGAAAGCTAAAAGTAAGCATAATTGAATTCTATAGTCGTTATTTTCTAACATAGTACACGTGCTCCTATCTATGAAAAATTAGAAGTTGTGCTTAAAGCGAGTCCCCTATTTTTAACAAAGTATAATAAATTTTTTAAAACTTAACCCTAGTTATTTCAATTTTTCAATCTATAATTACCAAACGAATAGTGAACAAAGAATTGATCAAATTCGCATATAAATAAAATCAAAACAAAATTTTTGGATAGCAAAAAAAACTTAAGAAAGATATATTTGATTTATTTGTTTCATAAATTATATATATATATATATATATGTATATATATATATTTTTTTTGAATTTTTGAAGTTATTATCTTTTTTTGTATTTTTGTATGTTTTCTTTTTAATATATATATTCTAAAGAAAGGAGAATGCGAAAATAAAAAAATTTAGATTTTCAAGTTTTGCGATTTTTTTTGTATTTTTAAGTTTTGTGAAATTTTTTTTGTATTTTTAAGAAAATTTTCATTCTATTTACAAAAAATTGAGAGAAAAAGAGAAGTTATTTACAAGGATGAGAGAGAAAAAAGGAGAGGGGAAAGATGAAGAATATTTAAAAAAAATACTTACAAAAATTATTTAAAAAAAATATTTACAAAAAATTAAAACTAGGATATCGCGAGATGACTCGTTATGTGGATTGCTCGATGAGCCGGATCTCGCGGACCGAGTTAAAAATAAGTCAAAGTTTCAAAAATGAAACTTCAATTTTTTTTTTCGATTTTTGTGTTTTATATATATATTTTTTATTTTTGAAGTTTTGTTTTTTAAAATTTTTTTTTTATTTTTAATATATGATTTTTTGAAATGGGGAAAATAAAGGTGCAGAAAAAGAAAGTACGAAAATACGAAAACACCCCCGTACTTAGTTCCAACATTGTCCCCAATGTTGCATTATAAGCATGAGGAACAAGATAACAGCTATATGTACGAAAAAAAGAGAAAGTGGGTGGGCAGAAAACGTCCCTAATCCGCGCTCGGGGAAGCCCATTAGAAACCCTGCAGTTATTAGAAAAATAAAAAGGATAATAAATAAATACGTAAATACAAAAAAGATAAGCGCGGGGTGCCTCCGAGGAGCGCTTTGTTTATAGTCGCGTAGCTTGACTATATTGGCGGGTTTATAAGTCGAGGAGGGATATGGTTTCACTATACTCGATCACTGGGTCGCCCGCTATGTAAGTCTTTAACCGATGACCGTTTACTTTAAACGAGCCTTGTTTTGGGTGGGAGATGAGTACGGTCCCATATGGAAAAACTTCTTCAACTAAGAAGGGACCGGACCAACGAGATTTGAGTTTGCCAGGAAAAAGTTTAAAACGAGAATTATAAAGAAGGACAAGATCGCCCGGAGAAAATTTTTTCTAGGATTTGATTTTTTGATCGTGATATAACTTAGAACGCTCCTTATAGAATTTATTGCTCTCATAAGCGTTCACACGCCATTAATCGAGCTCGTTTAGTTGCAGTTTTCTATTCTGAGCGGCTAAGTTAGCGTCGAGGTTTAAAAGTTTTAAAACCCAAAGTGCGCGATGTTCTAGTTCTACGGGTAAATGACACGCTTTGCCATAGACTAATCGAAACGGAGTACAACCGGTGGCGGTTTTGTATGCCGTACAATACACCCATAATGCGCCGTCAAGTTTAACGGACCAATCTTTCCTATTTATTTAAACGGTTTTTTCTAATATACGTTTAATCTCTCGATTTACTACCTCAACTTGGCCACTTGTTTAATATGCGTTTAACGGACCAAGGGATTAACTCTTTCTAAATTCAGAATTAGTAAGAATTGAACTAGCTAGAGGGATGATCCCTGTGAAAATAGAACTTACAAATTTAGTTCTTAACTTAGAGATCAACGAGGAGGCCACCCTTGCAGATGCACAGGTGAGGAGGCTTTGAGAGATAGCAAATCGACAGCAACCTTGCTAGAGAGCTGTCGAGGGAATGGAGGTTCAATCCTAGTTTGGAGAGATGATGGAGAGCATCACTGATGAATAATCGAGCTTATGAGAAAAGTTATAGTTCGAAAACTTCAAGGAATCAACTTCGATGGTTACCTTTTTCTTTAGGAGGGTGCAAGGACACGGAAGGGTAGAAGACGGTGAGTAGTTATAGCACTAGGGTTGACGTCGACTGAGGCTGATGACGACGAGACGCTTGCGTCGGGGCTGGAGAGCTGGCGAGCTGACGTCGACGGGTGATGAGCTTGTGTCGACGGGTGCGGGAGGCTAGAGTCGACGGGAGTTGGATGCAGATGACGAGCTTCGGAAGAGGGATAGGGAGTCGCCGGGAAGCTGAAGGGTCGAGATATAGAGAGTCCGAAGTCGACGGGAATGAGGTTTGATTTGGTCTTCCGCCAATTTATAATGACGGGGCCGATTTTCAGAATTTGAAACCTAGGGTTTGCTTTTGCACTTTTGAAAACTTAACATCGACAGGTATAGTTGATTTCCATTTTATTCTAAATGATGCATTATAATTTTCATGTTATAATCCCTAAGTCGAGTTAGATGGATGTTTAACATTAGAATTAACCACTGACTTTTTCTCAGAGAGTTCAAAATATAATACCTATAATTGCAACTTCTTGTACAAGTCCCTTGAGATTTGCCGGACCATGTGACACCCACTTTCACAGATTATCAAAGTTTTGAAAGTTTTTCAGTTTCCAAGATGAGGATCATATGGTTATTTGCTTGCGTGTCCTTCCGTTCAAGGTGTGTATATATATATATATCTGTATATATTTCTACGCAATGCGATTCAATTATCTAATTTGAATGCGCGTACCTGGGATTACCAGGATGATCATTCAGATCCACTATTTGGAGCACGAAGAGTGTCATGTACATGAAGGACACTGTAGTTAGTATTATATCTTTTCCCATGTTCCTTGTTCCAGAACAAGCCTGGAACATCTCTTGTCCAAGTCCCATCATGTTCATGGGTACTTAGACTATCCTGCAAAATAAAATTACCTTACCTTAGGAACCCAATTGGTATTGGGTCCTAGGTTCTTGTCAGTATAAAATACAGCATGGCTTCCGACATGATCTCTGATAGGAAGGCTGTCTCTTGCCGGAGGATGTGGACATACCCTTGCCCTTGGCATGGAAGGATTGTGCCAACGTCTATGGCAAAGTGACCCACTCTGCCATAGCACTAACACTCATGGATATTGTACCTCCTTTTCTGACCGGATCTACTAACGGAGTTAGTCACGATCCTAGGTCTGTAAGGGGCAGAGCTGGTTCTGCTCTCAGATTTTCCCTTTCCACCGAGACTCGAGGTTGGTCTGATGGTGAAGATGTGGGGAGTATCATGAAGCCTGGGAGGTGGTGCTTTCTTTTCAGCCAGCACACATCCGGTGGCCCCAGTGATGCTTGCTACATGTTTGCCAACTCCCTTTCCCTTTGTCCTAGGGTGGGAAGATATCCTGTGAGAGCTGGTTCCTGTAATATCATGAAGTGTGGGGGCTGATGCCGTAAATACAAACGGTTCATGATGAGCCGTGTGTATTTTCTCACGGGTAGCCATAACAGCACTTGCACTATGGGTGTTTCCACATGAGGGCCGACCATTCTTGCAGTGACCATAGTTGTTCTTATGATCATACCTGAAGGAATGATGTGTGCCCTTCCTACTCGGTGTAGGGGTTCTGTAAACAGTTTCCCCATTTCTCCACGAATTTATAATTCACGAGATCCACCCGTTTTCTTCCTTTCTCTTAATAGCATATACCTTGGAAAAATTAGATACTATCCTCTTCTCGGTCTCTAGATAATACTCTAGATCTGAGATTTTTGAGTCCTTCACCTTGATAGATTCCAATTTGAGGTCCATCGTGGTCCTCAACTGAGCAATTTCCTTAGCTTGTTTCTCAACAAGCAAGTTGCTCTCCTGAAGGGCTCTTCGAAGGGAATCTAGAATTTCAATATGTTTATCGAAGCTGTCAATACCCTGACATCAACTGATGGACAATCCTCTGAACTTCTCCTGTCTTCAGGAGATACATGTGGGAAAGAGCAAGAGGAGGAAGATACCTGGTCCTGAATGGGCTGATCAGGGTTAGAGTTATGGTCTGCAGAAGCTGATGTTTCCTCTTCATCACAACTGCATTCCTCAATCTCTTCTTCAGTCTCTGATAGAGAAACGAGAGCCCTGATTTTGAAAGGTTGTTCTTGACTTTCATCTTCAGAGATGAGACCCCCACGTATGCTCCATCTTCTTGCTGGCATTCAGTCCAAGCAGTCTTCTTTCCCTCCACGAGGTCAGAGATTGTTTCCCACATGGACTTTGCAGTCTTACACTTATCCAACCTTGTAAGAGATGATCCTGACCAAATATCAAAAATGATCTGTCGAACCAGCTTGTCCAAGTTGAATAGTGAGAACTCAGTTTCAGACATCTCTGCGGAACTCTTTTGGATTTGGAGATCTTCTCCAGAGTCAGAAGCCTTCATGGGAATGAAGGGACCCTCTTCCACAATGTATAAAGCACGAGGCTCAATGGCTTCCAGATGAAACTGAACTCTCATTTTCCATATGGGAATATATTCTTTTGTGCATGCAGGAAGTCTTAGGGGAGAGACATCTGTGTATTGCTCCATACTTGAATCTTGTTTTCTTCTCGACACTAGATACAGGATCTTACTCAAGGTGTTAACCTTATTGATGAGTAACCTCCCTCTGATACCACTTGAAAGTATCTAGTGTTAACCTAATCAACCTATAAGGGGGGGGGGGGAATAGGTGTCGTGCAGTCTTTTGCGGAATTAAACTAACCTGCACAAGTAAGCAAACAAAACACAGAAAACACACAAAGAATTATAGTGGTTCCCTTATTTGAGTACGTCCACTTTCCCCCTTCGACCTATCTCCCACCAAGGGACGACTCGGTCACTTCTCCAAACGGATTGAAATCCAATCCTCACACTAGGAGCAACGCTCCCCTAACCACGGAAGGAACCCTTCCAACAACGGAGTCACAACACCACCACAACGGGTTGCACCCAACCCTTACAAATAGGAATGAAAATTCCTTTACAACAAAATTGAATGTAAAAAAAATACAAACCATACTTTATGGAGATTCTGATGTCCTTCTTCATTCGTTGAAGCTTGCACGAAAAGTATGAAGAGTCCACAACCGGATTTCTCACTTGGAATGGATCTTGTCAAGATCGGCGTCGACAAGCAAGTGCGGCAGCGTTGCTTTGTAAATCCAAACTTCTTGATGAAGCAAGCTAGGTCTTCGAATGATCTCAGTCGGATCAAACGTCTCAGCCGATTCAGAATGGAGAACAAGTCTCGTTCAACGAATCAGAAGACAAGAGATCTCGAGAGAGACACGTGAGACCAGCTGCTTGCCTTGGTGCTGTCGTCGAGCGATTAGAGACAAGTTGAGATCAGTGGCGGTGACAACTTCTGATCGACGACGTGCGTGCAGGCGGAGCTCGCGATGCGCTAGGTCATGGCGTCGGCTTCTCGTTTCGTATTTTGGTGTGTCCTATAGACAACGAGAATAACATTGTATTTATACCCAAAGGCAAACCCTAAAAGACCGTTGTGGGGCCCACCTCGGAAATTCCGAGTTTTGGCCGAAATGAGCAAGGCGGCCTGGACCGGTCCAGCGAGCGACAAAATCTGTCTAAGGCAAAATCGGTGGGAGTCATTGGTGATTCCCATTGATGTCGATGGGAATCACTCCCGACTCCCGTCGATTCTGCCTTGGCAGAATTTCTGACTTTGCCGGCCGGAAGTAGTCGGCGGGAGTCACTTAGTGATTCCCGTCGAAGTCGGCGAGAATCACTAACGACTCTCGTCGCTTCTTACTTGGAAGAATTTTCCTCCTTCCTTCTTTCGATAGCTTGGTCTTTGATCCATCCTTGCTCCTTCTTCTGCACTTGATCTACCTTGACCCTGTACTTGAAAATAAGTACACTCCAATAGAGAGAGCACACATGAATCAACACACTGATCTATACAACGAGGGATTACGTTGTGCAGTCCCGTGTATATTGACCCACTTCACTCTGACATTGGTGTGTACTTAGCATGGAATAGATGCAAGCACAACTTGACATAAGAACGTCAAATACCTTGTGAATCCATCTTAGCTTGACTGGAGTCTTCTTCAAATCCGGGTAATTGTGGATGCAATACCCAACAAAAGATTAAACTCTTACACTCACACACACTACATGAAAATTGAAAGAACAAAATGAAAACCCTAACTCACTCACATTAAAGAATAAGATAAACAAAATTATCTAAAAATAAAAACGACTACTTTTCTACCACTACAACTTGCCAAAAACGATAAAAAAGATTAAATAAAAATTAAAAGAGCAAATGGTTTTTGAAATTAAAACAAAAGTACATGGAATTGAAAAATTTAAATGATATTATTTTCATTCTTAGGGTCTTACAAAAGTGAGGAAAAAGTGGTAATAAACTGAAAATGACAAAAAAGTTTTACATTCCTAAAAAAGCTAAGTAAGAAAAAAAATCAAACTCACTCTTAGCTCACTTTTGTAAAATCCTAAGGATGAAAACATAAAACCCCAAATCCTAATACATAAAGGAAATAAAATATAAACTACCTTAACTTGGCTAAAATCAAAGTTATTAAAAAAACAAAATTATAACTTTTCCATTCTTAAGAGTTCATAAAAGTAATTAAAAAGTGAAAATAAAATTTAAAGGAACAAAAAGTTTTACAACCTAAACAAAAACTAAGTTAAAGAAAATTTAAATCACCTTTATAAAACCTCTTTTACAAAACTCCCAAGGATGCAAGGGTAATAATTTGAAAGTGACATAAAGCTTAAAAAACGGAAGAACTATCCTTATAACCTAATATATGTATATTTATTTTTTTTCATAAAAAAGAAACGTAAAACTTGAAATTAATACTTAAAACATAAAAGCTGTCCTAACACTTTTGCATAATGAAGATAAATAAAAGCATCGCTCACAAACTCACACACACTTTTCATAGAAATGAAAAACGAAGATGAACATAAGGAAAAAAAGGGAGAAAGAAAGTGAAGCACCCAAATACATTTTCATTCCATGTAGAGAGAGAAAGAAGAAAACATTTTTATTTTAATGATTAAAGTTATTACAAGCTATTACAAGGCAAAAGGAAAAGCTAAAACAAACATGAAAAGGGAGGGGGGGGGAGAAATCTCCTTACATGAAATAGAAGTGCACCAAGGTAGCCCACAAAACACACTAAAGATGGTCCAAAAAAAAGAACCCTTGACATTACATAAATTTTTTATTTATAGACAAAAAGTTCGGGTTTGACACGCCCTAGTCACGGACGTGACATGGGGCGTGTCAAAGGTTGTGTGTTTGACTTGGCAAAATCCGGCAGCTAGCTTCATTCTGGAAGGTTCTAGAAGTGACACGTGTCCGACACGGGCGTGACATGCTTGTCACGGGCATGATAGGGGGCGTGACTAGGCACCTGGCTGGAGGAAATCAACTTGAGCTTTGTTGGCTGGAGGCATTGAGTGTCGACATCGACACGGGCGTGACAGACTCAGACACGGGTGTGACATGATGACGTTGAGTTTTGAACAGTAAAATCGTTGAGTGTCGACTATTGGAAGGCGTTGAGTGCGTGACACGGGCGTGTCGGTCAATGACACGGGCGTGTCAGGTCAAATTTTGACTTTTTCCTGAAAAAATTCAGAAAACAAAAACAACTTAAGTTATGATTGTTTTTACAAAAAGAAGAATATTTATTAAACAAAAAAAAGCAAAAATAAAGTAAAATGACTTAATAAAAATAGGTATATTTACAACTCATCAAATACCCCCATACTTAAGCTTTTGCTATTCCAGAGCAAAAGTTTGAGGTGAACTTATAAGGAATAATAAAAAACTCTAAGTTCTGCTACCGCTTAGATTAATTATCAGAGAGATCTAAATAAATATACGGGGTATAAGAGTTAAGTCCTAAAATTACGTATATGATTTAAACAGGGCAAAAGTTTTGGCCGAAAGACTTCTTGATATAATCAAATAGAATGCAATAATTGTATTGGTTAGATTAACAAAAATAGTTTAGAATTATATGAACTTTAGCTTATAGGAGTTTTACCGTAAATAATGGAATTTACGAATTATGCTCTCAAGAAGATTTTTGAATTAATTTTAGAGTCATGAAATTGGCTAAGGGGGGTTGATGTTGGTTTATGAAGAGGCTTGGATTTTGAGGCGAGGTAATTTTTTCTCGAGCCTCCATTTTTTCTGATTTGGATGTTATAGGAAAACGAAATCTTATTTTCCTTAACATAATTTTTTTTCTTCATAATAAAAAATAACCCAATGTATATGTGTAGGGGTAATGAATTTTATCCTCTTACTCCATAATATATAATTTTTTTTTAAAATTATTGGGTGCCTATGTTTACAGAATGAAATCTTATTCCCATTGACATAGGATTTTTTTTTTTGGGGGGGAAATTTTTTATCATACCAAGTAGGTCATGATAAGTAAGGGGAGAAATAAAAATTAGATTTTTAATTAAAAAAAAATTGAGAGCAATCTTTATAAATTGTACGTTCCAATTTTTCAGAAAGCTAAAAGTAAGCATAATTGAATTCTATAATCGTTATTTTCTAACATAGTACACGTGCTCCTATCTATGAAAAATTAGAAGTAGTGCCTAAAGCGAGTCCCCTATTTTTAACAAAGTATAATAAATTTTTTAAAACTTAACCCCAGTTATTTCAATTTTTCAATCTATAATTAACAAACGAATAGTGAACAAAGAATTGATCAAATTCGCATATAAATAAAATCAAAACAAAATTTTTGGATAGAAAAAAAACTTAAGAATGATATATTTGATTTATTTGTTTCATAAATTATATATATATATATATTTGAATTTTTGAAGTTATTATCTTTTTTTGTATTTTTGTATTTTTATATTTTTAATATATACATTCTAAAGAAAGGAGAATGCGAAAATAAAAAAAAATTTAGATTTTCAAGTTTTGCGATTTTTTTTGTATTTTAAAGTTTTGTGAAATTTTTTTTGTATTTTTAAGAAAATTTTCATTCTATTTATAAAAATTTGGGAGAAAAAGAGAAGTTATTTACAAGGATGAGAGAGAAAAAGGGAGAGGGGAAAGATGAAGAATATTTACAAAAAATACTTACAAAAATAATTTACAAAAATATTTATAAAAAATTAAAACTAGGATGTCGCGAGATGACTCGTTATGTGGATGGCTCAATGAGCCGGATCTCGCGGACCGAGTTAAAAATAAGTCAAAGTTTCAAAAATAAAACTTCAATTTTTTTTTTTGATTTTTGTGTTTTATATATATATATTTTATTTTTGAAGTTTTGTTTTTTAAATTTTTTTATTTTTAATATATAATTTTTTGAAATGCGGAAAATAAAGGTGCAAAAAAAGAAAGTACGAAAATACGAAAACACCCCCGTATTTAATTCCAACATTGTCCCTAATGTTGCATACTAAGCACGAGGAACAAGATAACAGCTATATGTACGAAAAAAAGAGAAAGAGGGTGGGCAGAAAACGTCCCTGATACGCGCTCGGGGAAGCCCATTAGAAACCCTGCAGTTATTAGAAAAATAGAAAGGATAATAAATAAAGACGCAAATACAAAAAAGATAAGCGCGGGGTGCCTCCCAGGAGCGCTTTGTTTATAGTCGCGTAGCTTGACTATATTGGCGGGTTTATAAGTCGAGGAGGGATATGGTTTCGCTATACTCGATCACTGGGTCGCCCGCTATGTAAGTCTTTAACCGTTGACCGTTTACTTTAAACGAGCCTTTTTTCGGGTGGGAGACGAGTACGGTCCCATATGGAAAAACTTCTTCAACTAAGAAGGGACCGGACCAATGAGATTTGAGTTTGCCAGGAAAAAGTTTAAGACGAGAATTATAAAGAAGGACAAGATCGCCCGGAGAAATTTTTTTTGGGGATTTGATTTTTCGATCGTGATATAACTTAGAACGCTCCTTATAGAATTTATTGCTCTCATAAGCGTTCGCACGCCATTCATCGAGCTCGTTTAGTTGCAGTTTTCTATTTTGAGCGGCTAAGTTAGCGTCGAGATTTAAAAGTTTTAAAACCCAAAGTGCGCGATGTTCTAGTTTTACGGGTAAATGACACACTTTGCCATAGACTAATCGAAACGGATTACAACCGGTGGCAGTTTTGTATGTCGTACAATACACCCATAACGCGCCGTCAAGTTTAACGGACCAATCTTTCCTATTTATTGAAACATTTTTTTTCTAATATGCGTTTAATCTCTCGATTTACTACCTCAACTTGGCCACTTGTTTGCGGGTGGTAGGGGGTGGCAAGTTTGTGCGTGACTCCGTATTTAGCTAACGTCTTAGCCATTAGAGCGTTAAGAATATGCGTTCCCCTATCACTAACAATAGCGCGAGGCGTGCCGAAGCGAGAAAATAATTTTTTTAGAAATGTAACGACGACTCACGCATCGTTGGTGGGGAGAGCTTGCACTTCCGCCTACCTTGATACGTAGTCGACCGCCACTAAAATATATGTATTTTTATAAGAAGGTGGTAGGGGGCCTACAAAATCTATGCCCCATAAATCGAAGACTTCGCATTCTAAAAACATGTTTTGGGGCATCTCGTCTCGACGTGAGATGTTACCCGACCGCTGACAGCTATCGCATGCGCGCACAAAATCGTGCACGTCTTTGAAGAGAGTGGGCCAAAAGTAGCCCGCCTCTAGTGCCTTTCTAGCGGTCCGGTTGGCTTGATAGTGCCCCCCGACTGGACCCTCGTGGCAGTGCCTAAGTATTTACGAGCACTCCACACCCGCGACGCATCTTCGAACCGCTTGGTTCGCGTAGATACGAAAAAGAAATGTGTCTTCTCAAAAGAAAATTTTCAAGTCGGAAAAGAATTTCATCTTTTGATGACTTGAAAATTCTTTTGGAAGTACCCGCGCGACTAAGTATTTCGCAAAATCTACAAACCAAGGCAAAGATGACGAAGACGAACGAATGACAAGAAGGCGTTCCTCGGGGAATCTGTCATTTATTTCAGATTCGACGAGCGCTTCCGCAGCAGTATTTTCTAAACAGGAGAGGTGGTTTGCCGTAAGATTTTCCGCGCCCTTCTTATCTCGGATCTCCAAGTCAAACTCTTGAAGGAGGAGGAGGATCCATCGAAGAAGGCAGAGCTTCGCGTCAGTTTTAGCTAGTAAATACTTAAGGGCGGAGTGATCGGTAAAAACGATAACTTTAGAAAGCGTTAAATATGAGCGAAACTTATCGAAAGCGAAAATGACGGCTAAGAGTTCCTTTTCTGTCATTGTGTAATTCACTTGTGCGGAAGTGAGCGTCTTGCTAGCGTAATAAATAGGATGAAAATGTTTTTCTATGCGTTGGCCAAGAACGGCACCTAAGGCAATATCACTTGCGTCGCACATGATTTCGAACGGAAGGCACCAATTAGGGGCCACTAGAATGGGAGAATTGATAAGTTTTTGTTTTATAAAATTAAAGGCAGACTCGCAATCGCTACTAAAGACAAAATGAGATTCCTTTTCCAGGAGGCGAGTTAGCGGCTTTGTTATTTTTGAAAAATCTTGAATGAAGCGCCTATAAAAGCCTGCGTGGCCTAAGAAACTCCTAATAGATTTAACGTTAGTCGGCTGAGGAAGCTTTTCTATGATTTCTACTTTGGCCTTATCGACCTCTATACCCTTAATCGAAATCTTATGACCGAGGACCAAACCTCCTCGAACCATAAAGTTACACTTTTCCCAATTTAGAACAAGATGCGTGTCCTCGCATCGCTGGAGGACACGATCGAGATTACGAAGACAATCCAGGAATGAGCATCCGAATACAGAAAAGTCATCCATAAATACTTCCATAATATCTTCTACTAGCTCGCCAAAGATTGCTAGCATACATCTTTGGAATGTAGCTGGCGCATTGCAGAGGCCAAATGGCATTCTTCGGAAGGCGAAGGTGCCAAACGGGCAAGTAAAAGTTGTTTTCTCTTGGTCCTCAGGGGAAATGAGGATTTGGAAAAACCCCGATAAACCATCGAGAAAACAATAATATGGATGACCGGAAAGACGCTCGAGAATCTGGTCAAAGAACGGTAGTGGGAAATGGTCCTTGCGGGTGGCATCATTAAGTTTGCGATAATCGATGCACACACGCCAACCCGTAACAGTACGAGTTGGGACGAGCTCGTTGTGCTCATTCGCCACTACGGTCAGACCGCACTTATTGGGCATGACATGAATGGGACTAACCCATGCACTATAAGAAATGGGATAAATAATCCCCGCATCTAATAATTTAATTATCTCAGTTTTCACGATGTCTTTCATGTTTGGGTTAAGTCGTCGCTGCGGCTGAATGGTTTTGCGGCAATTATCGTTTAAGAAAATTTTATGAGTGCAGAAAGAACGGTTAATCCCTTTAAGTTCAGAAATTTGCCATGCAATTGCGTGGCGATGTTTAAGCAAAACCTCCAATAAATCGGAGGTCTCCGAATCACGTAAATGCGAAGAAATGATCATCGGGAGTGTATCATTTTTCCCCAAAAAGGCGTATTTGAGGGATTCGGGTAATGGTTTGAGATCTAGGGTGGGTGGTTCTTCTAGCGAGGTTTTAGTTCTAATGTCTTTTGAACCAATTGGTTCAAAAGGCATATCCGTAGACGCATCCTCATTGCAATAAAAATTTTCGAGTGAAAAAATATCTTCTTTTAAAAACACGGACTCGAAAACCGGAGAAAAACAATCTCCAAAAAAAGAATCTAAAGAATAGCAGAAATCATCGCTCGGCGACGAGTCTTCCATTGAGGGGTTAATAGAAAAAGTAACTTGGTCGTCTCCTACCCGAAGGAGAAGATGACTGTTACTTACATCGATTAGCGCACGTGAGGTTGCGAGGAAAGGGCGACAGAGTATTATCGGTACCTCAGCGTCCTCCTCGATGTCTAAGATGATGAAGTCCACCGGGAAGGTGAACTTGTCTTCTCAGACAAGGACATCCTCAACTACCCCGATGGGGAATCTAACTGAGCGATCCGCTAGTTGGATGCGCATATTGGTAGGAGCAGGAGTACACAAACCTAATCGTAGGAAGAGCGAGAATGGCATCAAATTAATGCTCGCGCCTAAGTCTGCCAAGGCGTATTTTACTAATACATCGCCAAAAAAGCACGGGATGGAAAACCATCCCGGGTCGTTTTGTTTTGAGGGCAACTTATTAGTAAGAGCCGCCGAGCAGACAGCGTTAAGAGAAATATGCGAAATATCTTCAAGTTTTCGTTTGTTAGAAAGAAGCTCTTTTAAAATTTTTGCATATTTAGGCATTTGCGAGATGGCCTCGCAAAAAGGAACATTAATATGAATTTGTTTAAGTAATAAAATAAATTTTTCATATTGCGCGTTCACTCGCTCGTTATCTAACTTATGCGGGTAGGGCAGTGCCTTGTTTAAAATAGTTTTGTCGTTTAAAATCGGTAAGGGCTGCGTAATCGAAGAAGAGGGAAGAGGGGTCGGAGGTGAAATATGTACCTGGGAATCGATCCGTTTTGGATCGACCACCTCCTTACCGCTACGGAGGGTTATAACGTTGGCATTCTCCCTTGGATTGGGCTCTGTATTCCCTGATAGTGCCCCCAAAGCGCGTTCCGACATAAGTAGCGCCAGCTGTCCAACCTTTATTTTAAAATTTTAAGCGATCCGGTGATGTTCCGGATATTAGACTCGTTGGACGCGACATATCGACTAAAATTTTCCTCCATCGGAAGAGGCTTCGTAGGAGGGGACGGAAAAGAGGGTGCAAAAGAAGGGGGGGGGGGGGGGGAGGGCGCTGCGCGTTATTCGGGTTACTCCATGAGAAATTCGGGTGGTTCCTCCAACCCGAATTATAGTGGCTACTATAAGGGTTGTTTTGGAAGGAGGGACGCACCGGATTCCCCATGTAGTCCACGAACTCGTCGACCACGCAGGCATTAGGGGGGAGAAAACAAGCCGGAGTGGGGGAGGCAACAGACATCTCTGCCACCTGTTCAGTTAGCCTTTTGACTTGAAGGGCTAGCTGAGCAGTGGCATCCACTTCAAAAAGGCCCGCCTTCTTATGGCGCGCCCGCGGGACATTCCATTGGTAGGCGTTCATAGCCATTTCTTCGAAAAGAGCCTGGGCGGCCTCGGGGGTCTTATTATTCAGAGTGCCCCCGGCAGGCGCGTCAATCATTTGAAGCGTCTGACTGTTCAATCCATTATAAAAAATCTGTACCTGCAACCACGTTGGCAGCGCGTGGTGCAGGCACCGGCGGAGAAATTCCTTAAAACGCTCCCAAGTCTCATAAAGAGACTCGGGGTCATTTTGCACAAACGAGGATATGTCCGCCCGCAATCTAGCAGTTTTTGCGGGCGAAAAATATTTAGTAAGGAATTTCTCGGCCAACTCCGCCCAGGTCGTGATGGATCCCCGCGGGAGGGAAACCAACCATGCCTTGGCCTTGGACTTAAGGGAGAAGGGAAAGAGGCGCAAACGAATGACATCATCAGTAACGCCATTTATCTTGAAAGTATCGCAGATTTCTAAAAAATTAGACAAGTGGTTATTAGGGTCCTCATCCAGTCCGTCAAACTGCACTGCGTTTTGGATCATTTGTATAACACTTGACTTAATTTATAAATTATTGTTCACCACAGCAGGTCGAACAATACTTGACCCAATATCATCCAAATTGGGTCGAGCGTAGTAAGACATCGTACGCTCGGCCGTTTGGGCATTATTTGGGTCGGCCATAGGAGAGATAGAGGGTTCTCCGGTGGATTCTTCCGGGTCTAAAAAGGGAACTCGACGTTGAGATCAGATACGTACAAGAGAGCGGTCGATCTCAGGGTCGAATTCAAGATTTTCAGAACTCGATGGTTGTCCACGGGTCATACACCCTAAAAAAACAACGAAGGGGGAATGATTTTTTTTTTGATTTTTTATTTGAAAATAAAGTAAAATTAATAGAGTCCCGGATTCGATATAACAATCGTGTTCCCCGGCAACGACGCCAAAAACTTTATGGCCGCAGAACAGAGACCGACTGTGGTTGGTTTGAAATGGTCTGATTTCACGGGCCGGTTAGAAGATCGAGTTTTCTAACGAAAGGAGGCAAGTGCACCTATCGCAAGTAGTACTCGGTATTCGGGAGAATACCGAGGTCGTATTGTTCTCGGGGGCATGTTGACTATATCTACTCTTCCAGGAAGACTATTATCTTACTATCAGTAAGGTGAGATTTTTAGTTAATTAAGGCGGAAAGAAAAGAGAGCAGAATTTTACTTAGATTAATTCGATGACGGGTTAACGCTCGACATCGAATCGGATTAAGACTAAAATAATTCTTAACAATTATTGAACTTAGTTTTTAAATTAAGAAAAGGTACTTGGCCGTGGAGGTTCCAAAAATATGAGCGCACTTATCTCTAGGAATATTGCTCACCTGGACGCTAAGGCTATTCGATCGAACGTTAGTTCGACGAAGTATTTCCCTTAATGCACGCGTTACGCTAAGAACTCTGCTATTGGGTGGGGAACCCAATCCGGCAGAACTATGCTTCTCCTCTTTCGAGGGGGCGTACACAGTTATCTTTACCCAAGGGGGATCGGTACATACGTTCAGCCTCTCGACGTTGCGTATGGATAACGGAAATAGAGCCCACACATCGATTATGTGGTCCTATGCGTTGTTAACCCGAGGCAAACCTTAAGTCCTTAAATTAAAATAAAAATAAAGAACCTTAATTATTTTGAATTATTTTATATGTCCCAATGCTCTTCGATGCCGAAGTCTAATAGAGATTAGCCACTAATTGGTATGGGGACGACTTTATGGTTTTTAGTGAAACGCGAGTTTGAATTTAAGTACTAAACAGTTATAAGAGAAAACATAAAAAGAACATGGCATTTAGATAAATTGAAAGAAAGCTAATTGATGAAGGCACTCACACACACTTCAAAACCATAAATAAATTCAGTAAACCAAGTCCTACTCGAATGAGTAGGCGGGAAATAAATGCAAGTACAAGTCCTACTCAAAACTGAGTAGGCGGTAAATGACAAGTCCTACTCAAAACTGAGTAGGCGGTAAATTAAAACAATGCGCCATTTAACTCTTAATGAGTAGGCGGAAATAAATGCATGAATAAAAAGAAACTAAATTACAAAAAAATGAAAATTACAAATCCTACTCAAATGAGTAGGAGGAAAATTAAAAGACAAGTCCCACTCAAATGAGTGAGCGGGAAATGAAAGCAGAACGTCATTTAACTCTTAATGAGTAGGAGGGAATAGATGCGCACACGCACACACTCTACATGAATTGAAGAGAGCGATAAAATCAAAGCAAGAAAATTTATCTCCTACACACACGCACTCTACATAATTGAAAAAGCGATTAAATTATGAGTTCCGGCTCAAATGAGTGGGCGGGAGAATGAAAGCAATAAATCTATCCTCATACACTCACACACACTACATAAATTAAGAAAGCATAAAAGATTAAACTCATACACACACACACTACATGAAAATTGAAAGAACAAAATGAAAACCCTAACTCACTCACATTAAAGAACAAGATAAACAAAAGTATCTAAAAATAAAAACGACTACTTTTCTATCACTACAACTTGCCAAAAATGATAAAAAAGATGAAATAAAAATTAAAAGAGCAAATGGTTTTTGAAATTAAAACAAAAGTAAGGACTTGAAAAATTTAAATGATAACATTTTCATTCTTAGGGTCTTACAAAAGTGAGGAAAAAGTGGTAATAAATTGAAAATGATGAAAAAGTTTTGCATTCCTAAAAAGCTTAGTAAGAAAAAAAATCAAACTCACTCTTAGCTCACTTTTGTAAAATCCTAAGGATGAAAACATAAAACCCCAAATCCTAATACATAAAGGAAATAAAATATAAACTACCTTAACTTGGCTAAAATCAAAGTTATTAAAAATCAAAATTATAACTTTTCCATTCTTAAGAGTTCATAAAAGTGATTAAAAAGTGAAAATAAAATTTAAAGGAACAAAAAGTTTTACAACCTAAACAAAAACTAATTTAAAGAAAATTTAAATCACCTTTATAAAACCTCTTTTACAAAACTCCCAAGGATGCAAGGGTTATAATTTGAAAGTGACATAAAGCTTAAAAAAGGGAAGAACTATCCTTATAACCTAACATATGTATATATATATATTTTCATAACAAAGAAACATAAAACTTGAAATTAAAACTTAAAACATAAAAGCTGTCCTAACACTTTTGCATAATGAAGATAAATAAAAGCATCACTCACAAACTCACACACACTTTTCATAGAAATGAAAAACGAAGATGAACATAAGGAAAAAAAGGGAGAAAGAAAATGAAGCACCCAAATACATTTTCATTCCATGTATAGAGAGAAAGAAGAAAACATTTTTATTTTCATGATTAAAGTTATTATAAGTTATTACAAGGCAAAAGGAAAAGCTAAAAGAAACATGAAAAGGGAGGGGGGAGAAATCTCCTACATGAAATGGAAGTGCACTAAGACAGCCCACAAAACACACTAAAGATGGTCCAAAAAAAAAGAACCCTTGGATATTACAGAAATTTTTTATTTATAGACAAAAAGTTTGGGTTTGACACGCCCTAGTCACGGGCGTGACAGGGGGCGTGTCGAAGGTTGCGTGTTTGACTTGGCAAAATCCGGCAGCTGGCTTCGTTCTGGAAGGTTCTGGAAGTGACACGTGTCCGACACGGGCGTGACATGCTTGTCACGGGCATGACAGGGGGCGTGACTAGGCACCTGGCTGGAGGAAATCAACTTGAGCTTTTCTGGCTGGGGGCGTTGAGTGCCGACATCTACACGGGCATGAAAGACTTGGACACGAGCGTAATATGATGGCGTTGAGTGTTGAAGAGTGTCGACTGGTGGAAGGCGTTGAGTGCGTGACACGGGCGTGTCGGTCAATAACACGGGCGTGTCAGGTCAAATTTTGACTTCCTCCTAAAAAAATTCAGAAAACAAAAACAACTTAAGTTAGGATTGTTTTTACAAAAAGAAGCATATTTATTAAACAAAACAAACAAAAGAGCAAAAATAAAGTAAAATGACTTAATTAAAATACTATAAAAATAGGTATATTTACAACTCATCACTCACGCAGCTCGCCTCTTTCTTTAGGCGAGTGCGAGTCGGGCTCCTGTGGCTCGCCTTTCCCTTGCACGAAGGTGGACCGGCGATCTTGGCAGGAAGGTCACTTAGGCGGGTGCGGGCCGGTCGAGCTAGCTCGTGCGGCCTGCGCGCCCTGCCTGACAGGAGTGGGCTGACTATCCCCTAGGCTCGCCCGCCTACTGCACTGATGCAGGCCGGCTATACTGGCTCACCCTCCTGCCTGGCAGACCCAGAAAATTGAAGAGATTTGGCTAAGTCCAGAAGTGTTGAGTGAAGTCAATTCTCTCAACGACAGGCCTAGAAGGTGTCGACAGGACAAGCTTCTCTTAAAGCCTTGGAAGAAATCTGTCTTGGCTCGCTCGTCCGCCTGGCTGGCCCACTCGGCAAACACTGAGTTGTACAACAGACTCACGACGATGAGAAAGATCATATTGTAAAACAACTTACTCAAGACTTACAACCAAGCAGACATAACAAGTAAGACTCGATAAAACAAGGAAAAGAGATAGGATTTATATTCTGCGGGGTCAAGCATTCACGAGTGATACGATTACAATATGTTATTTTCCTGAATCCCAAATATTCATTTAAATTGATTCATTCCAATACACGATTATCTTCTAAGTAGACATGTGTGTGATCTAATTATTTTATATAAAATCACAAACCATTCATTTGTTTACTAATTAGAAATATTATCAATTATTGTTATGACACAAATATCTTCCAAGTAAAGCATGTATGATACGAGCGTGATATTAAAACACCAATCATAAATTCACCAATAAGAATTCATACATTTATTATAATGACAATGTGACTCATGCTCAACAATCTATCATTATTCAAATTCTTCATCAAATGAGAAATACATTATCTAAGTGACTACTCAAATAGAAAATCATTCACAGTCATAACCCATGACATTTCAAACATATTAAACCCTAAGATATTAGCTGATCAAATTAGGCATTCAAGATTTCAATTTTTTGACAAACAAACATTCAAGGATGAATTCACGTAAACCATAAGAACAGACAAAGTAAATTAAATTCAATATTTGCAAGATAGAAGAACTACTTGCCTTAAATAAGCTAAAGCTGACGGAGGCGGCCAAATTACACGAACAATGTTAATAATCTTAATTGAACCTGTACAAGAATGACGAAAGAGATATAACAAATTATCACTACGCTAACACAGATAATTTATTTATCGCAAGACTCAAACAAGAGAGGGGTTAAAAATTTACCTCTCTCAAGAGTGAGGGGAGAAGAGACACCACGTGGAGATGAAGACTTGGTAGTGCTTAGGCTTGGGGAAACCCTAAATTGGAGAGAACCTTTGTGTGATCCCACCAATCGAACCAATGAGCAGCATCGAAAAACACAAATAACTCGGGATTAGTCGATTATACGACAAACACAAGTTAGATCGACACAAAAAATTGATTGGAGAGAGAATATTATCAAATAATTTAAATAAATTTTTAATAAAGGGGGAAAGAGGGATTTCTTACCCAAGGAGACCGAAATCGGACTCAAAAATCCAAGGTGAGGAGGATTCGAGCAAACCCTGGGTTCAAGCGGGGCGCAAGGAGGAGCAAAAGTTGATGTCGGCTCCCTTGAGGGGAAGAAAAGAGGTTGCTGGTTTGAGCAGGGGGAGGGGAAGGCTTGATGTTGTTGGCCCTAATGGAGGTGATGATGACTGTTGCCGATCAGAGCAAGGGGGAGGCACTGTCGGGCCTTGGAGAGGAGGGACGAAGCCAACAGCCACGACAGGATGAGAAGTAAGCACCAACAGTAACGAGAGCTGGAGGAGGCGGGATGCGTGCTTGCGGCTTGCAACCTGCGACAAAATCGGGAGATGCGGAGATTAAGAGAGTCGGGACTGGAGCAGGATCGAGAGCAAACCTAGGCCGACGAGTTAATATGTGGGTTGGCTTGGGTTATAGGTTTAAGAGAATAAAATCTTTCGAAATTAAAAAATTGCCATTATACTTAAAATTAAACCTAATAAAAATCCTCTTTTTTTAAAGGTTGTTACATTCTCCCATACTTAGGAAGTTTCGTCTCGAAATTTTTTGAGAATACTCTAAATGGGGTCTCTTATGATATAGATTCAGATGACACACATCCCAACAAGACTTTTAAATCAAGACATGGAAGCTGACTATGAATGTAGAGAAACAAAAAGGAGAACAAGCGCGAAGGCTTACCAAGATCAAGAGAAAAAGCAGCGGATACTTGTCAGATTCAAGTTCTCAAGTGAACTTCTCAGACTTTTCATGCATTCAGAATACAACTACTATAGGAATGAGTTTTCTTTCGAAGCCTGCGATACTTGATACTCCACGATCTTAGAGGGTTCGACCGGATACAAAGGATTGGCTTCAGGAAACACATGATTTTCTCCAATTAGCTCGAAATTGAGAGGCAAGACTTGAGAATTCGAGAGCGAGGAGGTCTTTGCACAAAGAAAAGATAGAACACCAAAGAGGGAAAGAAGCTGAATGACAATTGAGTATCGACTAAAGCGAGTCACCCTAAGGATGGAAGAGTACAAAATAACAGTGAAGAAATTCAGCAGAGCAATTTACAAGAACACTCTCATTTCTCCCTGACACTTAAGAGCTAACTACAAGGGATACATAAGGACCTGATAAGATCGATAAACAAGCGGAACAAAAAGGACTGATTATGAATATCGAGAACTTGAAACTAGAGATTCTAACACTTTTTCTACTATCAGGTACATGAATTATGTAATAATTATAGCATTTTTATTGGATAACTCTAGGTAATGGTCATTCAAGTACAACCATGAGAACATGTGCGATGTCAAGCATATAGTAAATCCATGCGTGTACAATCATTATTGTTGTTCTTAGCTTAACACGTGTGCACAGATTTATGATATAAATGCAAATGAATGGATACACATGCCGTGTTAAATGCCCATTTCACTTAACATGTCATGCATATTATGATCTAATGTCATCACATTTGAAAATATTAAACTGCCCATACCATTTAATATTCACAAGGGGTGAATATCTTAATTATTGGGTATTATATCCACAATAATCCAGATTTGTATGAAGTCACCCTTGAACTAAGATGAATTAAGTTGTATTTGATGTCCTTGTTAAGTTATGTGTTTACAGGATATAATTGTCAAGTGTAGACCAATGTCAGTCTACAATGAGTCACCAAACACAGGACCATACAATGTAATCTCTTATTGTGTGATCCATGGTGTTGACTCATGTGTAACCTCTCTATTGGGACACACTTCATTTTCAAGCACTAAAGCAATTGAAGGAAGAATGTTTGCTGATTTCATTTGAAGAAAAATAATTTTAAGGAAATTTTTTTTTCTAAGTCCGTTACTCGAGTAGTATATGTTGTACTCGAGTAGTGTTGGAATGAATTCTCGAGTATACTAAGTAAAGTTCTCGAGTAACAGAAATCACTCTCGAGAAAGCTAAGTCCATTACTCGAGTAAGCCTTGGAGTAGTCGAGTACTACTTATCTATGTCTCGAGTTTACTAAATAATTCATTTCAGAAATTTTCTAAGTGTTATACTCGAGTAACATAAGCCAGTACTCGAGAATGCTAAGCCTCGTCTCGAGAAGTCAGAGGACAAGTACTCGAGTAAGAAGAAAATTTGTTTCAAGAAGAAGTCTGGTTCTCGAGAAGTCATATTAGTTCTCAAGAAGTTTTACTAGTTCTCGAGTAGTAGAAGTCACTTCTTGAGAAACCAGGATTCACGTTAGAAATTTCTCTAAGTCTTGTTCTCGAGAACCTTACACTCTTCCTCTCGAGAATCAGAAGTTAGTACTCGATTAGTCTATAAACCACTCGAGAAATACAGAACATTTTTCTGAAATTTCATTAAGTCCAGACGGAATCAATTTCAAATTATTCTCAATGATTATTTGTCCACGTGTACTGTATTTATGATTATGACCGTTAGGCTTGTCCTACAAAAGGTCTAATCATTTTGACTAACCCTAAGAAGAGAATATGAAGAAAATTCCGAGAGATAAAAAGTTTTTCTGAATCATTCGTCATTCTTAATCGGGAAGCTGCCGCCGCTCTTCATCGACGATCTCGTCGCTACTCCTTCTCTGATTCCTGTGATTCAGAGCAAGTAGAGATCAATAGATCAAGACGCTTTTACTTCTACAGATTCATCTCTTGATCGTGCTGATCTAAGTTTTCAGATCCAGAATATTTTCGGCTTGTCTTCTTCGATCAGTTTTTGAGAAAGCTTCAAAGTTCAAGGAAGAAGAAAGGATGAAGATTCAGATCTGTGATATTCTGTTTGTATAATTTTTGTTTACAACATTTTTATCTTGTAGGAGATTTTATCTTCGAGCGTTGTAGGAAGTTTTTCTTCCGAGTATAGATCCGTTTTGTGGACCGAGTTGTAGGGGCGTTGCTCCGAGTTGTAGGATTGGTTTTTCAATCTGAGGTAATAGTGAAGTAGCTGATTCTAGCGTGTTGCTAGATCGGTGAGGTGGAGAGTGGACGTACCCAAGATTGAGGAACCACTATAGATCTGGTGTTCTCTGTGATTTGTTTGCTTATTTTCTGCGCTTCGTTCATTCAATTTTTATTCCGCAAAAAGACGCAGACCTCACATATTCACCCCCCTCTAGGTGATTTAGGTAAACAACTAAAAACATCAATTGATATCAGAGGGAGGTTGTTCATCAAAGAATAATTTGGCTATGTGTAAAGAGAGAATAAAGTTATTCATAGAAGCTGTAGATCCAAGGATCTTTATGATTGTGGAAGAAGGTCCTCATATTCCAATGATAGCCTCCACCATTGATCCAACTAAGCAAGTTCCAAAGAAGCTCATGGATCTTGATAAAGATGAGATTGCACTTGTCTCCTTAGATAAGAAAGCCAAGAATATCATCGCAATTGCAGTCGATGATTCTATGTTGCAGAACCTGATTCACTGTCAATCCGCCAAGGAAATGTGGCAGTCTTTTATCGTCTTGATGGAAGGCACTGAAGAAGTTAGGGATTACAGAAGATCCCTTCTAAATCAGAAATATGAAGCATTCCGACAAGGTCCCAAGGACTCTATTGCAGATACCTTTGAAAGTTTCTTCAAGATTGTCAACGGCCTAAGAGTCTATGGCCGAGTCTTCACCAATGGAGAACTAAATGATAATTTCCTGAGATCCTTGACTAAGGAATGGGATAACAAGGTTTGTGTTATCCGGAAGTTTGGAAAGCTAGCAGAGACTGATCCTCAAAATCTCTTCGAAAAGCTTATGTCATATGAGCTATAAATAAATTCAAGAAAAGCTGAATAAGAGAAGAATAGGTCTTCATCTAAGGAGAAGTATGTCGCTCTAAAGGCAGACACCTCAAGGAAGTCAAAAGCTGTTTCTCCTGCCCCAACACAGGAAGAAAGTGAAGAAGAATCTTCAGAGCCAAGTACCTCAGGCTTAGAATTATCTGAAGGAGAGTTTTCTCTTCTTTCAAGGATGTTCAAGAAGTTCTTGAACAAGAAGAAACAATGGAAAGGCAAGGATGCCTCGTTCAGAAGATCACATCACGATGGTGATCGCCACAAGAAAGACTCAAGTTGCCAAGATAGGTATTACTCCAAACAGAACAAAACATTTCTACTGACATTATTTGTTATTGCTGCAATAAGCCAGGACAGGTCATAGCTGATTGCCCTCACAAGAAGAAGGGGGTAGAATAAGACAGGAAAAAAAAACTTCTTACAATAAGAAGAAGACTGAAAGAAGCCTGGTAGCCAAGAAGGGCAAGACCCTCAGTGACATAGACTCATCTGTGTCTAGTGATGAGGAGGAAGCGTACTTTGGGCTTATGACATAGACAGATGAAGAAGAAGAACTTCAGTTCACTGAGAAGGTAAATTCTCATACCCCTCTCTCTGAATCTAATGCTTCTGACCATGATCATGAGGACTGTTCGTCTGATGATAAATATGAACTCATGACTCAATATAAAGAGTTGATCAAAGCCTACGACAAATGTTGTAGAGTCGCAAGATCTCAAGCCAAGGAGATCAAATCTCTTAAGGCTAAAGAGAGCAATTTGAGGGAGGAAATTGTAATGATGGACTCACTCAGAAAGGACTTCCATAATGCGTTGGAAGAATATAATAAGGCTCTCGAGCACCTAAATCTGAAGGAGAAAATCATCAAGGAATTGGAAGAACAACTTGAAGCTGAAAAGAAACTTGTTGAAAGTTTATCCAAGCCCAAGACAGTCCTTCCACTTGTTACTGAATTCTCTGCTCAGGCCAAAGGTGCTGGCTTAGGCCATGTGGTTGCTCCTCGTAAATCTTCTAATAGAAATAAAGCCCAGAGAAGAAATAAGGCTGCCAAGAAGGCTCTAGCCAAGGAGAAGGGGAAAACTCCTCAAGAACAAATTCCTTTCAAAAAGGTTATCTTTACAACGAACGAGTTTGATCTTGACTCGTCCTATGGTCACTTTGCTAGGCCTACTTATGTAAAGCCCAAGTCTCGGTACAAAGGATGGACTCGTCCCCGGAACTTTGGCGAGAGTGTCTTCAAGGCACCTTATGAGGAGATCACTCTTCAGAGCTACGAACCTTATAATCATGGTCACAACATCAAGAATGCTCCAAAAGCCAAACCCGTTGTAGAAAAGCCTATTATGGAGAAGAAGTCATGTGAGTGCCCTCACCACGAAACTTCTACCTCCAAGTCTACTACCCCTGCTAGACCACACTCTCAAAAGGCCAAGCAGGAGATTCTTAGGCAAAGATACAACAGATTTGACTGTTGGTGTTGTGGTAAAATCAATCACTTTGTCATAAACTGCTGGTTTAATCCCAGATATTATGAAACTCCTCAAGTTAATAATGTGAGGAAGACCACTCACAATGTTAATATACGTAGGGGGAGTATGCTAACTAGAGACCAAGAGTCCAAACAAGTTTGGGTTCCTAAGGCAACTTGATTCTACTTTTGCAGGAATGTCCAAAGGCCAACAAAAATCTCATCTGGTATTTGGACAGTGGATGCTCTCGGCATATGACTGGGACTAGAAGCCTTCTCCAGAATTATTCTCCAGCCATGAACGAGCCAAAGGTCATCTTTGGAGGTTCTGACATAGGGATTACTAAAGGCTACGGTATGATCACTAATGGTAGTGTATCTTTTTCTGATGTGGCTTATGTTGAAGGATTGGAACATAATCTTATAAGCATAAGATAGCTCTGCAATAAAGGATACATCATAGAATTTCATGCAGACAAGTGTTTGATAAAATCGGTTGATAATTTAGAAACGATTTTATCAGGCACTCGTAGTAGGAATATATTTTGCTTAAATTTTATTTGCATAGACTCTTCTACGCCAGTATGCTTTTTGGCAAAAGACAGTGCATCTCTTGGTGACCAATGACACAAGAGATTATCACATATAAATTTCAAAACTATTAATAAATTAGTTTCTCTTAATTTAGTACGTGATGCCCCAAATATCAAGTGCGTTAAAGATAGACCTTGTCACGCATGTATAAAAGGCAAGCAAACAAGGGCTACTTTTAAAAGCATTATTGGCAAAGATTATAATAGGTGTTTACACCTACTTCATATGGACTTGTTCGGTCCACTGAAAATTACAAGTTTGGGGGGTAAGGATTATACATTAGTTATTGTTGATAATTACTCTCACTTTGCATGGGTGTTCTTTCTAAAACACAAGTCAGATACTTTTGATATCTTTACTAATTTTGTCAGGCAGATCCAGAATGAATACAACTATTCTGTAGTCAAAATCAGAAGTGACAATGGAACAAAGTTCAAGTATGGGGCCATGGAAAAATTCTGTGAAAGCCTAGGTAACTTTCATGAGTTTTCCTTTCCTCGTACTCCTCAACAGAACGGAGTATCTGAGAGAAGGAATAGAACACTCATAGAGGCTTGCAGAACCATGTTGAGTGATGCCTCACTACCTGAATATTTTTGGGCTGAAACCATCAACACTGCATGCCACGTGCAAAATAGAGCACTCATAAACAAGAACCATAATAAGACAACTTATGAACTACTAAAGGGCAGAAAACTGACTATTTCATATTTTAAAATCTTTGGTAGTAAATGCTTCGTACTCAACAATGGTAAGTATCACACCACTAAATTTAGTGAAAAGAGATTTGAAGGTATTTTCGTAGGTTATAGTAGTCATAGTAAGACATATAAGATATTTAATAAGAAAACCCTGGTTTTAGAAGAATCTATCAATATTATTTTTTATGAGACGAGCTTGCTGTAAGGCAGTTCTTCTAGTGTGTTCATTGAAGATGCATGTTCAAGAATAAAGGAATTAAACTTGGATGAGCCGACTGAATAAAAAGATCAAAAGTTCATTAAGATCACCACTCCGACCCTAATTGGAGAGGTTGATGACCATGATGAAGATATCATTCAAGTTGATGAAGTCACTTCTGTGATAGAAGAAGCTCCAGATGTAAGAACCCTAGAGCTCAGACACTTGAAGGATCACCCAATTGATCAAATCATCGGAGATCCTCGGGACGGTGTCAGAACTCATAGAGGTACAACTAATGAAAATTTATATTTGAGTTTCCTCTCGCAGGTTGAATCAAAGAAGTTTGAGGAAGCAAACTCAGACGCATCTTGGATAATGGCAATGAAAGAAGAATTGAACCAATTCAAGCATTGCCAAGTCTGGAAGCTTGTTCCAAGACCCAAAGGTAAGAACGTTATCGGAACCAAGTGGGTATACAGGAACAAGATGGACGAAGATGGAACAATCATAAAGAACAAGGCCAGACTCATCGCCAAGGGATACCGACAAGAAGAAGGAATCGACTTCGACCAAACATATGCTCTAGTGGCAAAGCTGGAGGCAATTAGGTTGTTTTTAGCTTATGTTGTACTTAAGGGCTTCACTGTTTATCAGATGGATGTGAAGTCATCCTTCCTTAATGATGACATAAAGGAAGAAGTGTTTGTGGAACAATCTCCAGGTTTCGTTGATTCTAACTTTCCTGATCATTTTTACCTTTTGTTTAAAGCTTTATATGGTTTGAAACAAGTTCCTCGAGCTTGGTATGAGACGTTGTCTAGCTTTCTTCTTGAGAATAAGTTCACAAGGGGAAATATAGATAAGACATTATTTCTTAGGGAAATAAAAGGAAAGATTTTGCTAGTGCAAATTTATGTCGATGACATCATATTTGGCTCTACTAAGGACAACCTATGAAAAAAGTTTTCCAAACTTATGCAAGGGAAGTTTGAAATGAGCAGTATGTGAGAGCTGAAGTATTTCTTAGGACTTCAGGTGAAATAATCTGAAGATGGAATTTTCATCTCTCAGACGAAGTTCACAAAGGAGTTAATTAAGAAATTCGGAATGAAGAATGCAACCTCTATAAGGACTCCAATGGGTTCAGCTATGTCTCTAGACAAGGATGAGAAAGGGAAACCTTTTAATGAAACTAAGTACAGAAGCATAATTGGATCCTAGCTCTATCTTACTGCTAGTAGACCGGACATAATGTTTTCAACATGTGTGTGTGTGCTAGATTTCAAGTGAACTCTAAGGAATCTCACTACGCTGATACAAAGCGGATTCTGAGATACTTTAAAGGTACACCAAATCTTGGCTTATGCTACCCAAAAAGTAATGATAACGAACTAATTGGTTTTTCAGATGCAGATTTTGTAGGTAGCAAAGATGACAGGAAGAGCACTTCCGTGACTTGTCAATTCCTAAGAAGAAGGCTCATATCCTGGAGCAGCAAAAAGCAGAATTGTGTCGCAATTTCAACAGCCGAGTCAGAGTATATTTCTGCAGGCAGTTGTTGTGCACAACTGTTATGGATAAAGAACCAGTTTGAATATTACAACATGAAGTTCCAGAACATTCCAATGTTTTGCGACTCATCCAGTGCAATTGCAATCGCAAACAACCTAGTCTCTCACAGCAGGACAAAACACATAGAGTTGAGGTATCACTTCATCAGGGAGCATGTGGAGCATGGAGACATCAACCTACAGTATGTCCCAACTGACAAGCAGGTTGCAGAAATCTTCACGAAGCAGCTGGACAAGGCCAAGTTCTCGTTCTTCAAAACAGAACTTGGCATGCTCAATAAAGAAGAATGAAGAAGGAGTTCTAACAACAAAGCTCAAGGATCAGATAACACTTCAAAAATTCAAAAATTCTTAAGTTTGGACTTCATTTCTCGAGTATGACTCTTACTACTCGAGTACTGGATAGGACCACTCGAGAAACAAGTCTGCCACTCGAGAAACAAGTCTGCCTCTCGAGAACTGCTTCTCGAGTTCCAGTCTGCCTCTCGAGAACTATCAAAACACTTCTCGAGAACTTCAGTTCTACTACTCGAGAAAGCAAGTTACTACTCGAGAACTGTAGTCTCTTCACTCGAGTAATGTTTGTCCACTCGAGAAGTCTCAAGCAACTTTTCGTCTTCAAGTTCAAATTTCTGATATTCGCACCCAAACGTTATGCCGCCTTATTTTAGGTATGTTACTTTATTATTTTCTTAATTATCATAAATTAAGACTTATATAAATAGAAAAGTCTGGAAAATTCCAAATCACTCGATCTCTAAACCCTTTCTCGAGAGAAAAGAGGAAAAACTCTTTGTCTTCCCGTCGCCGTCGTCAACTTGCCGCCGATCCAGCCCTTTCTCTCCAAGCAGAAATTTTCGTTCTTCTCTGGATCAATGGCTCCTCCATCCAAGATAGGGATCGGAAGCAAACTAGTTTCGATAGGGATTGAAGAGCTTTCAAATGATTTTCAGAATCTTCTACTACTTCTAGAAACCGTCGGACTGTTATTCATCTTAGAGCACCCATGCAAAATTCTATTTTCAGAGGTTGAAGAGTTCTTCCAAAATGCTAAGGTAAAGAGAAATGGAAAGCTTCTTAAGACCAGAGTTCGTGGAATTAAGGTCAAACTTTCTACTCCAGTTGTTTCTAAACTTCTTTGACTACCAGTGATTGATGAAGAAGATGACCTAACCGTCGAGGACTATGACAGAGTTTGTGGTTTTGCGGAATTTCTGTTGGTGTAAAACACCATTCGTCGACCTGACCTAAATCCAGAGAGCAAACTTCAAGTTGACATTCTTGGGAAAGTTCTTCTTTGCAAGACAAGTTCTATAAGCTTATTACTGCAAACTTCTTTGACATGATGATAGTAGTCATATGCATGAAGAAATTTCAATTTGGGATGATGATCTTTGATAAGATCAAGGAAAGTATCAAAGCTCCAAACTATGCAAGGATTATTTCTCTACTTCGACATGAGCTCAAGCTAGAGATTTTTGATTTATCCAAAGGTACTACCCTTCACCATATGAACAAAGTTTCTATATCTTCTATTCAGAGATGGAACTCAAGCTCAAGAACCCTGCCCAAGCTGCACGAGCACTTGATCAACCAGAGGTTGAGGGTATCACCCCATCTTCCCCTCTACGTCAAATAGCTGGCACATCTGGTGCAGTTACTGAGGGGGAGCCTTCTCCTTCAACCCCAGAGGAAAGACATTCTACTCCTCCTCCAGATGATGATCTACCTGATACCACCCCTGCTGACATTCTGTTTACTGATACTCAAGTCTAAGAACAAGTTCTTTCTACAGAGGATGACATCAATAGAATGATTGATGAACTCACTTCAAAAGAGTCTCCCTTCCCTATCCATACAAAAAAATCACCTCCTGCTGAACCATCTCCATCTTACCTCCATTCTGACCAAGAATCCCCTGATCATCAGTCCTCTATTGCAGACATACAAGAAGAAGAAATAGTTATGATCTCTGATGAGAAAGAAGAATCACCTGAACCAGCTGAGGCTCCTCTAAAGAGCATGGATTTCTCTCTTCCTACCATTTTTGGCGAGGAAGGAGATATTTTGATTCATACTACCAAAGCCCAGAGCTTAATTGTCATTGAATAAATAGTTCCATGGACTCCTCCTCCTCCTCCTCCTCCTCCTCCAGCTCCTCAGGTTGAAACACCTTCTGCTGATAATATTTTGAGTAAGATAGAATTGATGCTAGCTCAATAAAGAGCCTATTTTGATGAATCTCTTAAAGATGTAACTGATAAAGTAACTACTCTAGAAAAAGAGATGAACATAGGATTTGCAGAGATACAACATAATACTGATGAGCTGAAACACCTCTTCCAAATAGGTGGTAAAGCTCTAGACCACACCATGACCAATATTAGTTAGGTGATGGATCAGCCAGTAACCCTTGCAAACAACCAAATCTACCTGGAAAAGAAAGCACAAGAGCATACCTTCAAGATATGTGAAGATGTGGGCAAATTCAAAGAAGATGTTATTGCCACCCTATCCATAGAAGTCAGAAAGGGGGAGAGCCTAGTGAAAGAATTCTTAGAAAAACCTGAAGAAAGGAAGAAGATTGAATGTGAAGCAAAGTTGAATGAGCTACATGCGGATGTCCAGAATCAAATTGATGGTGTCAAATTTCATACTTATGACACAATAGTGTGGATGCACAATCAGATATTCCCTAAATTTCAAGCTGATCCCAATATTATCCCTCATCACTTTAACCCTCTTGCTCAACATCCACCTACCCAGCAGCCTCTAGTTCAATAGACAACATTTTCTCCAAGACCTGAAGGCTCAGATGCACCACCTCCAGAAACTTATGCTCAAGTTTGGGAAACTGAACAAACAGATATGCCTCATCAAGCACCTCCAGAAGTACAAATTCCTAAGAAAAGAAAGTATGGTGATGGAGCCTCTGCCAGCAAGTCCATTCCCAATCCAGAAGCTGAAAAGAGAAGAACTCAAGAATTTGCTGAAATTTGGAGCCCAACTTCTAAATCTTTAATTCTTGATACTCTCAAACTAGTGATTGATTATAATGAGAATAGAAATGATCATTACAGCTCCCATGAATGGGACTTGTATGAGAAATCTATTACCAAGAGAAGGCTATATGATAGAGAGTATGGTAGGAATAACCCCAAGGCTCCTCCTAAACCTCCAAAGTATTATCCCAAGCCCTTCAGCTACCAAAAAAGACAGCAAGAGAAGAGAGACAAACAACAACATTAACAGAGCTACTGGAAGCTAAAGTTGATCAAAAAGTTTACTTATGAGATTTTGTTGAATTGGATTTCATGGACATTTATATATATATAAATCTTTATTTTGATGATCTGATTTTTCATTGCTTAGCTTTTCTAAGTATTACTGTGTTTACTAATTAATATGTTATGATTATCTTGATGTAATTCACCTTAGTGTAGAAGGTTCTGACTTCTACAAATAGGGGGAGATTGTTGGGTATTGTATCCTCAATAATCCAAATTTGTATGAAGTCACCCTTGAACTAATATGAATTAAGTTGTATTTGATGTCCTTGTTGAGTTATGTGTTTGCAGGATATAATTGCCAAGTGTAGACCAATGTCAGTCTACAATGAGTCACTAAACACATGACCATAAAATGTAATCCCTCATTGTGTGATCCATGGTATTGACTCATGTGTAGCCTCTCTATTGGGACACACTTCATTTTCAAGCATTAAAGCAATGGAAGGAAGAATGGTTGCTGATTTTATTTGAAGAAAAATAATTTTCAGGAAGCAAAATTTTCTAAGTGTTATACTCGAGTAGCAGAAGCCAGTACTCGAGAAGGCTAAGCCTTGTATCGAGAAGTATGAGGACCAGTACTCGAGTAAGAAGAAAATTTGTTTCGAGAAGAAGTCTGGTTCTCGATAAGTCATATTAGTTCTCGAGAAGTTTTACTAGTTCTCGAGTAGTAGAAGTCACTTCTCGAGAAGCCAGGATTCACGTTCGAAATTTCTCTAAGTCTTGTTCTCGAGAACCTTACACTCTTCCTCTCGAGAATCAGAAGTTAGTACTCGAGTAGTCTATAAACCACTCTAGAAATACAAAACATTTTTCTGAAATTTCGTTAAGTTCAGACGAAATCAATTTCAAATTTTTCTCAATGATTATTGGTCCACGTGTACTGCGTTTATGATTATGACCGTTAAGCTTGTCCTATAAAAGGTCTAATCATTTCGACTAACCCTAAGAGAGAGAATAAGAAGAAAAATCTGAGTGATAAAATTTTTTTCTGAATCGTTCTTCATTCTAAATTGGGAAGTCGCCGCCTCTCTTCATCGACGATCTCGCCGCTGCTCCTTCTCTGATTCCTGTGATTCAGAGCAAGTAGAAATCAATAGATCAAGACGCTTTTACTTCTACAGATTCATCTCTTGATCGTGTTGATCTAAGTTTTCAGATCAAGAATATTTTGGCTTGTCTTCTTTGATCAGTTTCTGAGAAAGCTTCAAAGTTCAAGGAAGAAGAAAGGATGAAGATTCAGATCTGGGATATTTTGTTTGTATAATTTTTGTTTACAACATTTTTTATATTGTAAGAGATTTTGTCTCCGAGTGTTGTAGGAAGTTTTTCTTCCGAGTGTAGATCCGTTTTGTAGATCGAGTTGTAGGGGCATTACTCTGAGTTGTAGGATTGGTTTTTTTAATCCGAGGTAATAATGAAATAGCCGAGTCTAGCGTGTTGCTAGATCGGTGAGGTGGAGAGTGGACGTACCCAAGATTGGGGAATCAATATAGATCTGGTGTTCGCTGTTATTTTTGTTTGCTTATGATTGCGCTTCGTTCGATCAATTTTTATTCCGCAAAAGATGCATCCCTCACCTATTCCCCCCCTCTAGGTGATTTAGGTTAGACAACAAAAAACATCATTATTGGAATGAAA